>CP139507.1:343663898-344000668 GCA_021014915.2 Artemisia tridentata subsp. tridentata | reverse complement strand
TTGTGGTGAAACCGGCATCTAATGCACTTGGTAGGGTTCCTGCATATCCTTTCTTTTTACTTGGCCCAACAGCACAAGCTTCCACTACTTCTTGTATCTTAGGTGGTTGCGGGGTAGCATTGTCACCCTGATTGTTGTCCCACTTTCTCTTGTTGTTGTTGTTCCATTTTCGTCTGTTGTCCATATTGTTTCCTACGGCCTGGGTGTGAGCTATGTGTTCCTTTGCCTCGATCGCCATATGGTTAGCTTTAAGTATGGTATCGGTTCTAGTGAGGCAACCAACATACGAATTTCAGGGGAGAGTCCCCCGATGTACCTCTCAAGTTTCTTGCTTTCCGGTTCATCCATTGTTGGGCCTAGTCGTGCTAGTTCGTAAAACTGAGTAGTGTACTTGACAACATCATCTCCTACCATGGTAAAGTTGAGGATTTCCTGTTTTAGTGCTTGTAGTTCGCTTCTTGAACAATATTCTAAAGTCATCATCCTTCTTAATTTCTCCCAAGAGATTGAGTAAGCAGCGTCGACCCCTACTATCTGAAACATGTTTAGTCCACCATTCCTGGGCATGATCCCGGAAAGTGCAAGTGGCGAACTTGACCTTGTCTTCCTTGCGGCAGTCGCCACACCGAAATATCATTTCTACTTCTTCGAACCATTTGTAAACTTCCTTCGCTCCTTCAGTTCCGCTAAAGGTGTGGGGGTTGCAATCCATAAATTCCTCATGGGTAAGATTTTTGGCGAAGGATGTGGCTTGTGTCATGTCTGGAGTGGCTTGCTTTAACCTAACTGCTTCAACATCATAAGAGACCATGAGAATTTATAGGTGATAAAGATCATCATACTCACATATACGCAACCATGACATGTATAAGTGGAGTGAAATCGTGACAAGATGAAATCGTGAAGTGTCATATTTGTAACCATAACACATGTGGATGTCAAAAATGAAAATTTCGGTCTTACATGGACCGATATCATAGATAGCACAACCATACCCATATAGTAAGTCAATACTTGGTGATTTCATTGTACAACAATCAAAATACTACAAGTTTCTTTGAACCATACCACACATCCTGTGGCTAGGATGACAGTAAAAGCTAGTAAAGATATAGGTCTAGTCTAGGGATTCCCTAGTGCTCCTCTGAGTGAATCCAGGGTTGTGGCATCTTGGGGTCGGGATGAGTCCTGATGTGGGGTCTGGAGTAGTACATCGATCATGTCCGAGATAGTGTAGATTCCAAACCATTCTTGAGGAATCTGCTGATGTTCCTGTTGAGTCAGTGATCGGGTATTATCCACAAGGTGTCATCCAATTCCTGATATGTGGAAATGGAAATGGGGGATGACATGGTGGTGGTGGGAAGGCAAGGGCAGTCTCCTGAATCTCGAAAGTCTCGGTGTCATACCTGATAGCATTTTCTAAGTCCAGCTCAGGTAGTGCTAATACCTCAAATAGGTGGAAATTATCATCCAACAATGGTGAGTGTGATGAGGTAGGTGTACGAGTGGATGAAAAAGCGTCCTCGATCTCCGAGTTTGCTAGAATGATAATAGGGTGGTTGGGTGAAGACATTTGTGTGACAACCGATGTGAAATAAAAGTAAATAACTCCTCACATTATGCGAGTTATGATGAAATGATGTATGTATGAAACCGCATGTATAGTGAATATGCACTTATGATGAAATGGTGAGATGCTATGATGATGTAGTTATAGACTAGGGTCAATGATACAACCTAGTTCGCTATAGCCTTTGCTCTGATTCCAATCTGTCACACCCCAGAATTTCGTGACTTGCAGCGGAATGAGTCATTCAGGGGCACGACTGGTCATAGCACCAAAGTTGCAGTTATATTGAACGACCTAAAGTGTCGTTTAGAAAATACATCGTTTGATTATTTAAAAACATTCAGAGTTACAAAGCTAGGTCCCAAAAGGTGAAACAGGTTTTCATAAAACAAGTTCATACAATTCAAACGATGGATAAGTGCATAATATATAAAGTGAGACGCGTCGACTCCGCGACTCCATGATGTGTCCATATGCAAGCCAACATGCGATACCTTAATTACTTGAAAATACATTGCTAAAAATGGTCAACAAAAATGTTGGTGAGTTCATAGGTTTATGTAAATGAATGATTGTACGGAAACCACAAGTATAAATTGTATGACAAAATGTCACATAAAAATATTACATTAGCTCTTAAGCTCATGACCCCGAAGCTAGACTGATATAAATGCCCCAAAAGGGAGTGCTTTGCCAAACACTCTGAATGTATGAAATGAAATGCGTTCGTTTGACCAGTTGGTGCTACCAACCCGAACGGAGGCGTCACCCTCAATAGATCTATCCACTCACCTTCGCTTGCTCTCAATTAACGGTCCATGATAAATAAAAGGGGACTTTAAATTGGCAATGATGTAACTTAAGCAATGTAAATGAGTTTGTATACTTTGGTCCGCATATAAAAATGGTGCAATGTATTCTCCCCGAGAGTTTAGAAATCAAATAAACAATTGAAAACGGGGCTATGAAAACTCACCTAATATGATAAAGCAACAATGATCATAATGGATATGATGAAACAAAGCTCGGTCTCTAACCACGACCTATTATGAATGATGTGATCCAATGTAAGCAATGATACAATGCAACACATGCAAATACGTATGTTAACGATACCTCTTGTTAGTTTTGAAAATAACTTTTATTGACGAAAAATACACTTTTGACGTCTCGTTAAGTTATAAACTACTTTTAGCGTAAACATGTTGAAATGGTACTCCACGATCCTTGTTTGGTGTTCTATTAGCAAATATAATGTTTTCGTCGTAAAACAACACTTTTCATAACTTGTGAAAATATGTCCAACACGGCTTCGTGAAACTAGTCGTGAAATATTGCACGTCACGTGTAGTTAATCAAACTCAACGTTTTTGAAAAATCTTGTAACCATGTATAAATGTCATTTCATTTAACTTCCGGTTGTACACGTCTCGATCAATTAGAAAATCGGCTAACAACGTTATGTTTCGCAAAAACACTAGTTTTAATATTTAAAACACTTTCTAATAGTGGCTGTCAAAATAAACTAGAGTTCGTCGGCTTTAAACATGAATAACTCGGCCGTTACAAGCTCGTTTTCAACGTTCTTGACATCCACGGCTTTGTATAAACATGAACTAACATAATCTCAATGGGTCGGGTCGTCTAGATCACGTCTAACACCTCGTTTTGTCCTTTGAATCTCGGCGATCAGCAACTAAATTTTTAGAAAATTAGTTTTCGTCGTCTAACTTCGAACGATCATATCTCCTTCGTTATAAGTCGGTTTTTAGTGATTCTTGAGGCCACGGTTTCGTTTTTGAAAGAACTTTCTGAATATGAAGGCCAAAATATGCCAAAAATTACTGAGTTTTCCAGTTTACACGTTTTTGGACAGTAGCTATATTAGATTGTTAAAAACTCACTTTCTTGGTTCTAAACTTGATCATACAACCTCAAATCAACTCCACAAGTTCGCAAATCCTACCATACACCTTCTTAAGGTGTTATGGGGTCCTAAACATCACCAACCTTGGTGGATTTCATGAGATCATTAGTGAAACCTATAGATCTAGTGATTTAAAGAGTTTATGTTCAAATGTGGTATGTAAAACATAAGTATTTTGCATGGATGATTAATATAGCTTGAAAATACATGAACATATATATCAAATGAAAGTAATAAATGATCAAAACATGTTCTTGAAAACTTACTTGATGATTGGATGAGTTTTGATAAGAAATGAGTAATAAACTTGAGGTTTGATCACAAATCCATAACTAGGAAGGCAAATGGTGTAAGATTATGCTTTGTTCTTGAAAAATCTATGGATTTTGGGTGGTGTTCTTGGGTTGGCCGATTGGGGTGGATGAAGTGGAGAGGGTTTTGATCTTTTGTTAGCTAAATGGTTATGTAAGTATGTGTTTGAGTTAGTGGAAGTGAAATTAAATCAAGGTAATTCATTAATGAGATTTGGAAGTATGTTAAGCTAAATGGGGGGGTAGGGGGCGGCTCACATGGGGTTACTGAAAATATACAGACTACCCTAGTCCGTGTGATGTGTCTTTACTAATGATACATGAATACGCAGCTAAACCTAACTGGTTACATGCATTTGAATACTCGTATACCTAGTTTACGACATGATGAATGATGCCCATGAATAGTGAATTCCCTCCGAAAATGAATAGTGTCACGTGAATAGTAAAATTTTTGACGACTTCTCAAAGTCTCAAACTGACTTCAAAAATGATGAATAGTGATCGGTGAATAGTGATTGATGAATAGTAACTAATAAATAGTAAATTATCGAGGTTTGGAAAACAACCTGAAATTACGAGTTGTGACACAAAAGCTCTGTGAAAAAGCCACAAATCAAATGGAGAAATTCTTCCAAATCTTTCAAGATTTGCATTTTGACATAAGCTTCGCGGATGCTTTACTTTTGATGCCCAAGTTTGCTTCCACAATTAAGGGGTTATTAAGCAACAAATAAAAATTATTTGAATTAGCAAAAACACCTCTGAATGAGAATTGCTCTGCAGTTCTCCTCAAGAAGCTTCCCGAAAATCTCAGAGACCCCGGAAAATTTCTCATTCCATGTGATTTTCCGGGAATGGTTGATTGCTACGCCTTGGCCGATCTTGGTGCAAGCATCAACCTAATGCCATTTTCCGTTTGTAAAAAGCTGTCTCTCCCTGAGCTCACTCCTACTTGTATGACCCTCGAGCTAGCTGATCGTTCTATAACTCATCCACTTGGAATAGCCGAGGATGTCTTTGTCAAAGTAGGGAAGTTTCATTTTCCCGCTGATTTTGTGGTGGTTAAATTTGATGCTGATCCCCGAGTTCCTCTAATACTCGGAAGATCATTCTTGAGAACCGGTCGTGCTCTAATTGACGTTTATGGTGAAGAAATAACGTTACTGGTGGATGATGAAACCGTGACCTTCAACCTTGATCGAACTTTCAAATACTCTTCCAATCAGGACTCTAATTCAGTTAATCAAATTGACGTTATTGATGTTGCTTCGGAGGAATATTCTCAAGAAATTCTTGGCTTTTCTGACAACGCTTCGAGTGACAATCCCACTCCTTCTTCTCAACCAATTCTTTCTGACTCTTCCCCTTCCCTCACTCCGTTTGAGGGAAGTGACTTCATTTTGGAAGAGATCGATGCTTGTCTCAAGGATGAATCAATTTCACCGGAAATTGATGATACCGATTTTAATCAGAAGGGAGACATTCTCCTCCTCGAGAAGTTACTTAATAATGATTTATCATCTTCTCTCCCTCCGAAGGAAATTCAAATTGAAGAAATCAAAGAGATTAAGCCGTCTAATCCTCCAGAGCTCAAGCTCAAGGATTTACCTCCTCATCTTGAATATGCTTTCTCAGAAGATACCGAAAAATTTCTCGTCATTATTTCTAAAGACCTTAAAGATTAGGAGAAGACCCAACTTCTAGCCGTGCTTAAAAATCACAAGAATACCATCGCTTGGCAGATCTCCGATATAAAGGGTATTGACCCTCGTTTCTATACTCATAAGATCTTAATGGAGGATGATTTTAAACCCACGGTGCAACAACAAAGAAGGGTAAAACCAAAGATTCATGAGGTTATCAAACAGGAAATTCTTAAACTTCTTGATGCCAGAATGATTTACCCTATCTCCGATAGCCCGTGGGTTAGTCCCGTCCATCGTGTACCCAAGAAGGGGGGTATGACCGTCATTACAAACGAAGAGAATGAGTTGATTCCCACATATCTCGTCACCAGATGGAGAGTGTGTATTGATTATCGTAAACTCAATGATGCTACTCGTAAAGACCATTTTCCGCTTCCTTTTATGGATCAGATGCTTGAGCGTTTAGCGGGAAATGAGTTCTATTATTTTCTCGATGGCATTTCCGGGTATTTCCAAATCCCGATTGATCCACAAGATCAGGAAAAGACCACCTTCACTTGCCCTTATGGTACGTTTGCCTACCGACGTATGCCTTTCGGCTTATGCAACGCTCCGGGCACGTTCCAAAGGTGCATGATGGCCATATTTCATGATATGATCGAGAAAACAATGGAAGTTTTTATGGATGATTTTTCGGTTTATGGAAATTCTTTCTCATCTTGCCTCTCCCATTTAGACAAAATGCTAAAACGGTGTGAAGACACTAGTCTTGTTCTAAATTAGGAGAAGTGCCATTCATTGGTCAAAGAGGGCATTATCCTCGGCCACAAAATTTCCAATGCCAGGATTGAGGTCGATCAAGCTAAAGTCGATGTTATCGCTAAGCTACCTCATCCCACCACCCTCAAAGGAATTCGAAGTTTCCTTGGTCATGCCGGTTTCTACCGACGTTTTATTCAAGATTTTTCTAAAATCGCCCGGCCTCTGACCCATCTTCTTGAAAAAGATACTCCGTTCTTCTTCTCTCCCGAATGCATCGAAGCATTTGGAATTCTTAAAAAGAAATTAACGGAAGCACCGATCTTAGTTACCTCCGATTAGGACTTGCACTTTGAGCTGATGTGTGATGCTTGTGATTTTGCTATTGGGGCAGTCCTGGGGCAACGTTAGTCTAAGTATTTTAAGCCAATACACTATGCGAGTAAGACGATGACCGATGCTCAATCTCATTACACTACTACTGAGAAAGAGTTATTGGCCGTTGTCTATGCTTTTGAGAAATTTAGAACTTATCTCGTCTTATCCAAGACCATAGTGTATACGGATCACTCGGCTCTTAAATATCTCTTTGCAAAACAAGATACAAATCCGAGATTGATCCGATGGGTTCTCCTCCTCCAAGAATTTGATATCAGCATCCGTGATAAAAAAAAGGAGCCGAGAACCTCGCAGCTGATCATCTGTCCCGATTAGAAAATCCTCATTAAAGTGTGCTTGAGAAAAAGGAAATAAATGAAACATTTCCTCTCGAGATACTTAACGTGGTATCTTTTCGTGGTGATTCTAGTACCCTATGGTTTGCCCATTTTGCAAACTACCATGCGGGGAACTTTGTTATTAAAGGGATGCCGTCCCAACAAAAGAACAAATTCTTCAAACCCGTGAAGCATTACTTTTGGGATGACCCCTACTTGTTTAAAATCTGTGCCAATCAAGTGATTAGACAGTGTGTCCATGGCCAAGAAGTCGTTGATATCCTTATGGCTTGTCATAATGGACCCACGGGGGGACATCATGGTGCCAGCTACACCGCTAAAAAAGTCTTTGATTACGGTTTCTATTGGCCAACTATCTACCGTGATGCCCACGACTTGGTAATGTCATGTGACTCTTGCCAACGTCAAGGAAAAACCTCGCAAAAAGATGAAATGCCTCAAAATGCAATTTAAGTCTGCGAGATCTTTGACGTATGGGGCATCGATTTTATGGGGCCATTCCTGTCTTCACGAGGGAACAAATATATCCTCGTGGCCGTCGATTATTTGTCAAAATGGGTTGAAGCGAAGGCGCTCCCCACTAACGACGCCCGAGTTGTTGTGAAATTCTTGAAAAATCTCTTCTCCCGATTCGGAACTCCTCGTGCTATTATAAGTGATCGCGGTACCCATTTTTGCAATGACCAATTTGCAAAGGTCATGCTTAAATATGGAGTTACTCACCGTCTTTCTACCGCGTATCACCCGCAAACGAGCGGTCAAGTCGAGGTTTCCAATCGTGGATTGAAACGTATTTTAGAAAGAACCATAGGTGAAAATCGGGCCTCGTGGGCAGATAAATTAGATGATGCATTATGGGCCTTCCGTACCGCTTACAAAACACCCATTGGGTGCACTCCTTATAAGTTGGTTTACGGAAAGGCTTGCCATCTACCCATTGAGCTTGAACATAAGGCCTATTGGGCCTTAAAACATGCTAATTTTGACCTTAAGATCGCAAGTGATCACCGAAAGCTTCAAATGAATGAATTAAATGAGCTTAGGGATCAAGCCTACGAGAACTCTTTGATCTACAAAGAGAAGACAAAAAGGATTCATGACTCCAAAATCAAGAACCGCGTTTTCAACGTTAGTGATCGAGTCCTTCTCTTCAATTCTCGATTAAAGATTTTCTCGGGTAAACTTAAAACCCGATGGACTGGACCATTCACCGTTGCCAAAGTTTTTCCTTATGGTACCATCGAGTTATCTCAAACCGACGGACCAAACTTCAAGGTGAACGATCATAGGTTGAAGCATTACTTTGGAGGGGACATACCACCCATGGTTGTCCCGGATCTCCAAACTTTTCCCATGAACCAATGAATTCGGGGTCGAGTCAAGCTAGTGACTCGGTTATCAAAAACATTAGCACTTCATGGGTGACAACCCATGTTTCTGACTTCTTTCTATTTTCTAAAACTAAGTGTGGGGGAATTCCTCTACTGTGCTTTGTTTGTGCGTTGTTTGCTCTTATTTTCAGGTTTCCCTTAGATCGTGATGATTGTTGCGCCTGTTTTCAATCCAGCCGCCCAATATCTGATCTTTTTGCTAACGATTATCTAGGGATATCTTATTAATCCTGTTTGTGAAAAAAGATTTCTTTCCCACACTTGGCTAGTGGTATTACCTTTTTACGTTCTAAGTGTCAGCATAATAGCCGGTACTGTGAATATTGAGGGCAATATTCAATTCTAAGTTTTGGCATAATAAACGGTAATTTGGTAGATTGTTGATTTCAATGACCCCGAAAGCTTCGGTACTATTCTCTGTGAGGTGTCAAAAGCCTAGTCACCTAAAACCAACTGGTTTGGGATGTGCCGAGAAGAAGGCTGTTACATGGAGTGATCTCACCTTTGAGTCTCTAATCTCTAAATGATCATTTGTTGCTATATATTTAAGTATTTAATACTAGCTTGGTGGGAATATCTTAAATCTTTAAAATCAAAATTTCGCTGATTCCGGTACTATTCTCTGTGGGGTGTCAAAAGCCTGGTCACCTAAAGCCAACTGGTTTGGGATGTGCCGAGAAGAAAGCCGCTACATGGAAAAGGCCCTTTTCGATCCTTAGATTTTCGAGGTTCCCGGTAAATTAGTATTTGACTTAAACAAATAACAACCATAATAAATGTCGATTTTTACGGTCAAAATTTTGAAAATGAGCACACTCACCTAACTTCTTGAATAATTGTGGGAGTGAAAAGTTAAGTTTCGACTTACATAGATTATTAGTATAAGTAGTGTTAGCATTTTACAAAAACATTTGCACAATGAGTTTAAGCTTAGTTGGGAGTATAAAAAAGAGGATGACGATTACAATTCCCTGAAGACACCCATTTTGTATGAATCCCGTTCCATGATACCATTTTTTGGAAATCAAGCATGTTATCTATTTTTGTTCTAGTTTAAATTTCTTGCATTGAATAAAAAGTCAAAACGGGGTATCCTTGGTATTCTTTTGATCCTTTCATTACTTTATATGATCGGATTGCTAGGGACTAGCAATTGATAGTGTGGGGGGATGATGAGTGCCTATTTACTCATCATTTTATACCCATATAATACAAAAAAAAATGCTAAAAACAGCCAAATATACCAATTTATACTGCAGATATCCTTGGTTTGTGTTTTTATGTATTTCAGGTACAAAGGATTGAAAACAGGGCAGAAAACGGACATTTTTGGATTGACTCGACAATATTTGTGCATTCGATCATGTGAAGACGGAGTCAAAATCAAACCTGGGATATGGCATTTGGACGAGCTTGGAAAAATGAACCCAAAACCAAAAATCACATTTCACCCATTTACCCTCACCTAATTACCATCACCTAATTACCCTAAACCTAAACTAATTAACCTCTAAACCAAATCCTAAAAATAACCAACCCATCTAATAAACCAGGCCCAACCCAATCCCTAAACCAAACCCGGATCCAATCCACTAAATAACCCAACCCGTCCCTTTTTAGCTAAAACCAGGGTCAAACCCAGTCAACCCCCCATTTCTTTACCATTTGCCGCCAAAACCACCCACTCACCACCATCATTGCCTATCCTGCTACACTCCACCACCTGCTACACTCCACCCCTCCCTCCAGATAGCCAGCCACCTACTCCTTCACATGTATCCTCATCTTCACGTGATACCATCCACGCTGGAAATCCACCCAACCTATTTTGGCGCCAAAAATGAGAATCAAGGGCTGAGATTAATCCAAGTCAATCCAAGGGCTGAGAATTGATCCAGAATAGGCACAGAAGACAAAAGAAACCCTAGTTATTCTAGTATAAATAGAATGTGATGTTAAGCCTTTTTGGCTAGTTAGTTCTTAGTTTTTTTAGTGAAGTTTTAGTTTTAATTTTAATTTAAGTTTTTAAGTTGTACTCTATTTCCAGGTTAATTAGTTTCAAATTATCTATGTCTTTCAAGAATTGTAACCTCTTTTGAAGTTTAATGAAATTCAAGTTTTTTTTTTATCATCTGTTAATTCGAATTAAATTGAATAGGTATTAGAGATATAGTGTAAGCCCTCATTTCGGATTCTATAAGCTTATACAAGCTCATTATAGCTTTCTGTAAGCTTATAATAGTTTAAAACCAGATTAATTACAAAAAGTCAAAATCAGTCAACAAAAGTCAAAATGGTCAAAGAAGCTGGAGCATGGTGAATTGTGGATGGCCATGGGTTAGAGCTTCTTGGGAAGCATTAGGTTTGTTTAGAGAGTACTTTGGGTGTCAAGAATTTGGCCTTGGTTTTGAGCACAAGGATTTTGTACGTTCCATTTTTTACCATTTTAGCTCATTTTCTGCAATTGTACTGTTCATCAGCTTATTTTGTGCTTATTTGCTTAATTCTAGCTTATTTGTTCTTATGATTGCCTTTTGATGTTTATTTGTTAGTTAGTATAGGCTTAATCTAGTTTTTGCTTAAAAAATCTCATTAAAAGCCCAAAATTAGCATATATGTGATTTAGCTTATTAGTGCTTATTTCAACCTGAAAAGTTGATCATTAGGGTCTAATTAAGTTAGTAAACCAGTGTTATTTCAGAATCAAGCTTAAATTGGCCATATTCTAGTAAAATCTCAAAAACAGCCCTGCATTAAGGGCTGTTTGGGCCAAGCTTATTATGGGTCAAATTTAGCTTTTATTGTTCATTTGCAATTTGGTAACCTTTTATCTAGCTTAAAATAGCTTAGTTCAGTAGATTGTAGGTTAATTTAGTATGATTTGAAGCATTTTGTAGATTTAAGTTTGATATTGAAGGTTTATGGATAGATATTGTTCCAATAAGCTAGTTATAGGCTTAAGCTTATTCAGCCCGTATTTGTGATATTTTCAAGTTCCTTTAAGACCATTTAGTTGATCTTCAAGTGATGGGTTGAACACCTTAAGGGTCTGAGAAAATTTGCTCATATCAGTAAGCACAATAGCAGACTGCATAACCATAAGTGCTCAGATCAGCCTTAGTTTTTCATTTTTCTTTTCTTCATTATAAGCCCTTTTAAGCTCATACTTGGTACTAATAATCTTGGGTTGCTAGTGCACTTAGTCCACATTTTTAAAAAAATTTCTATTAGCTTTCTAACAGCTTTTTATCAGCTACAAATTCTGTACTTTTTTCATTATTATTGCTCAGATCAGCCTTAGTTTTTTATTTTTCATTTGCTCATTATAAGCCTAAATAAGCTTAAATTTTGTACAATTAGTATTGGGCAGCTTATCTAGTTGTTACATATTTTTTTAGAATAGCATTTAATAGCTTATCAGTGGCTTAAAATACCCCATTTTTCCCCTGCACCACTTAGTACTCACTAGCCCCTATTGCTTTTTGAGTTTTGATCTGTACTTATTGCTAGTGTTTGTGGCTTATTCTGAGAAAGTTGGTTAATTTAGATGATGTTTAGTTAAACTTAGCTTATTTCAGTTTTAACTTAGCTTATAATTAGCTTAAACAGTCCATTAGATCAAAGCCTTAGCTTATTCCTTTCTGTTACTTACTGATCAGTACCTATAGCTTATTTGTGTGCTTATTTTAGTTTAAAAACTGAAAATCTCATTATTCTCACCATTCAATCCACACAATCACAAACCGAATCACAAATTCCATTCTTCCTTCATCGGTGATAACGACCCAGGATTACAACTTGCCTTGTATTCCTTGGACATATTTATGCATTGATTTTCGCGGATCAATAAAGAAGGGTCCATATCGAATCACGAGCACTTATACAAGTAATAGTCATGGTGGGCATTGGAGTAGGAACGTCATGGGATTTGCTAAACATCTGTTCCAAATTGTCTCTTGGTGCTTTCCTCAAACTCTGCGCAATCTCGAATTGCGACACTCAATTTGTAAACTCATAGGGATTCTTCAGCATCTGGAGTGATTTGAAGGGTAGGTGATGTACGAGTAGCACAGAGAATAGTTTTAGAAATATCAATTGATTTGGAAGACATGGTCTGTGTCAAAGATGGTATACGTGTATAAGTACATAGAAGATACTTATAATCTTTAGTGTAAGGCTAGAAGGTATTAGCCATAATATAAATACATATGTATATGTATACAATTAACACGAAAGTATGTGTCATCAAAGTAGCACGTAAGTATATGCAGAGAGGATTGATAAACACTTAGGATGTTACTCCTTTATAACGTGTTTGAGATACTTTGAGTGTATGCAGTTAAGTATGCGGAATCTACTTAACCACACTTAGAAGAATGTTGGTTTGTTTAATGGAACTGTAATGTATGTATGAACAATGAACACAATGAGATTAACACCAAACGATTCAATATTATTGCTTGAATAATACGAGTGATCTAGCTATCACTAGGGTTACAATGACCTTGAATCTTAACAAAACTCTATTACTGATATATCTAATCGTATAACCTAGGATCTCCTTTTATAAACTTAAGGATTCCTTTACAAGATAAGTATTCTACCGTATAATGCTAACTAATTAAGATATACAAAATATATATTCCATACTTATCTCCTACAATATCTCCAAAAGCAGTTATCCATGCTAGCAGTACCTTCTTTATAGCTAGCAGTACAAATTTAGCAGTTTGTACTATTAGTTGTTTCTTTAGCAGTCTTCATATTTACACTAGCATTTTGTACTGTTAGTGTAATTCTCCCTGGCAGTACTAATTCAGATAATTTAATTCCCAACAATCCTCCCCTAAACTTGCGATTTAGCCCAAATCATCAAGTTTCTCAGAATTAAATGCATACCTTTGAGGATTGTGAGGATTCTTCCAAACACTATTTGCTGACCTTTGTGTCTTCTAATTGCTGATAGATTTTTACTATCAACTCTCTAGCCATTTCTGAGTCTTCAGCTACTTCAAGTCTAGCAGCTATCATAACCCATAAGATTCCTGCTCTCAGTGGATAATCTTTCTATACTAACATGTAGACTTGTACTCCTGCTTTTGTAGCACCCGATGACAGCTACTTCAGTCAAGCAGCTATCATAACCATAAATTCCTGCTCTCAGTGGATAATCTTCTATACTAACTGTAACTTGTACCCTGCTTTTGTAGCAACCTGATGAACACCACATCTATCAAATAATCTCCAAGTAGTAGCCAAATCATGAGCTTGAAATCTCCATAGTGAATCAGTAGCATCTGGCTCATATAACCTTTTTCAGTTCAACCCATAACTCTTTATCCTTGTCATCTGTGGGATCAGTAGTTCTAAATCTTTCTTGAACTAAGCTCCATAACTTATCCAAATCTTCTCTGTCAAATGCTCTTACCATATCTTCAAAGAACTTATAAACTTCAGTCTGATCTCCTACCCTGATGATCTTCCATCCTTTCATCATTCCATCTGAATATACTTCCCAATCAATAATAGGATGTTTTACTCCAATAGGATCAACATTAAGAGTTTCTGGTACTACCACCATCATTCCAGCTGATTCTTCCTCAACTGATTCTTCCTAAACTGATTCTTCTTGAAGTGGTACTTCCTCAGTTCTTTGTTTCTTTGCCTCTTCAGATTCTATTAATTCTGCTCCTCTTTTCACACCTTTACAGGGCTCAGTCTCAATAATTGCGCTGTCATCTTTTAAATGCCTTTGAATTCTTGCATAAGCTTCAAAGTAAGCCTTCTCAATTTTTTCATTAGACATTTCTTTGAAGTAACTTTCCTTCCAGTAATCTTGATGTTTTAAGAAGTTCTTCATAAACCTTAACTGTTCACTTCTTGAAGGGATTTTCTTCTTATAAGCTTTCTTTTTACTCTGCTTACTTCTGATCTCCTCCAATAAGTCATTAATAGCTGAATTTTGTTCTTCTGGAGTATACTTTAATCCTTCTTCTTCTTGTAATTCTTCAACCATATTCTGATCTGCAAGAATTTGAACAACTGTCTGATCTGCTTCAGTCTGATATTTTCTTTCAATCATAAATGCTGCCACTCTTTCTTCCTCAGCTAACCTTTCTTCTTCAGCAACTCTGTCCAATTCTTCTTCATGAAATTTCTGGGCTAATTCCTGAGCTAATTCCTCATCAAGTGCTAATTGAGCTTGTTCCTTCTTGGACAACTTTTTAGAAGGAGGTTCTTGCTCTGTCATGATAGCTTTGCCCTTACCTGCTCTTGAAATTCTTGGTTTCCTTGAATAAACTGCACTGGCAGTACCTTGATATCCAGCAGCAATCAGATATTGAAGACCAGCAGTACTTTGAACACTGATAGTACCTTCTTCAAACCTAGCAGTACCTTTATCCATCTGAGCAGTATCTTGATCCATCTGATCTACTTGCCTCCCCTGAGTGTCATACTCTTCTTGAACCAAAGTAATATCAGGATCCTGATCCATCTGGGCAATCTTCCTCCCCTGTTTGGAAGACTCCTCACCATCATCTGTACTTGGAACCTTGGATGAACTAGAAGAAGAACTTGTTGAAACCACCATCTTTGCTGATCTTTTTCTGTTGAGATTCTTGACTGTTGTCTCTAACTTCTTCACTTTGAGAACCAGCTTTGTGTAGACAACCCAAAATTCTTCTTGTGGCTCTTGAGTTCAGCTTCCAAGTTATTAACTTTGTTAGGCAGTTTGGAACAAAATTCCATCAATTCATTGTGTGTCTTGCTGCCCTCAACACTTCCTGATGTGTTACCTTCAGGGAGAGGTGTATCATGGGGGATAGACTCAGATTTCATCATATGATGAGTTTCTGAGCCACCCTGAGTTTCCATTTGGCGAGGGATTCCACTAGGACTACTAGGTACTGCTGGTGTTGCCATGGATTGGGTCTTATCTATGTTACTTATGTCCTGCCCAGCTTCTAAGCCAAAGACAGTAGAAGTAGCCCTTTCCACACTGACAAAGTCAGCCTCATCTGCTACATTGGTGGGAGTAGGAACTCTGTGCTGAGGTACATCAGAGTCCTGTCTGGATAAAGTCCTATGTGTTGATGAAGATGGTTGTAAAGATGAGTTTTCTGATGTTGTGGGTGTGTGATGGGAGGCAACTGGGCTTGTTGCTCCTTCACCCTGTACTTGGAATCATGGAATCAAAAAGTGGTACTGCTTCCCCACCATACCCTCTTGAAGAAATTTTCATGTTACTAAAGAGTTTTTGGGTAAGTTTAGGTGTTGGATAAACTGTTTTGTGTGGAAGCAGTTGATGTTTGTTCAAAATAGATTGGATGAACCTTGGGTACATCAAAAAATTTGATTTACTATCAACATTTTTAACCATACCTTCAAAAATCAGTTTAGAAAAATTAAAAATTCTATCAGTAGCCAAGCAATTGAGAGCAGCAACAATATTACTACTGAACTGTTCCCATGAGGTTTTCTTGGGGCTAAGACAGTGAAGGATGGTGTGAATGAAAAATCTCCATTGAGGGGCAAAACGACTCTTTTGAAAAGTTAAAGCTTGAGTGTCAGTGTTGTACCCCATCCTGGATAAGTTTTCAAATATTTCAGTGTTTGGCATAGCACTAATACCATTGTCATCACTCAGATGGAGATGCCTCCTGAGGGATGATTCAGTAATAGTGATGGATTTGCCATCCACTTTAGCATTAATCTCTTTGTCACCATTTTCAAAGGTTTTGATAGTAGCATTTTGCCAAAACTATTTGATATGAGTGACATAGATAGTGGGATTTAAAAGTAAAGAATATATTATATAAGAGTTATTTAAGAAATCCACTATCTGATGAAAAGTTGTGTCATCCTCTGCTTTTTCCAAATAAGCAACTTGATTGTGTTTGTCAGCAAAGGATAAAGAAGCCATTTTATTTTCAGTAAAAAGTGATTTGACTGGTGGGAATAGTGTAATTTTAGGGTAGAAAGTAGAAGAAAGTGAATTGAGATATTATTAAAGGCTTGTTAGGGTTTCTATTGGACCGACTTGAAGAAAAAGTTAACTTTTGATTTAAGATAAGGTTAATATAATAGAATAAAAGTTAAAATATCCAAATAGGAAAACCCTGGAAACAAGGAATTTGAGCAACAAAAACCTCAACTGACTTTCAACGGCGAGTTTCAAAAAGCTGTTATTTCACACAAGTACTAACGTCTATTCAGCAGTACAAATTAAGCCTACCAGTACTAACTTTAACCCTGGCAGTACAAACTTTTTGAGAAAAATTTGACTCAGCTGTATGAACTAAATTTTAATGAAAAACCATACTGCTAACAACCATTTTGAAGGGATTAAGTGTAAAGACAGACACTTAATCAAGATTTCGGTTTAAAGCAACCTCTGGTTGTGTGAGAACTAATGTGTTCAGTTATAAATAACTGCCTGTGATCAGATAAACTCATTCAAAGAGCTTTCTTGACAGGGTTTCCAGCTCGTGGCAGTTGTTGCCTCTAACACAAGTGTTAGATTCACGTTTGCTCGCTGTTCTTTCTATCAGATGTCCTTAGACTAACTCATTATACTAATAAAAGTATAAAATGATAGAAAGTGAGTTAAGTCAGTTACTGTCTGACTAACTAAGCCATCAATTCAATATAAAAACATCATAATAAGGTCTCAAGAGAGAAGTTTTAAAGAATCAATTAACTTAGGTATAAACCTTTGTTAATGAATTCCCAAACTCTGTCGATTATAAACCTATTATGTCAGTAACTCTATTACCATCTGCTTGCTCACACATTGCACTTGTAATTCCCTTTGTGCACACATTCCAAGATCAAGAAAAAAGTTTCCAACTTCAGGGAAAGTTCATGGTTAAAGGGAAATCCAGATCTTTCATACTCAGTTTTGTCGTTATCAACTCTTTCACCTACAATTGTTAGTCCAAAACCAAGAAAACAAAATACAAAGCACTTGCTTCATAACAGTATAAACATATGACTAACAGTATTAACAAAACAGTCCAAATTTGTCCTAACAGTACAAACTATACAATACCAGTGCTAATTGAAAAAACTAGCAGTACAAATCCAAATTATGTACAAAAATACACAGTTTGAAAACGCTAAGGGTTAAGCATCCCAATACTTGCTACAAGTATTGAAACCTTCCTACATCAAAGGCTTTTGTGAAAATATCTGCAAAGTTTTTATCAGAAACAATTTCAACTACTTGTATTAACTTTTTCTGATTGTAGTCTCTAATAAAATGATGCCTAATTTCTATGTGTTTTGTTTTAGAATGTTTCACTGGATTTTTAATTATGCAAATTGTACTGCTATTGTCAATATATATCACAGTGTTCATGAAATTATACCCATAGTCAAGAAGCTGATTTTGAATCCATAGCGCTTGACCACAGCAACTTGCAGCAGCTACATATTCAGCTTCAGTAGTTAAAGTTGCCACAATTGTCTGCTTCTTACACTGCCATGATATAAGTCTACGTCCAAGGAATTGACATCCACCAGTTGTTGATTTTTTGTCCAGGCCTGCACCAGCATAGTCACTGTCTGAATATGCCACCAAGTCAAAAGGTGATTCCCTAGGATACCACAAACCCAACCTAGGTTGACCCTTAAGATATCTGAAGATCCTTTTGACTGCAGTTAAGTGAGAAACCTTAGGAGTCACTTGAAACCTTGCACAGGCACAAACAGGAAACATGATATATGGTCTTGATGATGTAAGATACATCAAGGACCCTATCATTGATCTTTATGTGTGTACATCAACATTATCTCAATCTGCATCTTTAAGAAGAGGCTTCTCAGGATCAATTAGTGTGCTAGCCACTTTAGAATCAGCAAACTAAAACTTCCTTAGAATCTCTGCTACATATTTATCCTGGCTGATAAATATGCCTTCATATGATTGCTTTACTTGCAGACCCAAAAAGAAAGTAAGTTCCCCCATGGACCTCATCTGAAACTTATCATACATACGTTTCTCAAAGTCAACACACATTTCCTTCCTTGTGGATCCAAAAATAATATCATCCACATATACTTGTACCAGCAAGATGTCCTTCTTGTGCTTCTTAATGAATAAAGTCTGATCAATCTTGCCTCTTTGGAATCAATTATCTAACAAATAGGAAGCCAAAGTCTCATACCATGCCCTTGGTGCCTGATGTAGTCCATAAAGAGCCTTTATAACCTTGTACACCTTATCAGGATGTTCTGGATCAACAAAACCTGGAGGTTGAGAGACATAAACCTCCTCTTCAATAGTACCATACAAGAAGGCACTCTTAACATCCATCTGATATACAGTGAAGCCCATGAAAGAAGCATAGGCCAAAAATAGTCTGATTGCTTCAATCCTTGCTACTGGTGCAAAAACTTCTTCATATTCTATACCTTCTTCCTGTGTATAACCCTGGGCTACAAGTCTAGCTTTGTTTCTGATCACAATTCCCCTTTCATCCCTTTTATTTCTAAAAACCCATTTGGTGCCTATTACCCTCATACCCTTGGGTAAATCTACTAGTACCCATACCTTCTGAATCTTGAATTGGAGAAGCTCCTCTTGCATTGCTTCTACCCAGCTTGAGTATTCTAAGGCTTTGAGAACATTTTTGGGTTCAGATTGTGAGAGAAAACACACAAATAAACAAGTTTTGGCATCTACATGCTGCTTTTCTCCATAAACAGTACTAAGAAGCCCTTGTTGGTCTGAATTCATGAGTTGCTTTCTTGTCTTTACTCCAGATTGCATGTCACCAATCATATTGTCCAGGGAGTGAGCTTTGTGAATCCTTGTGTGTGGTGTAGTGAGAACTGCATATTTAGGTGGGAGATTATTGAAATCCACCTCATCTTCTGAGAAATCAGCAGTATGGGTATCTGATGGGCTAGCAGTATGAAGATTTAGCCTAGCAGTACCATCTTGTGGCTTAACAGTACAATCACTATTAGTACTGTTATTTGGATTTTCTTGTTCCTCAACTCCATCTACATTGTTTTCACCTTCAATCCCTTCCTTAGCTTCATCAGTAGAAGGTTCACCATTCATTGAATTTGAATCCACACTTGTCCATATTGGTATCAGTACATGATCTTGATCTTTCTCCTTACCCAAGCCTACTTCATTTGTTGCATCATCAGCTTCTAAACCTGCAAAATCATTAGAAAATGTTCCTGCAACAACTGGCACATAATTCATTGATTGGGTTAGAGTCTTAAGATCAAACAGCCATTTTGGACCTTCACCTGCAATATTAGATTTATTTTCTAGAAATTCAACATGCAGGTTTTCCTCAACTTTCCTAGTTCTTGTGTTGTATACTCTAAAGGCTTTGCTATTTAGTGAGTACCCAACCAGGAATCCTTCATCTGCTTTACCATCAAATTTGCCTAGATGGTCTAAGGTATTCAGAATAGTGGCATGACACCCAAAAGGTCTTAGAAATCCTAATGCAGGAGTTCTACCTCTAAAAAGCTCATATGGTGTCTTGTTGTGAGGTTTAACTACCAAAACCCTGTTCTGTACATAGAAAGCAGTATTAACTGCTTCAGCCCAAAAAGTGATAGGCAACTTAGAGTCAGCTAACATGGTCCTAGCAGCTTCTATCAGTGTCCTATTTCTTCTCTCAGCAACCCCATTCTGCTGAGGAGTTCTAGCAACACTAAACTCTCTTCTAATACCTTTTTCTTTGCAAAAATCATCCATAACTCTATTTTTGAACTCGGTCCCATTGTCACATCTAATGACTTTTACTTTCTTATCCACTAGGTTTTCTATCTCAGTAATAAATGTTTTAAGAATGCTAGATTTCTCATCCTTAGAACCTAAAAAGAAAACCCATGTAAACCTGCTATAGTCATCAGTAACTACAAGACAAAACCTTTTATGCTTAATACTACTCACAGATGTTAGGCCAAGTAAATCCATATGAAGCATAAACAAAGGTTGATTAATCAAGTTAAATATCTTGGGCTTACAAGAAGCCTTGTGTTGTTTGCCTTTGAGACATGCAACACAAGTTTGGTCATTTTCAAATCTTTTCTGAGGCAAGCCTCTTACCAAACCATCCTTTACAATTTTATTAATAGTTTTAAAATTAATGTGACCAAGTCTCCTATGCCATAACATAGATTCATCCAATGTGGCCTTTGCAACAAGACAAGTAAGAGCCTCTTTAGGAACAATCTTCTTCATATCAACACTGTACATGTTGCCCTTTCTTGGAACTTTGAGTAATACCTGACTTTCATCAGGTAACTTAAAGTCTGGAGAAAGCACAAGACATTCAGTGTCAGTAAAAAGAACCTTGTTCTTTTTGTCACACATTTGTGAGACACTAAACATGTTATACTTAAGCTCTTGAACAAAGTACACATCTTCAAAATCCAATTTACCGGTTTTAAGAGTACCTTTACCAGTAATTCTACCTCCTATTCCTCCCCCAAAGGTAACATATCCTCCATCCAATGGTTGAAAGTATGAAAGATAGGACATGTTGCCTGTCATGTGCCTGGAACACCCACTGTCTGCATAACCTTGATCTTCATCATCTGCTTGTGAATGTCCCTGCACATGAAATAAGGAAATTAGTTTCCTTGGGGTACCCAAGCCATTACTGACTTGGGTTTGCCTCGTGTATAATATAGTTGAATCTTTTCAAAATAGTTGATGCACCATTGGACTGGATTGGTCTCCAAATCCAACATGCTGAGGCCTTAACAGCATTAACCCTTTGATCCCTAGTAGTGTTTTTAAAGTTGCCAGTACTAACTGCTTGGCTAGCAGTATTAACTGCTGGCTTTGCAGTTGTAGCCTTTGGTTTCCAAATTTGTTTTTGTACCACTGCTTTCTTTTGAAAAGGCCTTTTAGCAGTTGTTGGTGCATATTTGAAAGTTGTTTTTGCACCTTTAATTGATGGTTTTGGGTAAACAGTCTTAAAGGGTCTGGCAGTACTAACTGTTGGTCTAGCAGTATGAATTGTTTTTTGGCCATACTTCATTAAACTTTCTCTAGGAGTCATTCTAGCAGTATTAGATTGAGTTTGAGGGCTTTCTAAGTTCACCCTATGGATTGAGTTCCCAGATACCCTGTTGTTCCCAGTAACCATCTTTCTACCTGATGGTTATCACCAAAAGCCTCAAGGTGGTCAAATCTACCACAAGTGTAACAAGCCTTCTTATACAGTACAAAGTCATCACCTAGTTGGTGAGACTTGAGGTTATTCCAGTTTCTCTGGTTACCTCTTGGCTTGTCTGTGGATCTATACATCTCACAATACCTAACTGTTTTCCTAACTGGTTTAATATTTGATTTAGGCCTAACAGTATCATTGTTTACCACCTTAGGAACACTGGTTCCTTCTATTTTAACTATATCAGGTTTAACCACAACCTGATCTTCCTCATCATCATCAGATGTCCAGTCCTTAATGGTTGGAGCATTTGAATTCCTATCAGTGGATACCTTGTCCTCAGTAAGTGAAGTGTCACTTGCACTCTCAAAGGGTTCACTGACTTCTACAGGCTTATCAACAACTACATTCTCTTTTAACTTAAGACCATATTCTAACTTTGGTTGTTGAAATTCAGGCAAACCTGTAAGCTCTAGGTTTATTCCTGGGGGTGCAGGAATTCCTCTATGAGGAGGTGGAACTGTTTTGTACCCCAACCCAGACTTAGCTTTGTTGATTAACTAACATTCAATTATTTTTTTTACACCTTTAGAAGCATATTCTAATGTTTCTACACTTAATTGAATATTTTCATTAGCCTTTTTAATTATATCCAACTCAGCTTTCAACAGACTAACCTCAGCATTCTTAAATGACAAATCCCTTTTAAGAACTACTATATCATCAGCAAAACTAGTCTCATTGTTCTTATAATGCACTATTTTCTCTTCTAGGACTGCTAAACCTCTCTTATGATTTGACAAATTATAATTTGTTTTGTTTAGTTCAATCCTTAGTTCATCATAGTGTTTCCTTAAAGTTTCTAATTCTTTAAGTGCAGTACATGATTTAGAACAACATTTAGCAGATTGTACCTCAGAGTCAGAGAAGGCCATAAGTGCCATCTCAGTAAGTGCTTCCTCATCTTCTGCCATAAAACTCCAATCAAAGCCTAAGCCATCAATAGCCACCATTTCCTTTGAAGTTGGCTCAGCTTCTTTCACAACCTTGGGCTTGTTCCCATTACCTTTGTTCCTGCCATCTTGTTGCCTAGGTCTCCTGCATTCCCTTTAAAAGTGCCCCAGCTTGTGACAATTGTAGCATTCTACCCTTGATTTGTCAAAATCAGCAGTATCATTGCTGCTGATGGTGATCTTCTTTCCAGTTATTTGGTAGAATTTCTTAGCCATCATGCTAAGAAGAGAGATCTGCCATTTTAGGTCCATCTCCTCCAAATCATCATCATTAATCTCCTGGAGGTCTTCATGAGTCAGCATTGACCCATCATTCTGGCTTGTCAGGAAGGCACAATAGGTTTTCTCATCCAAAATGCCAGTAGTACTGCTTGAAGAACTAGCAGTACTAACATTGGGGTTAGCAGTACTAACTCCCACAGCAAGCTTCACTTCTTCAACTGGACTTAAATTACTAGGAGATGACACAAAGGCCATATTCCCAGTGCTTGAACTAGTTCCTCCAGCCTTCTTCACATCCTGCTCAACAATCTTGAAGTTGCTGTATAAGTCCATCAGGCTCATAGTATCAATGTCTGGCTTGTTCTTCCAGACCACCACATGCATAGCCCACTCTGCAGGTAAACTCCTCAAGAACTTGGAGTTCAGATCTTCCTGAGGTATATCCACACCAAGAACAGCTAGTTGGCTAACAATCTTTTGAAGCCTGTTGAACATGTAATCCAAAGACTCATAGCTGGTTGCAGTAAAGTTCTCAAAGTTCTGCTTCAAAAAAGTCTTTTGTGTCTTCTTGGTGGCTTCATTCCCACCAAACCTAGCAATAATTGCCTCAAACAAGGACTTAGCATCCTTGAACTTGCTGAAATTCAAGAGTTGATCATTTGGAATGGTCATCATCAGCAAACTTCTGGCCTTGAGGTCATTTTTCTTTTGAAGCCTCTCTTCTGCAGTCACTAGAGAGGTCTTGCACAACTGTCTCTACCTTACCATTAACTATTGTTGTATAAGTTGAAGGCTTGAAAGAGTTTCCTTCTTCAATGATTTCCCAGAGTGCATAGTCTTGCACCTGGAAGTATTGTTCTATCCGCAGCCTCCACATGTCAAATTCATTCTGCTTGAGCATTGGTAATTTTGCAGCCATGTTTGTTTGGGTAGTCTCCATGTCCATTACTTTTTCTTCTAAATCAATAGTATCAACCTGTCTCTGATACCATTTGAGAGGATTGATAAACACTTAGGATGTTACTACTTTATAACGTGTTTGAAATACTTTGAGTGTATGCAGTTAAGTATCCGGAATCTACTTAACCACACTTAGAAGAATGTTGGTTTGTTTAATGGAATAATAATGTATGTATGAACAATAAACACAATGAGATTAACACCAAACGATTCAATATTATTGCTTGAAAAATACGAGTGATCTAGCTATCACTAGGGTTACAATGACCTTGAATCTTAACAAAACTCTATTACTGATATATCTAATCATATAACCTAGGATCTCCTTTTATAGACTTAAGGAGTCCTTTACAAGATAAGTATTCTACCGTATAATGCTAACTAATTAAAATATACAAAATATATATTCCATACTTATCTCCTACAATATCTCCAAAAGCAGTTATCCATGCCAGCAGTACCTTCTCTATAGCTAGCAGTACAAAATTAGCAGTTTGTACTAGTTGTTTCTTCAGCAGTCTTCATATTTACACTAGCAGTTTATACTGTTAGTGTAATTCTCCCTAGCAGTACTAAGTCAGATAATTTAATTCCCAACATATGCTAGGCATTAACACGAAAGTATGTGTTTATCAAAGTAGCACGTATGTATATGCTAGGCATTAACACGAAAGTATGTGTTATCAAAGTAGCACGTAAGTATATGCTAAGCTTGCTGAAACAATAAGTAAGGTAGCAAGTAAAGTGGCAAGTAGGGCAGGCTGGCATATGAGCACGGTACCAGAATGGTACCGAACCCGTACCGAATTAGTGGTACCGTTTTTTTCCCGAGCATGAAAAGGGGTACCGGTACAGTACCGTACGGGATTTCGGTACCGGTACTCGGTACCGGGAAATCGGTACCTATTCGGTACTTCCCGTTTTTTGTTAAACAAAAAAAAAATCGTAGCTCATGCTAGTAAAAATAGGACAAAACATATCACCAAATTTATACGGAGTAGTATCCTTCTCATTCATTATCATGTGAGGAAGTCAAGTGCCTTACCACTTAGCCACCTTGGTGTTGGTTAAGAACCAAATCATGTACCAATTAAAAAAGAAAGAAATTATGAACAGAGACAGCCCAACATATATGTTTGTCAGCCATAATGTATGTCAATATATAATGTATGCCATCATTGAGATTTAAGAACAAGTCAAATGTGACATTTTTTATGGTAGTCTGGACTTAACAATCTGTCACATTAATGAATGAACGTCTTAGGCCGGTGAAGTATAAAATTTTTTAATGGTTTTCATGTGTTTTGAACCAAGCTCAACAGCTAAGATTTCAGTTTCTTCGTATGAAGCCATGTCACTTGACAGCCCACAAGACTCTGAGCACACAAGACTTGAAGAATGAACATCTAAATCAAAAATCCAAAAGAATCTTAAATGTTTCTTAAAAGAACTTCCATGTCATTGAAAAGAATCTTACATGTTTCTTTTTTACGTACCTTAACTTAAGGCAAAGGAAAAAAAAAAAAAAAAAAAAAAAAAAAAAAAAAAAAAAAAAAAAAAAAAAAAAAAACCTTTTGTATTCGGTACCGAATCGGGATTTCCCGAATTAGTCCCGTACCGTTCCCGAAAGGTACCGAATTTTTTTTTGCCTTATTTCGTGGTACCAGTACCGTACCGTATATCGGGAATCGGTACCGTTTCGGTACGGTCCCGGTTTGGTTCCAGGATTCGGTTCGAAATGCTCATCCCTAGTGGCAAGTAAGGCAGGCTGGCATATGGCGGTCATAGGTTGAGTTTTTGTAAAAAGCGGTTATAGTCTAGGTTTTATGTGTACCTAGTTCTCTATAACCTTAGCTCTAATGCCAATCTGTAACACCCCCAAATCAGATCACAGCGGAAATAATATCTGGGGTGCAACGTATTTGGATCACAACACAAGTAATAGGGAACGGATTATCTAATCCGTTTTAAAGCTTCATTAATTAAAACATAATTTTTACATAATTATGAATTGCGAAAAACAAGGCCCATAATAGTTATTAGTTTTCCCATAGTACAAAAACTCTGGTCATGAGTGTTATGTGTACACTCCAAAAGTGTGTATATGCCCCTGCCAAGTACTGCCTTGCATCATCATATATCAACAACTAAACACCTGAGAAAAACATGCTAAAAGTCAGCTAAAAGCTGGTGAGTTCGTAGGTTTACATAAAGCAGTAAGGTTGGACCAATAAGTTCAAGAGTTAACATTACAAACTGCGTAATGTTATACAAAAGTGCTATTACGTTGCGCTAAGTTCCATGTTACCGAAGCTACGACAGTGTGCATGTGATGAACTCAAATAAGTACATTTTATTATCATCATTTATCCTATTTATTTGACTTGTTTTATTATATTATACATGAGAATCGATACATTAATGTTTACTTTAGTAATTCTCATGTAAAAACAAGCATTATGTGAAACTTGGCGATTTTGGACTAATTATAGAGCAAAACAAGCAAGATATTAAGAGCCTACTGAAATCCAGAAGATCAAGCTCGTTCTACTCCAGATACGCTGCATTATACTTCTAACATACGGCGTATCACTATCAAGATTTCACAAGTTACAATCCAAGTACATGCGCCGCATACAAAGATCAAGATACGCCGCATCTGAAGACGGTGTACGAATATTCCTGAATATATTAATCTTGGACCCCACGCGAAGTTAAGTCAATGCGCCGCATCTATCAAGTCTATGCGCCGCATCTATCAAGTCTATGCGCCGCATCTATCCCTGACACAGAAACTATAAATACCCCAAGGCCAGACGAATTTCGGGACACTGAGCTTAGTTTTTAGTCGAAGACCGAAGACCACATAACCCTAGAGCCGAATTCAGACGACCAAGCAGCACAAGACACACCCTAAACAAAGATACACGAGCTGTAAGAAGGTCCTGCATGTATTCAATTCATTAAGTAGTTTTGTTTTATTGTATTAGTACACTTTAATTCATCAGGATTGATGGGCTTGTGTCATGTGACTACGGAAAATCATGCACTCCCCTTAATATTGCTTTCCCATTAATTAAAGTTTATATGTTGATGTCTTTGGTGACTTTTATTAGTGCATTGATAACCTCTGTGTCTAGCTGAGCATTGCTTGGGTCGCCATGCCCCTTCCTCGCCTATCTATTCTAGTGTACACGAGACGTGGGCATCACAAATGCCCAATACTCTAGAAAAGTAGGATAGACATAAGTAATCATTAAGGGTTTACTCGCCGATAAGATTAGAGCCAACGAGAAAGGTTTAATTATATACACTTCATATAAAACTAGCAATAAAACAAGTGACAAGCTACTTAATTATCAGGACAGGTCTTCTTATTGTCTCAAGTATCTATCTGTGTACATGTGTGCTAATCGCTGATTCGTGCTCATTAGTTTAGTTTACTATTTAATCATAACCAAACCGTGCCAGTCTCTCAGGCTGAACCCCTTGCGTTAGATTAGGTTGTATAGCTAACTTAAGATATTAAAATACTGATTAGAATAACTAGATAATACGTTCCACTCTTAGTGATCGACACTCTACTTACCATTATATTCATACTAACCGGGTACACTGCTCGTTAAGTGTGTGTGTGTTATTGATAAGTCGGCTAAATATAAATTTAAAACTTGAGTAGGCATTAATACTGCTAAACCGCAACGACACGCGCGCGCATCAAGTTTTTGGCGCCGTTGCCGGGAAGTGAATTGTTATTATCTGTTAATTTGATTAGTATTTTAATTAGTTTTTTATTTTTATTTTATTTTTCTTTTTTAGATTCTAACCACTAACCCTGTTATATATTAGATAGATTGCATTCATTGTATAATTTGCATATTTACTGTTTTTGTGTGTTTTTGTTTCTTTGATTTTTGTTTCTTTTTGTTTGTTTTTATTTTTGTTTTTTTCTTTTTTTCTATTTTTCTGCATTCTGCTATCGTTGTACTGTGCTAATACAAACGATACGGCGCATCTGTTTTCACAGATACGGCGTATTGCGTTTAATTTTTATAAAATACAACGCGTTTAATAAATTCGAGTACGACGCATCTTTCCCAAGATACGGCGTATTCTGTTTTTAATAAGAAATTTTTCTAAACCCTAACGCCATACGACGCATCTGTTTGAACAGATACGGCGTATTTTCTATTAAAATTAAAAACAGTTTTTCGAATTATTAAACAGATACGACGCATCGATCTTTATCGATACGGCGCATCTTCTAAATCAAAAATCTTGTATTTTGAAACGTAACGAAAATACGGCGCATTAGCTTTTGTTAATTCGACGCATTTAATTCAATAAATATAGTTGATTTTTGATATTCACTTTGATCGTTCCACTACTCTCGTGCACAAGTTGGTTTACTTTCAGAATAAATGATGGCTTAAGCATCACTATGGAAGATTACATTCTGAACCTAACCAAGAGTTGCTAGCTGGAGTGATCAAACCTTCGATGACTGAAAGGTCGTAATAAGACGACAAGAGTGGAGGAGAATTCAGTACTGATGGAACTACCGGTTGCTGAACGCAGAAACATGTGGCTCCGTTTCGAGACCATGGGACTTACACCGGATACCGAGACTGACTATGTACGGAGACTTAGGGCGATTTTCTTTAGGAAAATCTTTAGGGTCCCGGTTTTGGGTTTTGCGGATGTTGGTTCGATTGATGGAGGGAATGCAACTGGAGGTCTTCATGATAGGTTGGAGATGGTAGTGAGGGATGAGGATGATGAGGTTGTGTTCAGGTCTTATGCATGAGAGAGGTTGTTCGGGATTGACGAGCCTCTGATTAGGGAGCTCATGCTTGAGTTCTTTAGTACAGTTCACTATAGGGAGACTGGCGAGGGGATTGATATCGCTGATACTTTGGTGTTCAGGATAGGCGGGGCACATAGGCAGATGTCGATGCGGCAGTTTATTTTGGCCATGGGGCTACATACCGAGGAGGAGATTGGGTCTGTTGGATTTGCTCGATACTGGACCGAGAGCCTACGGGTAGTCCCGGATAGGGGATTGCTCGGAGATTACTGAGGAGAGGATATCCTCTGGGGGTGATTCCACTACTTCCACCCCATCCTACACACTGATCAGAGAGCCTATGAGGAGATTGTGCCACAGGATGATAGCATTGACCATTGCTGGGAGAGGTCAGTCACCTGAGAAGGTGACCACTCTTGATCTCTTCCTTCTCAGGAGCATGGATGAGGGATTGGTGGTGAACATCCCTCACTTTTTGGCGCATTTCCTTCATAGGGGTGGTTTGGGGAGAGATAGGAGGAGCCAGATGACCGGAGGGCATTTTGTGTCTAGATTGGCCCGTCATTTTGGTGTGATTGGTGACGAGATCCCTGCCGGCTTAGAGATTGAGGTGACCCATTTGCCGGTTATTGGGCTGGATTATTTGGTTAGGCTAGGGATCTGCGAGATGATCATGGGGGGATGCTATTGGGTGGCATTGGGCCCCGCGAGACCAGCAGAGGTAGAGGCGGAGCAGGGAGGTCCCCAGGGAGCTCCGGCTACTGCTCCAGCTCAGGAGGAGGAGGCACAGGTACCCCAGCCCCCAGTCGCACGTTCTGTGGGTCAGAGAGTAGAGAGAGTTGAGGGGGAGGTGAGAGCCTTGAGGGTGCAGTTGACGGGATGAGGGCCGACCTTGATGCAGTCAGGAGGGATTTAGTTTGGCTGGTCGGGAGTGTGAGCCAGATTTTGGAGCATCAGGGCACGAGCCATACTCGCCCGGATGGTACTTACGTTAGAGGGATGATCACATACTCCCGGGTCCCTTCACGTAGAGTCCGACCCAGGACCGAGGATGCTAGCACCTCAGAGACTCACTCAGCTGCAGGAGACGACTCCCCACACCCTTGATCTCATGTGTTTGGGCTTATAGACATTGTTCCACATACATTTTTATTCTTCTTGGGATTGTATTGAATTCTATTATCGTGTATTTATTTGATGTTTCAGTTTATGTTTCTTATTATGTTTGATGAAGACTGGCATTAAGTTCAGCATGAGTGAACGAGAGAACCCGAGAGGTAAACCGTGGAACGAGCCCATTTTACAACAGACTGTTAACAATCTGTTTGGTAAATACATGCGCCGTATCTAGTAAAACAGATGCGACGCATCCTATCCTTTATTTTTATTTTATTTCGTATTTATTCCAGGCTCAATACGGCGTATCTTTTTCCATAAGATACGGCGTTTCGACTGACCTGATGATTTACAGTTTAATTTTTAAGTTTTATTTTTACTAACTACTAATGTATTATGCAAGTTTGAACCTTCTTAACTCAGGTGTGTTAAAGTCTAAATGGTATTATAGATTCCTGCATTTCTGTGGATACATCATCTATGAAGCTTAAACGTTCTAATCCACAAGAAAGTTGATTTTTGCTCTTATACGAATAATGGAGGATCATACCGAGCAAATCTCAGGGGAGTTTTTCTGTTCTAATTCTTTTATTTTCCAGTTTTTAACCTTTGACACAAACAACGAGGAAGTTGTTTAACTTAAGTGGGGGGATTGGAGAATTAGAACACTTACTTGTCCTAAACTTTTTCAAAATATGCTTAAAATGCGCTTGATATATCAAAATTTAAAATTTTTTTAACATGTTTTTGTTTAAAGTCTAAATTACATAACCGCACACATAACTCTATTCTTTCAAAAATATTAAAACTTTAGTGTGCTGGTGACTTGTAAACTTTAGAACTTGGCTTGTATATTATTCGAGACCACCATAATAAGTATTATCTATATAATTGGAGTGACTTGTCTAACTTGGTAAATTTCTAGGATTACACCCAAATAGCCTTTATATGTTATGTGATATCAACTAACTACACTGGTTAGTTAACCCCCGTATAAACCCTTTGTTACTCTCACTTTTAGAGTAAGATACCCCTAGAAAAACCCTCAGAGCCATTCCTTTCGTTTCTTACACCTTTGTTATAATGTTTCGATACACCCTTACACCTTAGCCTACCCTGTAGATTAAAATCCGTGGTTAATTGCTTTAGGCAAAGTGTGTTTCCTTACATTACCTGTGTTCGTGTGCGTAATTCATTATCTTTGGTTAGGTCGGGAAATTGCACAATGCAATTAGTATGAAAGTAAATATTGTATAGCTTTTAGTTTATTTTTCGTGTGTTTGCTACTTTCGCTATTACAGTTATTTCTGAAAGTATGAAGAGTATGGAAAAATTATCCGGAAAAATAGTGATAGAAAAGTTGTGAAATTTTACACATATATGTTGTTGAAAAAAAAAAAAAAAAAAAAAAAAAAAAAAAAAGAAAAGTTGGAAGTTTGTTTTAACCAACTTATGTAAAGTTTTGTATTAAGTGGGAGATATCACCACTAATTGTTGTTGTATATTATATTTATGGATTGAATGGGAGTTGGCCGTTATGGGAACGCCAACTAAGGTTATTCTTTGATTGAGATCTTGTTGAGTATAATTCGTGTCTACCTAAAGCGTGTGTTTCAAGTGTTAAAGCGTGAGTTATTCTATGATATGAGTCTTATTCATGGGATGGTTGGGAAAGTGATTAACCACACTTAGGATTTTAATTTATCTGTTTTGTTTATTTTTCATTTTACACCAATTTGTACCCCAAATATTATCCATACCCTATATCATTCTTCATCTAAACCTTTGATTTATTGAGATTAGGGATTTGAGCAATCTTAAGTATCGTAGTCGTGGATTCGGCTATGTATTTATGATTTTGTCGCCATTTTTGATATAATATTATTGGTGGAGATTACTTGGTCCTATCTTTAGCCTATTCGAGTTAAGGATTTGAGCAATTGCAAGTATCGTGGTCGTGGATACGATCATGTATTTGTGATTTTGTCGCCTTTTCTGGAATATGAGATCGATAGAGATTAAAAAGGATGATCAACCCTTAACCAACAAACCCTTTTTACCGCTTTAGACTTGTTATTCCTTGGATTTAGTGGGGGAGATGCGTACACTTGCCAAGCCTATGATAGAATATTCGTCACGACTAAGCAACTAAACGATTTAGTATTGTTTTACATTAAAAATTATTTTGGTTTCTACTTCGTTAAGTGTTTGGTTGTGTGATTATGACAAAACAAATACGTGCTTAAATATAAAAATAAATCCTAATATCTTTTAGGATACATTTTCATTTGATTAATTCTAAGGTTTACTTGGGGACAAGTAAAGTTCAAGTGGGGGGATATTTGATGAACTCAAATAAGTACATTTTATTATCATCATTTATCCTATTTATTTGACTTGTTTTATTATATTATACATGAGAATCGATACATTAATGTTTACTTTAGTAATTCTCAGGTAAAAACAAGCATTATGTGAAACTTGGCGATTTTGGACTAATTATGGAGCAAAACAAGCAAGATGTTAAGAGCCTACTGAAATCCAGAAGATCAAGCTCGTTCTACTCCAGATACGCCGCATTATACTTCTAACATACGGCGTATCACTATCAAGATTTCACAAGTTACAATCCAAGTACATGCGCCGCATACAAAGATCAAGATACGCCGCATCTGAAGACGGTGTACGAATATTCCTGAATATATTAATCTTGGACCCCACGCGAAGTTAAGTCAATGCGCCGCATCTATCAAGTCTATGCGCCGCATCTATCCCTGACACAGAAACTATAAATACCCCAAGGCCAGACGAATTTCGGGAGACTAAGCTTTCGAAGACCGAAGACCACATAACCCTAGAGCCGAATTCAGACGACCAAGCAGCACAAGACACACCCTAAACAAAGATACAAGAGCTGTAAGAAGGTCCTGCATGTATTCAATTCATTAAGTAGTTTTGTTTTATTGTATTAGTACACTTTAATTCATCAGGATTGATGGGCTTGTGTCATGTGACTACGGAAAATCATGCACTCCCCTTAATATTGCTTTCCCATTAATTAAAGTTTATATGTTGATGTCTTTGGTGACTTTTATTAGTGCATTGATAACCTCTGTGTCTAGCTGAGCATTGCTTGGGTCGCCATGCCCCTTCCTCGCCTATCTATTCTAGTGTATACGAGACGTGGGCATCACAAATGCCCAATACTCTAGAAAAGTAGGATAGACATAAGTAATCATTAAGGGTTTACTCGCCGATAAGATTAGAGCCAACGAGAAAGGTTTAATTATATACACTTCATATAAAACTAGCAATAAAACAAGTGACAAGCTACTTAATTATCAGGACAGGTCTTCTTATTGTCTCAAGTATCTATCTGTGTACGTCTGTGCTAATCGCTGATTCATGCTCATTAGTTTAGTTTACTATTTAATCATAACCAAACCGTGCCAGTCTCTCAGGCTGAACCCCTTGCTTTAGATTAAGTTGTATAGCTAACTTAAGATATTAAAATACTGATTAGAATAACTAGATAATACGTTCCACTCTTAGTGATCGACACTCTACTTACCATAATATTCATACTGACCGGGTACACTGCTCGTTAAGTGTGTGTGTGTTATTGATAAGTCGGCTAAATATAAATTTAAAACTTGAGTAGGCATTAATACTGCTAAACCGAAACGACACGCGCGCGCATCAGCATGCGATGAGTGCATGTAATTACATGGGATGAGTCCATGTAGTAATAAGGCCCGGAAAGTGTTCTATCCCTAGTCACTTGTAATTCGACATGGTATACATCCGCTTGTCCAATCCGGACTGTTGATTTCTCCAACACGGATGGAGGTGTCACCCTCAATAGATCTATTTATATCACTCGTGCTTCCCAGCAGGAATTAACGGTACATGAGCATGGGCATAAATTTGGGATACAGTACTTAGGCCAGCATGTAATAGTTTGTCAAACAAAAGCATTGTTTAAATGGTCCATAAAAGTAAGCATGTTTTTCACCCCAAGTAGTTTAAAATAAGTATTAAAGAGTAATAGTGGGGCTATGACTCACCTTGAGTTTAACTGGCAAGGTGAAATATGAAATCAAGTGAATTATGGGAATGGCTCCAACACACGACCTGAATAATAGAGAAGTCTAAGATTTTGACAGTTTTGGCTTAATACGAATGATGAGTGTGAAAATGAGCAACGGATAACGATTTGGTTTGTGATGTGTGTGTTTGATATGCTTAAAATGCTTAAAGTTCAAAAATAATATTATATATAATATTATCTTATTTTTATGTTATTGAATCCATAGTTATCGTTTCCTCGAAAGTCGTTGAATAATACGTTAGGTTATTCGTTAAAAGTTCGTTATAAATATATAACGTAACGTAGTTAATATATCGTACGAATTGTAAAATGCATATGTTTAAATGAAAATGTGTAAAACATGAAATGGAAATGAATATGAATTAATGTTACTGTTTGGTCCTTGCAATTACACAGAATTTACACTTTCTACCCTAACGGTGTAAGTTTTGCACCGTTAGTCCCTGGTTAGTATATGTTACATATTTAATCCATAAAGGGTCAAATGTTACATTTTAAGCCTTATGTTTACTGTTTTAACAGTTTCCACTCTCAAGTTACTGAAATGGCAGTTTGCAACACAGTTTTGTGAACTTTACACTTTTAACCCTATTTGACATATATTTTGCAAAACAAGTCCAAATTTCACAAAAATGATGTAATTAATTTTCCGAAAGTTGCAACATCTTTATAAAGCTTAATTGAGTCTTAATAAACTGCTTATTTGATAAAATAGCTTATTTTTTGCTTAATGGGAGACTAAGGCCCATTAAGAGATATTGAACCGTTGGGTTTTAAAATAATTTGGGCTTTTCTTTCGGCTTATTTTATGACCTTAAAAAGATTAACAATCAGCTTATACCAACTGCTTATTCAAAGTGCTTATTTTTGGCAAAGTGGGCTTAAAAGCCTAATCAAATAAAATAGGAGTTTTAAGGCAGTCCGAGTAGCGATAGGTTCAGGTTCCAAAAAGGTCTTTTACAAGCTTATTAGGTGGTCTTATGGAGTATTAGGTCGAGTAATAAAATAGATACGTTGTGTGTATAGAATTGATTATATTTAGGCCATTTCTAAGTCGATCGATACATGGTTCAAAATGTGAAAATGATATAAGTATATGATATGAAATTGTTGGGTCCTTCAGTACCCAAGAGTCGTTATAACAAGATTTGAATACAAATTAAGCTAAGTGTAAATTAAACCGAAAACATTCTAAGTCACTGAGCGAACAGTCACTCAGTGAGTTACCTTCAAGATGCTCAGGACGAGTCTAAGAAGAAAGATTCACCACCCAGTGAGGCGGTACTCACTGAAGTGTTACTTGAGACAAAGAAGAAGGTAATGGATCAGTGAGCGTTAGACAAGAGCTCACTGAACCCCAAGTCTCATCAACAACAATAACTGAAGACTGAAGACAAATGACTGAAGAACCTAAAGCCTGAATAAAAGGTGGGATGATGAGGGAAGGTTTTAAGAAGATAAGAACAAGTCTTATCTGGGTCAGACAAACCATCCCTCAAGTGGCTAAAAGTTGAAGAAGTGTAAGGTCTGACACTCGAAGACTTATTGGCGCAATCCCATTGGTTCTTGGAAATGACAACTACTGTTTTAGTTGTCAGACACGCTTCCTATTTGTTTATCTAGTTTTAATCTTCAGTACTCTTTATATGTTTGCCTATAAATAGAAAACAGATAGGAGAAAAGTGGGTTAGGTATTCTTGTGCAACTAAAGCTTAGACTTTCACAAACACCCCTTTTCTTCTACAAAGAGTAACATATCCCTGAGATAGCTCAGTGGGTCGAATTGTTACCACTTAAGCATAGCTTGAGTTTAGATAGGAGACACCATACCTTTTGTATTCAATCCCAAGTGTTTGTTCCGCAAAACACTTGGGTAATAGATTCTTTGATTCATTTCTAATAAGAATTTAAACGTTGAAAATACTGTGTGTTTTTTATATTAACGTTTCATTAATTGTTAGAATTAATCAATACATTGTATTAGTCATAAACACAAATAGATTAACTTTATAGTTAACTCTAAGCGTGTTAAGGGAACAACAAGTGGTATCAGAGCCTCTGGTTTATAAAATCTTTCAAAATTAACCAAGAGTGCTCAAGGTTTTTAAAACCAAGATCCTACTATGACTGATGCAAATGTGCCCCAGCTAGTCGACAAAAAGGGTGGAAGCTTTTCAGCTATTGCCCCACGACTTGAAGCTGGTAAATTTAGCAAGTGGAAAAATCGAATGCTTTGCTACTTGACTGGTATGGAACCATACTACATCTCTTGTGTCAAAGATGGTCCCTATGTCCCAAAGACTGCTGAAGGTCTAAACAAGCCTGAGGCTCAATGGACCAATGATGAGAGGAGGGTGGTCAATCAAGACCAACGCCTGAAAACATCATTATATCATGTCTTCCTGACGATATAATGGAATCAGTCATCAACTGTTCAACAGCCAAGCAAACTTGGGATGACTTGGTCAATAGCTTTGAGGGTCCCTCAGATACCAAGGAAAACAGGGTCATGGACCTGAAACTTGAGTATAATACTTTCAGGGCAAAAGACTATAAAAGTCTCTCTCAGACTTATACCAGATACAAGACTTTGATAAACGAACTATCAAATGATGGTGTAGTTTTGTCTAAGCATGAGACAAATGTTGGCTTTGTCAACCGTCTCCCTGAGAAGTGGCTAAACTTCTCACAAGGCCTGAGGAATGCTAATCACATTCAGACTCTTGAGCTCCCTGAGATCTATGGGAAGTTTGTCTATGAAGACAACTTAATCTCAAGGAGATACCCTGACTCAAAAGCTCTTGAGTCCAAAAAGGCCTTGACCTCCACACCCATATCAACTGATTTTTATACTAATGGTGTTGTGCAGGACTTTCAAGAGGATTCTGAGGATGAAATTGATGAAAGGACTAGTGATGAGTACCTAAAAGATTTAAACTTGGAATTCCAAGAGAGGGCACTCCTTGCTAGTTCAAAACGTTTCATCAAAAGAAACCAGTCCAACTTTTCAAAAGGAAAATCAAATGAAACCACTGAATGCTTTAATTGTGGTAAAAAGGGTCATTTTGCTAGGGACTGTTATTCTAAAACCATCTCAGAACCCTCTTACAAATTTTCAGGAAATAGTTCCTCAGGAACTAGCAAGTTTCAACCTAGAATGTTTCAGTCGACCCAACAATTTCAAAACAAGGGTCAAAAAGACTTTGAAGCAAAATATAGGAAAGCTAAGGCTAAACTTGCAATTATTGAAACTAATCCCTCTATGTCTCAGGCTGCTCAAACATCCAAACCTGTTCAGGAAAAGAACAAGATTTTAGTAGCTGAAGCTTATGACTGGGATGATGAAGAGGTCTCCTCAGATGAGAAAATTAGAGTGAGTGCACTGATGGCACTCTCTGAAGGTGATCAGGTGGCTGTTGGGAAAAGCCATGCAAGGAATGGAGAATGGGTAAACATCACCATGAAGAAGGTAAACACTTTACTTTCTATGGATGATGATTCTGATTGGCAGTCTTACATGAATTATATTTGTGTAGATCTTAAATTTGTTGAGGAACAAAGGCTTAACATGTTTTCAAAATATAACAACATAGTGTCAGAATTGAATAAATGTAGAGATGAATTGCTTGTACTGAAGCAAGCCAAATTAGAAACAATTACTCTACAAATTCAGAACACTGAAATTTTGAAACAAAACCAAGCCCTACAAACTGAACTTAACAAAGAAAAGGCTGTCATCCAAGGCTGGACCAAAAAGAACCCCAAGGTCTTTGATACTGTGGGTTTAATCCCTAGGAAAACAATAGGAATTGACCATCACATGGTTAACCCCTATGTAAGTCCCAGTGAACTGACCTTTGTTCCAGCTGGCATATCATTTGAGCAAGAAATGCTTCCCAAGTCAAATGACTGGATTGTCAGGGACAACCCAGTCAGTAAGTTACCAAACTTTGAGACTGGAAAGATCTTGCTTCCTGAAAGTCAGGCTTTGAAAAATATGCTTGGACTTACTGAACAACTCAGTAAGCTTGAACTCACTGAACAACTCAGTAATACTGAGTCAGTGAATGAGTCTGAATCAGAATCATATCCACCACTCCCACCACTGAATACCCTTCAGGGTGCTGCACCCAACTTAGGCCTCCCACCAATGGTCTACTCTCAACACTCTCCAAAGGAGAGGTCAGGAATGGGAAAAACAATCCTGAAAAGACCAACACTTGAAGTCTCAGTAAATACTGATGACTCATCATCTTCAGTCCCTTCTAAAGTAATAACCCAAAGCCCTGACTCAAAATTTGATCAGTTGGCTGAAATGGTCAGGAAGCTGGGTGAGAAGATTGCATCTTCTGGAAACCTTCTCAATCCAAGAAGGAACAAAAACCAGTTTCCTCAAGAACCAAACCCAAACCCTCAAAACCCCTGAAAAGATGTGAACTGTGTAACTATACCAATCATATCACTGATGATTGCTATAGAATTCTTTACTGCATGATTTGCAAAAAAGATGATCACAGGACCTCTGATCATAAAACACACTCAGTCACATCAAAGATGGCAAGCCTTAAAGCTCAGTCTTTAAACTACCCTTCTGATTCTAAATAGAAACAGAAAAAAAAGGCAAAACCTTTTGCACCTTGCTCTTACTGTGGGTTCAATGACCACCATCCTAAGGATTGTCAAATTGATAATTGTTGTGAAAATAGTGGAAGTCCCACTTATGACACCTCAGGACTGGATAAGGTCATTCAGGCCAGAAGAGGTATGACAAAGTCAGCCTCTCAGTCTACTGAGTCTACATCTGCAATCAAATGCATAATTTGTGGTAGCTCAGTCCACTCCTCCACTGACCATAAATCAATTGTAAATGTTAAAAAGACCCCCAAAGCTAAGCCCTCCAAGAAGTGGAGTCCTAGAAAGAACTAACCCAGTTTACTATTTGTGCAGAAACATGCCAGGGATCCTGTTTGACATCTAGATAGTGGATGTTCAAGGAGTATGACTGGTGTGAAGGAATATCTGCACAAGTATGTGGATGAATCAGGACCCAAAGTGATATTTGCTGATAACTCATCATGTCTCACTGAAGGTTATGGTTCAGTAAACTGCAATGATATAGTCTTTACTAGGATAGCTTATGTAAATGGTCTTAAATACAATTTGATAAGTGTCAGTCAACTATGTGATGCTAAATACATAGTTCAGTTTGATGATAAGCAAGGAATCATCTTCAATGCTAATAAGGAAGTTTCCTTATTGCACCAAAAAGACATGATGTTTATGTGTTGGACATGTCCAGTCTGACTCAGAATGGAACTTGTCTCTTTACCAAGGCCACTGATACTCTCAACTGGCTTTGGCATAAGAGACTCTCCCACCTGAACTTCAAAAACATAAACAACCTTGTAAAACAAAAAAAGGTCCTTGGCCTACCATCTCTTGTGTTTTCAAAGGATAAACCATGCTCAGCTTGTGAAAAAGGTAAACATCACAGAGCATCCTTTAAAACCAAAACCAACTTTTCCATCAGGAACTGCCTACATCTTCTCCATATGGATCTATTTGGACCAATTAGTCCTAGATCCATTAACCATGAGAAGTATACTCTGGTCGTTGTGGATGAGTACTCAAGATACACTTGGGTATACTTCCTGATCAAAAAGAGTCAGGCAGCTGAAACAATTATGTCCTTTGTCAGGAATATTGAAAATCAAAATGACATCAAAGTCAAACAGATTAGAACTGACATTGGAACAGAGTTCAAAAATTATGAACTTGAATGTTTCTGTGATGAGAAAGGGATTTCCCAAAAAATTTCCTCACCTTACACACCTGAACAAAATGGTGTGGCTGAAAGGAAGAATAGAACCCTCATTGAAGCAGCCAGGACAATGCTAAATGGATCAGTCCTTTCCAAACACTTCTGGACTGAAGCAGTAAAGACTTGCCTGTTACACACAAAACAGATCCATCATTGTTAAGAGACATAGCAAAACTCCTTATGAGTTGTTCAAGGGAAGGATCCCTGACATCAGCTACTTTCATGTCTTTGGGTGTCCTTTGTTTATTCATAATTACAATGATCACTTAGGAAAATTTGATGCCAAAGCTGATGATGGATACTTCCTTGGATACTCCCTTGTCTCAAAGGCCTTCAGGGTGTTCAACACTAGGAGACACATACTAAGGAAACATTTCATGTTACCTTTGATGAGAGCACTGATGCTATCAGTGTCTCTAACAACTCAGTGGAAGAGATAGGTATTGATGAATCATCAAGATATCCTCCTGATGAACATCATCTTGAAAATGGTCCTTCCACTCAGTACCAAGCAATGCTGACTATCTTCAATTAACAATATTTCCACAACCTTCCTACCAACATCACTGAGTTTGTTGAACCACCAAACCAAGTACTGATGAAATCATTCAGACTGAACAATACTCAGGAACCAAACAATCACAGTGATGAGTCTACCCACTCAGACACTCAAGATGCTGAAGATCATCATGTGTCGATCATGATCCTGACCTACTAAGGCATCAAGTTCTAGTCAGTATCCTAGACCTCAGGACAGCGACTAGTCTCAGATAGAACTGTGTCAATATAATTGTAAACCCTAATGAAGGCATGCTTACAAGAAGTTGGGTTCAGGCCATGCATGATGAACTGGAAAATTTGACAGAAACAAGGTAATGACCTTGGTAAGTGTCCTGAAGATGTTTCAGTCATTGGCATGAAATGGGTATTCAAAAACAAATCTGATGAAAATGGCATAGTCATTAAAAACAAAGCCAGACTTGTAGCCAAAGGCTATAATCAACAAGAAGGCATTGACTATGAAGAAACATTTGCACCAGTAGCAAGGATGGAAGCCATCAGGATCTTCCTTGCTTTTGCTACATACATGAACTTCAAGGTGTACCAAATGGATGTTAAAAGTGCATTCTTAAATGGTGCACTGAAAGAAGAAGTTTATGTTCAGCAACCTCCTGGATTTGAAAGCCATGAGTTTCCTGACTATGTCTGCAAGCTTAAAAAAACCCTTTATGGACTGAAACAAGCTCCCAGGGCATGGTATGAAACTCTTTCAGCCTTCCTGATCCAAAACAAATTTGTCAGAGGCAAGATAGACAACACATTGTTTATCTACAAGACAAATAATGATGTCATACTAGTACAAGTGTATGTTGATGACATCATCTTTGGCTCAACAAGTTTTAAACTTTGCAAACAATTTGAAAAACTAATGGCAAAGAAATTTGAAATGAGCATGATGGGAGAACTGACTTACTTCCTTGGTCTGCAAATCAAGCAGACTGATAAAGGAACCTCTATCAGTCAAGAGAAGTATGTCAGAAGCCTACTGAAGAAGTATGAGCTCAGTGACTGTGCCTCAGTCAAGACTCCCATGGTACCCCAAACAACCTTGGTCCTGATCTCACTGGAAAACCAGTAAATCAAACTCTTTTTAGAGGAATGATAGGATCACTGATGTATCTACTTGCATCAAGGCCTGATATCCAATTCTCAGTCTGTTTGTGTGCCAGATATCAATCTGACCCAAGAGAATCTCATATCACTGCTATGAAAAGGATATTCAGGTACCTGAAAGGTACTCAAAACCTTGGATTATACTATCCAAAATGTTCAGGCCTTGATCTTAAAGGATACTCAGACTCTGACTATGCTGGATGCAACATGGACAGGAAAAGCACCTCAGGCTCCTGCCAAATTCTTGGTGGAAAACTAGTCTGTTGGAGTGCTAAGAAGCAACAATCAGTTGCCATGTCCTCAGCTGAAGCTGAATATGTTGCAGCAGCAAGTTGTTGTGCAAATGTACTCTGGATGAAAAGTCAACTCAGTGACTAATGGAATTCAGTACAAGATGGTTCCCATCTTTTCTGATAACACAAGTGCAATTGCCATCTCAAACAACCCTGTTCTTCATAGAGAACAAAACACATTGATATAAGATATCATTTCATCAGGGACCATATCATGAATGGTGACATAGAATTACACTTCATTCCTACTGAATATCAGCTAGCTGATATATTCACCAAGCCATTGGATGAACCAACTTTCACTAGACTGAAAGCTGAACTTGGAATGTTGGATATTGAGAATCATTCCACTGATTGATTCCATCCAAATAAGTGTAAATTCTGAAAACCCAGGTCCCTGACTTAATGTGTACTTCAGTGAAAAGAATCACTGAAACCTCAGGAACTAAACCCAAGTTCCTGAAATGTTGGACTTCAGGAACTAAACCCAAGTTCCTGAACCCTTGAACCTCAGGAATTAAACCCAAATTCCTGAACACTAGAACCATCAGTGACTAAACCCAAGTCCTGACAAATAGGTTCACTGAATGTAAAGTCATTCAGGGCCCTCAAGAGACATTCAATACTAACTTAAATGCTCTAAGTATCTAGTTAGTAAATGTCCGAGGTTGGTAACTGAATTCTTATTTAATATAAGAATATTTGTTCTTTTGCCTTTCTGGCTTCCATCTCTGGGCCCCCATATTCCCACTTGGCATTAAATGCCTCTCCAATCACATTACAGATATGTGATGACTCAGCTCTGCAAATTACACTTTTGCAGAACTGCTCAACTGTTCACCTTGACTGTTGCGCCAAACCAGGGAAAGTGGAGTGGTGGCATTAAATGCGGATCCCAAAACATTTTATTCAAAACGGTTTTCAAAAATTCTTTTTGAATAAATAAAATCCGCTTAATACCCAAATTACCCTCCACCTCACTTCCCTATAAATACCTCCATACAAGAAGACACACACACGTTTTTTTTAGAAATCTTTAGCAAAATCTTGCCCTCTTCTTTAAAAACTAAAATTTTGTGTGTGTGTTCTTAGCTTTTAGAAACCCAGACCTTTTGTTGTTACCCAGACTTACCCAACAAAAATGGCTACTTCTAAGGCTATCAAATACGCCCCAAACGTGGAATTCCTTGTTGAGGGCGTAGATATGACCAAGAACAATGTGGTAGGAAACTTTGCCTATCCTCAAAAGTTCTATGCGTACAAGAATGTAGTGAAGTATCTTCAAGACTCCTTTCTTGCTACGACATTCACCAAGACTCCGTCAGTCATCTACCATGACTATTTGAGGGAATTCTAGGGTACTGCAGTGGCAACCAGCCCTGAGGACACCAAAGAATCCATCATCACATTCACAGTGATGACTGGGAGAAGGACCCTCTCCCTGGATTACAAAACCTTCACAAGGCCACTGGTCTTGATTTCGTTGAGGCCTTTGAACCCAACCCTACTAACCAAGAGGTTAAAGCAGAATTGCTTTTTCTAGGACCTCATGACCCTAAGCGTCCTAAAATGGCCGCAGGAGCCTTATTGGAGAAGGCTCCAATAGTTAAAACCTGGTTCCACCCTATCTGGAGGATCCTGATGACCTTCATCATTCAGGTCCTTGGAGGGAATAAATCCTCCACGGAGCAGTTGAACTCATCACAACAATTGATGTTGTTCAGTCTCCTGGAGGGTAGAAAAATAGATATCAGAGGAATAATCTTCCGTGACCTCGTTGCCAAGCTCTCAGGGAAATCTAGGCAAAGACTTATGTCTTATCCTAGGTTTATTTCCTGCGTACTTCAGGACCTATTAGGTCCTGACTATGTTAGGTCTGACGTTGAAGGTACAAAATCTGATGTCCTACATAAGACCAATTATACTAGTGGCATTACTGAGGTACAACCTATTGCCTTGACCAACTACATGCTGGTGGTTAATCAGGGGGAGAACGCTGTTTCTCCAGTACCTTCACCTACAAAGAAGGTGAAGAAGACAAAGAAGGGTCAGTCCAGTAAGGTGGTTAGACCCAAACCACTCGCCACTGAGACTGATGCCTCAAACAACCCTAAACAAGGGTTAAATATGGCCGAGACCTCTGAGACACCCGTCACTGAGACCCTCTTGACCCAAAAACAAACGCCAACGGAGGGCACTGAGAAATCATCCTCAGTATCCTCGGGCAAACCCTTTCCTCATGATTCCATTGACATAAACAAGTCATTGGGATCAGGAACCTCCACCCATTCACATCCCAATGAAGGCACTGACAAATCATAATCATTGCCTGAGGGAGAAAAGGGTCCTGAATCCTCGGTTGGGCAGCACTACTCAACTGGGAAGGGGACCCACACCCAATCACATCCCGTTAACGTCCCTGAGAAATCACACTCAGGGTCTCAGGGAGTCAAGGACCCTGAATCCCCAAAAGGGCAGTACAACCCTGATGGGAAGGGGGTCCATCAATCATCACAAACAGTGCCTCGTGATAGTTCTGAAAAACACCCATCAGGACTTGAAGGCGCTAAGGGGGACAAAGACTCAGAGGGATTAAAACCACCCGCTGATACGGAACCCATAACCCCCTCAGGCGGATCCCTTCTCTTGGGAACTGACCCCAAAAGCCAGGCTGAGAAAACCCCCTCAGTTATTATAGTTAGCCAGGCTGAGCAAACCCACTTAGTTTTTATGGCGGGGTCAGGACCTGGCCAAAACCAAGGCAAGTCTTCTTATGAAGAGGAGCCGGATAACCTTTTGGAGATTCAGTCAATGGTGGATATTCAGGCTCTTCTTGATTCTGAAGATGAGCTCAAGGAAGATAGTGAGGAGGAAGTTTTTGAGGCAGGTGATGATATGGACACTGATGCACAACCTACTGAACAATCGCATCAGTCTTCTCTACATGGTGAAGAATTTGAATCTCGGGCTGATCATTTTTCAGATTCTGAATCATCCCGCCCTCCTGAACTCAGGAAGTATGACAACATTCTTCCTCTTACTGAAAGGAAATTGGTTAAGTTCTTACAAAAGGCCAACACTGCTCTCTTCACTGGGCTAACTGAAGAAATTTTTTACCAACACTGCGAAGCTGCTGTTCATTATGTCAACCAGAAGGAATCAGTGGAATCCTATCATGATGATGTTAATGAGCACAAGTCATCTATCTCCTTCTCCCTGACAAATCTTGATGAGAATCTTAAACTGTTCAACGAAGCTCTCACCAACATACACAAGAGCATTGAAACTATTCAAGAGTCAGTAAAAGATGACCCTGAGCTTAACAGGAAAATTCTTCAGGCTTATGAGACCTACCAGCAACAATCTACTCAGTTGGCTGAGCTGGTACACATGCTGAGATCCTCCAATCTTCAAGGACTCAGCTCTATTGTGGACTCCATCAAGTCTTCCTGAGGTCTTATGGAGTCACACTTGGCATCTTGGGCTACATCTTCTTCTTCCTTGGCTTGGAACCTTGGGCCAAGGATGACAGCAATAGAGGCTTCTCAGGCTTCTCTTGAGGCTAAGGTCTCAACTCTTCAGCAGGACACCTCAGACATCAAATCAATGATGACTGAGATATATCAAGCATTCAAAGGTCAGGCTGCTCCCTCAACTTCAGTGAGCGCACCAACTTTTGCTCTCACCGAGGGTCAAGCAACAGTTGAGGGGGAGAGGGTCACTGAAGAACAACCTGAACAACCTCCTTCTCACACTGAGGGGGAGATTCCTGAGACAACCCCATCTTCTCACCAAGACAAAGGCAAAGGCATTCTCACAACCACTGAGCCTGAGCCTACAATCTTGGTGCCTGCTTCCTCTGAAAGAAGGCAAGACCCTGATGAGCCAGTCAGGGTCCCTTATGAGGTAAATGGAAAAATACAACTTCTCACAAATGAGGAAATTCAGGCTCATATGGAGAAAGAGGAGGCAATGAAGAAGGCAGCTGAAGAAGAAAGGGCGAGCAAGGCTGCTCTTATTCAGGTGGTAAACGAAGAGGCCAAAAAGATTGGGTTGCCTCCAAAAGCTGTTTCAGGAAGAAAAGGTGGGGAGACCTTTGTGAAAGCTCAGACTGCTGAGATGATTGCTCTCAGGGAGAAAAGGGAAGAAAGGTTAAAGAGGGCTGAAGAGATTAGGCAGAACAGGATTGAGAGATATCAGTGGGTCATGACAAGCAGGTTGAAGCCTGAACCCATCCTTGATGTCAAGATTCACCGAAACACCAAGCCTGCCATTGTAACTGTCTACAGGAGTGCTGACAAAAGAATCTTTGAGGTTCATAACCCCTTCAGATTCGCAGACTTCGGGATCACTGAATTGGATGAATTGGGTCCAATGATAGCGAAAAAGTCAAATGTTGTGGTCCCTGGTCTGTTAAAGTCCCTGAGTCTAAGGTATGAAAGATTGGCAGCAACACCTCAGGAACTTGGTATTCCATCTCTTCTTCCTGCTTCAGCAGAACAGCCTGCTCCCTCTCAGTCTACCTCAAGAAAGAGAAAGAAGATTGAAGCTGAGCCTGAGATCAAGGTCCTTGGTCTGGATTGCAGCAGAGCCCTCCCAGAAGGAGTTCCATTCAGGAATAACTTGGTCATCGAACAACCTGAAAGAGGTTTGTTCTTCACTGATGAGTTTGGAGACCCAGCCTTCCAAAGATGGAGTGATATTGACCAATCAGGAATCAAGGCAATGCTGGGTTTCCTCATGATGGCCTCACCAATCAAGACTCCTGAAAACGTGAGGTTCTGCCAAGACCTGAGAAGAAAGATTCAAGAGCATCCTGACCAGTATGAGCTAGAGTCCAAGAAGCCAAAACTTGAAGCCCTTGGTTATAAGTTCGACTGAATGATCTGCCAACACCACCACTACCCTCGTACTATGTATAGTTTTGTTAGGACTTGTAATACTATTAATAAGATGATGTTTTTATTATTTCAGTGTCCTTATTTACTTTCTAGTACATTCAGTATGAGCAGAAATCATTAGCTCACTCATAACAGATCAAAAACACTTAAGCATAATTTATATCCAAATAGGGAGAGATTGTTGGGTCCTTCAGTACCCAAGAGTCGTTAAAACAAGATTTGAATACAAATTAAGCTAAGTGTAAATTAAACCAAAAATACTCTAAGTCACTGAGTGAACAGTCACTCAGTGAGTTACCTTCAAGATGCTCAGGACAAGTCTAAGAAGAAAGATTCACCACCCAGTGAGGCAGTACTCACTGAAGTGTTACTTGAGACAAAGAAGAAGGTAATTGATCAGTGAATGTTAGACAAGAGCTCACTGAACCCCAAGTCTCCTCAACAACAATAACTGAAGACTGAAGACAAATGACTGAAGAACCTAAAGCCTGAATAAAAGGCGGGATGATGAGAGAAGGTTTTAAGAAGATAAGAACAAGTCTTATCTGGGTCAGACAAACCATCCCTCAAGTGGCTAAAATTCGAAGAAGTGTAAGGTCTGACACTCAAAGACTTATTGGCGCAATCCCATTGGTTCTTGGAAATGACAACTACTGTTGTAGTTGTCAGACACGCTTCCTATTTGTTTATCTATTTTTAATCTTTAGTACTCTTTATATGTTTGCCTATAAATAGCAAAAGGATAGGAGAAAAGTGGGTCAGGTATTCTTGTGCAATTAAAGCTTAGACTTTCACAAATACCCCTTTTCTTCTACAAAGAGTAACGTATCCCTGAGATAGCTCAGTGGGTCGAATTGTTACCACTTAAGCATAGCTTGAGTTTAGATAGGAGACACCATACCTTGTCTATTCAATCCCAAGTGTTTGTTCCGCAAAACATTTGGGTAATAGATTCTTTGATTCATTTCTAATAAGAATTTAAACGTTGAAAATACTGTGTGTTTTTTATATTAACGTTTCATTAACTGTTAGAATTAATCAATACATTGTATTAGTCATAAACACAAATAGATTAACTTTATAGCTAACTCTAAGCGTGTTAAGGGAATAACAGATATATACGATGCAACATAAAAATAAAATGAGTCTCGAAATGCAATAAAATGAATATGTAACTATCGAAATAATGTATAACTCGTAAAATCTAGCCATCTATAAATAGGAGGTCACATGTATAATGAAAAATAAATATAAGAACTCGAAAAAAATGCATAGAAAGTAATATACGATCGAGTCGTTATGTATATGATGCATGGAACATTGGAATCAATATATTGAGTAGGAAATGAGTTAGGATCGACTTACAACACCCAAAGGTGGTGTGAAACTCGTTAGAATGATCTAGGAATCGAACAAGAGGCACTTCTCCTTTTAAATTGATCACAAATGGTTCGAATCAAGGATTTTTGACTTGGAAAAGAGCTTGAATGGTTATGGAATTTGCTTATGTTCCTGTGAGGTCTTGGTAAGAAGTATAGAAGCCTTAGAGAGAGTACATGAGTGAGTTTTCATGTAACACCCAAACCCGGCAAGGGTAAAGGTGTCACGCAAATGGTTTCATATCAGATATAACAAAGCATATATTCAAAAGTAATACAAAGATTCTCAAGGGTTACAAAGGGAATACTGAAATTTCCAGGTTACAAAAACGGATACAATTTCTAACAATAAAATAACTTCTAATCATCTCTAGGCCAAAATAACTGTCAAGCCTTCTAGGTTCCAAAGGTCTCTTCACTCATACCCATCTTCCATCTAAAACCTGCCGCACACGAAAAGAAAACGTGCGGCTGAGCTTACAAAGCCCAGTGAACAGATATATAATAAACGGAAACGAAAGTAAACGGAAATAATCAGATGTAGCATAATGAATGAGACATAAATAAGGTACAAGAGTAAAGGTTTAGGATAGTTATCCACCACGAGTCCAGAAACTCAAAGTCATAATCTCAAAGTCACATCTCAAAATCATAGTCTCACAATCAGAGGGGATACCTCTCAGGCAACCAGATAATATGAGGGGTGGCCTCATGTATCAAATGGGTGGAGTAGCTAGCTCCCAGAAATGTGAAAGGCGTGTAATGCACACAAGCACCAGTCACCTCAAAGTCATGCTCAAAGTCATAGTTAAATCCACTAAACATACATGCCTAGGATTGCAATCCATACGCCCCCACTCAAAGTCAATCTCAAAGTCATACTCAAAATCATAGTAGCCATGGCAGATAATATAAAAGGGGACGGCGTGAGAAATCACTCCCCCACACAGGAGTCATGCCAGTGGTGCATCACAGACATGGCCAGGTTACCTTCCTGGCTAGGAAACAAAAAGGTGGCTCGGGTATCAAACTAAGAGTCATATCTCAAGGTCATCTCAAAGTCATATATCAGAAATGCATCTCAACGTCATATCAAAAGGTTCATACACAAGGAAACATAGAAATGGCCTGGGAAATCTTAACTGAATCATAACTCATAATCATAATCAAGGTTCATCTCAAAAGTTCATTTTAAAACTTCCATCAAAGTCCATTTTAAACAATCCTTTATTTGTGCCTGTAATAAAACGATTCTTTAAAGAAATTTTCATAAAATATTCTTTCAAAACGGTTTTTCATAAAAATTAGTCTTCCAAAATAGCCTTCATAAAAGTTAGTAACATTTATATAAAATGGTTTTGCCTCATTTATAAACACCCTTTCAAAATAGTTTTTCCTCAAAACATTTTCAAGATATAATTAGAAAAGGTTTACATAGCATAGCTTCGATTCAGAATTCATATCAAATGGAACTCAACTGGGGAGGTTCAAGCAAAGGGAAATCATAGCAGTCGAATCAGAAACTAATGGATTCAGAATACGAGCGAGATCATGAGAAACCTTAAAAGAAAGGTCAGAATATCTGTACCTTATGACGAAAGCACAAACAGAACAAAGCACAGAAATAGGGAATATCTCAAAGTCTCTCCTTCTTCACACCTAAAGGGATAAAAGAGAATTACAATCATTCCATTTTAAGTAGCTTTCCATTTTTAGAAAGTTGGATTAACATACTTAGTTAAATCATTATTTCTGGAATTAGGGTATCTTTTATTACATTCACATAATAGGTCCTTAAGAATTCACAAATCACACTTTTCACCCTTTAGTTTCAAAAGTTACACTTTAACCCTTCAAGTGTTCATAGTTACACTTTAGCCCCTTTATTTATCAAAGTTTCACAATGGTCACTCATTTTATCATATTATAAGAATGTATCCTCAATTTACAGAATTTACACAATAGGTCCCTCTAGTTTTTCAAAGTTACATATTTAGTCCCTTATTTTACAATTTCAACTTTATATTATTAATAATTACATATTAACCCATTAAATCACCAAATTAACACATAACCCCCTGAACATATTATATTACTCAAAACAGCACCAAGTTTCCAAAAATTACAAGTTTAGTCCCTCCCTTTAAATATTTTATAATTCGAACCATAATTAAAACCCTAAAAACATTTTAATCCTCTAAAATACAAAAATGACACTAGACCCCCTATTTATATATTTTACACAGCAAGTACATGATCTAAAATAAGTTTTAAAAATGACCCAAGAGTTTTAGAGATTACAAAATCTACCCTACACTTTTTAAAAACCACACGGTATGACTTTTATTTTCACAAAATCAAACCCTAACCTTCTCTAATCATTTTTAATCATTACTTCATCATATAACATCATTTATTAGCTCAAGAACAAACCCTAAAATACCCAAAATCAGATCGTATGATTTTATGCCTTTTTATACGCTTTTTAGTTTAAAAACCCTAATAACAAATAAATTCATAAAACCCATATTCAAGCCATGACAAATCATCTAATCATTTTTCCAGACTTCATAGGATTATAATACACGAAAATAAAATATATACACAGCCCTTATAATTCGTATGGTATTTTATGTGATTTACGCTTTGTTTTATTGATTTAAAACCCAAATAATTCATATAACATGCATGGATCGAATTACACATTTTATTTGATGTTCTTAACATGTAAAGGGTCTGAGAAAAATACCAAATCAAGATTTGAACGTGTAGAACGAGACGCACGATTTTATTTATACGCGTAGAGCCAAAATACACCAATAATCACCACGACCTCACAAATGATCTTCTGACCTTGCAATCAATTTTCCCACACCATATACGACATGAGGATCATGAGAAAAATCACAAACGAATTTTATGGAAGTCGTACGAATTAATAACGAGATACCTTCTTTATAGGCGTACGAAAAGAATAAGTCTCTCAAAATAGAAAACGAATGAGAACAGCTCCAATCCAATTTTTCCTAGGTTGTACATGTTATAAGGAGTGTGAGAAAAATAAGAATCGAATTTTAGGGTATCGAATGAATGAGAAACGAATTATACCTTGTTTCTTAGCCGCGACAAAGGAAAATTCGCCAAAGATGATACGAACGAAGAACACCTCCACAATAATTTTTCTAGGGCTCTTTAGATGTTGCTTGATCACAGAAAAATGTGTTTAGAATTTTTGGATGTCGAATTGAGGCTATAGAGAATTGTTTGTGTGTGTAGTTCTTTCGGCAAAACTAGGGTTTGGAAGAAAAATAATATGATTGATGTAAAGATGGAAATGGCCGGTCAATGGGGGAGGGATGGGCCATAATTTCGGCCATATTAGCTGGAAATTAAATTGTGATTGATTTAATTTGATTTGGTCTTAATACTTACCATATTCATAATTTAAATAACAATTAAATACATTTTAAATGTATACGGCATAGGTAGGGGCATTTTGGTAATTTTACCACTTGTATAAATGTCAAATGAAGTTCTCAAATTATTTGGGATCATATCTTGTGCATTGCCAGAAGTTTGGAATTTATTTGATACTTATTAAGCCTTTAATTAAAATTTTAAATTATAGGGGCAAATTGGTAATTTCACATGCTTTCAGATTTTAGGTGTTACAACTTCTTCCCCTCTAAAAGAAAAATTTCGTCCTCGAAATTTGCAAAGAATCAGAAATGAAACGGATCGAAACATAACAAAGACACACTATGCTGAGTTTGAATCCAATGATAACGTACCAATATACGGATGATAATTGAATTCTCTAGGAAGAGGTAACAACAATACGTAGGGTTTTACATCGAATTGATTAGGCAGATTAGATGAGAATACATCAAATTGTAGCAACCATGAGGTGATGCAATTGTATAACTCTTTAGCTTTTCAAATAGTTTCGGCTTCGAAAGAGCCTTCCAAAGGTGTTCTCATAAACAAACAGGTTCTGTTTTCTCAGAATCCAAAATCTCATGCCTTACTCATAGCAGGTCATAATGAACAGTTTCAACGAATGCGAAACGTAGATATAGCAGAACAGATTGAATCCATACGGACAGAAAACATATCGTTAGATATCATTAATTCGCAGAAGCTCCATAATAGAATATAAGATTATTATCGGAAGTGCAGAGGTCAGCAAAACGCGCGTCGAGAAGCCAGATGTATCAAGTCGAATATCAAAGACAGCAGATTAACTGGATATGTAGAATGAATCTAAGGTCTAACTAACTGCGAACAATCCCACTGAGATTCAATCTCCAAACTTCTTAGGTACTTCCAAAGATATCCTATGTCCACGATGAGTGCACGTTATATGGTGTAAGTATTATCACGTTGATCAGGCGTCATAATACTAGCACCACATAAGTATGCCCTTATGATGGTCATACTTTATCTCAAGTCGTAATCAGAACCACCTATCTTAATCCACCTAGTACTTCTATAAACATCAAAGATCAACTAAATACGAATGTCAAAATCCAAAGACAAAACAAAACCATCCGCACGAGTATTAAAATCCCAGATTTCCAAACTAACGTGAGGTACGCCGTTACTAAACATCGTATCTTCCATCACTATCCAAAATCTCTCAAACCGGTTATCATCGAACATACGAAATATAGGCACCACTGATATGCTTCTCGTGAACTTAGATCATAAGAGAATCTTTTAACGATATGACGAAGCTTAATAGAGTCAACCAAACGAAATTTAGTCGCCAAGAATTTCGGTCTGAATAGAATCAATTCTTCCGAATATGAAAGATCTGTTTTAAAAATTTTTGTTCATTCAACGCACCCAATCTCTTCAAGTCTGGTAAGTCTGTCTTCGTCTGTCTATCAATCGGGAAGTGAAACCATCAATCCGGAACTTGTGTCTGGTTCGCCGAGCCTCCTGCAGTTCTTCTTGTAATGTGATGGGTATTGTGGATTTCTGGAACGGTCTTTAATTCTCTTCATCATACAGTCTGCTTCCGTTCTCAATTCATCTTAGTACAACCAAGATGAATAGGGAAGTGAGACTGTGCTTCTCCATCAGCTCCAGGTTCGCCGTCTTGACTAAACTTCTTCTTCTGCATCGCCAACACTTCTGCCTTGTAAGGAATGTCTTCACTCTTCAGGGTAGCCTCCGTTGTTGTTAACTCCAGGTCAGGCAAAGAACACCGTTGTCTTAAAAATATCCATCTCCCAGAATGTACAAATGATCTTTAAATTTCTAACAAGGTGCAAAATAATCTCCATGCTCTTCCCTTTTTGTTCCAATGAACAGGTATGGTTCGACAGACGTCTTTGCTAGATGCCCAGACAATCACGTCAAATCCTACCTCCTACTCCGGTGCAAAACTTGGTGGTCCATCAGGAATCAATTTCAAAAAGTCCAGGATGCTAAACAATGTTCAATACAATGCTCATGTTCAGAGAGTTCAAGCGCCAAAAGCTTCTAAGATAAGGTTTAGTCGTTGAAATACGAAATGGTTTCTAGGAAAACTTCAGTACTCGAAACAACATATCTTTAAGGGATGTCAAAACAAATGTGGAAAGTTAAAGTTCTGGCTTATATACTGAGATGAGTTCTAACAGATTTACAAAGGTGAAGCACACATCGCACAAAATTTATTTCAATCATTTCTCAAATCTTATTCGGAAAAATTCTCAAAATCCAACGGAAGTACGCGAAACGTTAATGCCATAAGAAATTCGAGATAAAATTCTAAACAATACAGTTACTAGACTCTTAACTTCATACTTAGGTTGGTTTACTTGCAGTAGATTCCAAGTCTGAATCCTCCTCCTCTTCCTCGCTGATCCATCCGTTCCGGTTCCCTTCTGACTGGGGAAGTGGCTGGCTTGCGAAACCCCAATAAGTGTATCTTCCTTCATCTTCTATGCGGTCCACAAATCCGTACAAATTGCGAGGTTCAACTCGTACCACTCCTCCTTCTTCTGAAAACCTGGGGTCTCTTCCCTGGTATCTAGTTACAATGTCCTCTTCATCTGTTATTTCTGCCACGTGCAGCTGTTCTTCCGTCCCACTTATATTCATGATGGTCCTCCTTTCTTCGATCCGGCCCGGCCGCATCCTAATGGCGAACCTAGTTGTCCAACGATATCTGCGGCGTGCTGGAGGTGCCATACTGAAAATGACATAAACGATACTAGGCATTAGAATTCGGTAGGTGTCAAAATTTACTCGAAACTCAAGAAATTCACGCAAAATATCATCGAATGAGCGATCGGTCCAAATTAATCTTCCAATCAAGCAGATCGGCAGCGCAAATCTTATTATTCGGAAATGAGATGAGAATATCCTTATACTCGTAGTTATGAACTACAAAACTTCTCGCAAGAACATGGATGGGTGGAACAAACTCAAATAGGGTCAGGAGATTCATAGTTACTTATCAAAACAAAAGACAAATAACAAAACATATCCAGTACGTCATCGCCATGGAGGTTCTCGGAATGCCTGAAGAGGCGTCAAAGTGATTAACAAAAGAATCAGAGGCAACTGAGAGGCTTTATTAAAATGACTATCAAAAGGGATCTGAAGATAAGGATCAAATAGTGTCTGCCAATAATTATGAAATTTCTCAATGCCTTCCAAATTTTATCAGGTTCAAATCTAGGTGGTGCAAAGCATAAGCTTTTGATTTCCAAAAGAGATATCAACCGACTCTAACCAGAAGCAAGGCACGAATCAGAGTAATGTGGAAGCAATGATACTCACACAGATGTCTTAGTCTACCCATTCCTCACTTAGGTTCCTATAGGGAGATCCTAAAGCAATTTCTCAAAGGTTGTCCTACGAGCGCCTACAGGGAAAACTTAGTGGTCCTAACTTACACAGGCCAAGGGTAAATGTATTACGAATCGCAGCCTGTCGCTCTGATACCATAATTGTAACACCCCAACCCGACAAGGGTAAAGGTGTCACGCAAATGGTTTCATATCAGATATAACAAAGCATATATTCAAAAGTAATACAAAGATTCTCAAGGGTTACAAAGGGAATACTGAAATTTCCAGGTTACAAAAACGGATACAATTTCTAACAATAAAATAACTTCTAATCATCTCTAGGCCAAAATAACTGTCAAGCCTTCTAGGTTCCAAAAGTCTCTTCACTCATACCCATCTTCCATCTAAAACCTGCCGCACACGAAAAGAAAACGTGCGGCTGAGCTTACAAAGCCCAGTGAACAGATATATAATAAACGGAAACGAAAGTAAACGGAAATAATCAGATGTAGCATAATGAATGAGACATAAATAAGGTACAAGAGTAAAGGTTTAGGATAGTTATCCACCACGAGCCCAGAAACTCAAAGTCATAATCTCAAAGTCACATCTCAAAATCATAGTCTCACAATCAGAGGGGATACCTCTCAGGCAACCAGATAATATGAGGGGTGGCCTCATGTATCAAATGGGTGGAGTAGCTAGCTCCCAGAAATGTGAAAGGCGTGTAATGCACACAAGCACCAGTCACCTCAAAGTCATGCTCAAAGTCATAGTTAAATCCACTAAACATACATGCCTAGGATTGCAATCCATACGCCCCCACTCAAAGTCAATCTCAAAGTCATACTCAAAATCATAGTAGCCATGGCAGATAATATAAAAGGGGACGGCGTGAGAAATCACTCCCCCACACAGGAGTCATGCCAGTGGTGCATCACAGACATGGCCAGGTTACCTTCCTGGCTAGGAAACAAAAAGGTGGCTCGGGTATCAAACTAAGAGTCATATCTCAAGGTCATCTCAAAGTCATATATCAGAAATGCATCTCAACGTCATATCAAAAGGTTCATACACAAGGAAACATAGAAATGGCCTGGGAAATCTTAACTGAATCATAACTCATAATCATAATCAAGGTTCATCTCAAAAGTTCATTTTAAAACTTCCATCAAAGTCCATTTTAAACAATCCTTTATTTGTGCCTGTAATAAAACGATTCTTTAAATAAATTTTCATAAAATATTCTTTCAAAACGGTTTTTCATAAAAATTAGTCTTCCAAAATAGCCTTCATAAAAGTTAGTAACATTTATATAAAATGGTTTTGCCTCATTTATAAACACCCTTTCAAAATAGTTTTTCCTCAAAACATTTTCAAGATATAATTAGAAAAGGTTTACATAGCATAGCTTCGATTCAGAATTCATATCAAATGGAACTCAACTGGGGAGGTTTAAGCAAAGGGAAATCATAGCAATCGAATCAGAAACTAATGGATTCAGAATACGAGCGAGATCATGAGAAACCTTAAAAGAAAGGTCAGAATATCTGTACCTTATGACGAAAGCACAAACAGAACAAAGCACAGAAATAGGGAATAGCTCAAAGTCTCTCCTTCTTCACACCTAAAGGGATAAAAGAGAATTACAATCATTCCATTTTAAGTAGCTTTCCATTTTTAGAAAGTTGGATTAACATACTTAGTTAAATCATTATTTCTGGAATTAGGGTATCTTTTATTACATTCACATAATAGGTCCTTAAGAATTCACAAATCACACTTTTCACCCTTTAGTTTCAAAAGTTACACTTTAACCCTTCAAGTGTTCATAGTTACACTTTAGCCCCTTTATTTATCAAAGTTTCACAATGGTCACTCATTTTATCATATTATAAGAATGTATCCTCAATTTACAGAATTTACACAATAGGTCCCTCTAGTTTTTCAAAGTTACATATTTAGTCCCTTATTTTACAATTTCAACTTTATATTATTAATAATTACATATTAACCCATTAAATCACCAAATTAACACATAACCCCCTGAACATATTATATTACTCAAAACAGCACCAAGTTTTCAAAAATTACAAGTTTAGTCCCTCCCTTTAAATATTTTATAATTCGAACTATAATTAAAACCCTAAAAACATTTTAATCCTCTAAAATACAAAAATGACACTAGACCCCCTATTTATATATTTTACACAGCAAGTACATGATCTAAAATAAGTTTTAAAAATGACCCAAGAGTTTTAGAGATTACAAAATCTACCCTACACTTTTTAAAAACCACACGGTATGACTTTTATTTTCACAAAATCAAACCCTAACCTTCTCTAATCATTTTTAATCATTACTTCATCATATAACATCATTTATTAGCTCAAGAACAAACCCTAAAATACCCAAAATCAGATCGTATGATTTTATGCCTTTTTATACGCTTTTTAGTTTAAAAACCCTAATAACAAATAAATTCATAAAACCCATATTCAAGCCATGACAAATCATCTAATCATTTTTCCAGACTTCATAGGATTATAATACACGAAAATAAAATATATACACAGCCCTTATAATTCGTATGGTATTTTATGTGATTTACGCTTTGTTTTATTGATTTAAAACCCAAATAATTCATATAACATGCATAGATCGAATTACACATTTTATTTGATGTTCTTAACATGTAAAGGGTCTGAGAAAAATACCAAATCAAGATTTGAACGTGTAGAACGAGACGCACGATTTTATTTATACGCGTAGAGCCAAAATACACCAATAATCACCACGACCTCACAAATGATCTTCTGACCTTGCAATCAATTTTCCCACACCATATACGACATGAGGATCATGAGAAAAATCACAAACAAATTTTATGGAAGTCGTACGAATTAATAACGAGATACCTTCTTTATAGGCGTACGAAAAGAATAAGTCTCTCAAAAATAGAAAACGAATGAGAACAGCTCCAATCCAATTTTTCCTAGGTTGTACATGTTATAAGGAGTGTGAGAAAAATAAGAATCGAATTTTAGGGTATCGAATGAATGAGAAACAAATTATACCTTGTTTCTTAGCCGCGACAAAGGAAAATTCGCCAAAGATGATACGAACGAAGAACACCTCCACAATAATTTTTCTAGGGCTCTTTAGATGTTGCTTGATCACAGAAAAATGTGTTTAGAATTTTTGGATGTCGAATTGAGGCTATAGAGAATTGTTTGTGTGTGTAGTTCTTTCGGCAAAACTAGGGTTTGGAAGAAAAATAATATGATTGATGTAAAGATGGAAATGGCCGGTCAATGGGGGAGGGATGGGCCATAATTTCGGCCATATTAGCTGGAAATTAAATTGTGATTGATTTAATTTGATTTGGTCTTAATACTTACCATATTCATAATTTAAATAACAATTAAATACATTTTAAATGTATACGGCATAGGTAGGGGCATTTTGGTAATTTTACCACTTGTATAAATGTCAAATGAAGTTCTCAAATTATTTGGGATCATATCTTGTGCATTGCCAGAAGTTTGGAATTTATTTGATACTTATTAAGCCTTTAATTAAAATTTTAAATTATAGGGGCAAATTGGTAATTTCACATGCTTTCAGATTTTAGGTGTTACATTTCAAGTGTGAATGCAAGAGTGTGTGTGTTGGTTGATATATATGCATGTATACGTATGGTATATATTATAAAAATGCACAAGTTGGCTTTGATCGAGTGGCTGGCAGAGTAGGGATGAGATTTAGAGAATAATACTCAAGTATGAGAATATTTAGGAGGGGGATTGCTTGCTTAGTTCGGTTATGTACATGTTGTATACATATATGCATACGTTCGACATATGAAAAGGGTCCAATGACATATTAACGTGACCAAATGTTAGAAAATGGTGATAAACAATGTCATGAAATCATATTCGACTAGGGAAAATCCATTAGTCTAGGTGAAAATTAGTTTAGTCGCGTTTGGTTTAATATTCGAATGACTTGTACTTGTGTCTAATGCGATTTACTTTGTGTCTCGTTTATAGATCAAACTTTCGATTTAGAAGGTGAGAGTTGTCAATCCTGATTCCTTGGAGTGTGAGGATTCGAGTGATGCAAAATGTAGCATAGGTTTAGTGTCGAATTCAAAAGATATCGAGGTAAAGCTTTGGTGTTCTAAACCGAGTGAAATAAATGAGATATGGAAATTGGGTTGGACTTTGAATAGTAACAGGCTCAAAATTTTGGGCCAGGAATAGTGTAAGGATCCGTTTGGTTTATAATTAGTGTAAATGATTTTCATGGTTCGTGTGTGAGCTCGTTCCAATGTATTGCAAATCATGTATCAACGTGTTTGAGTTATCGTAGTGTAATAACAAAATTTTATGAGATAACCTCTCATTTTCAAGGAAAAATCAGTAATAGGTGTCAGAAAATAAATATAGTGCATTTTCTGATAAAGTAATCATTATTATTAAAATGGGAAAATTACCATTTGTTACAAAATCTAAGTTTGACACAAGGATTTTCATGAACATCATGTTATTTGTTGTATCATGCTTGGATGAAAGATGATTTGACAACATTAATATCTAATTGAAAGTTATTATATAACTAAGTGTAATGAATATGGTTGGATATAGAATTACATCCTCAGCCTGGAATTGCTCCTAAATTCTAAGTATAAACCATATGGCAAATTGTTGCGTAATCATTATAGCTGACAAATCTTGAAATATTGGAAGACATCAAACATTACACAATGGATATTAAAGTTTATGGAATTTTAAAGAGTATATTGTTGTTTGCATACAATAATGCTAATGAAATTGAGATGACACTCAATACTAGTCATGGTAGGATTTCATCCTTGTTAATGGCCATGTGTACTAGTTATGCTTAACTAAGAGTATAGTTGCATTATACATTAAAGAATTAGAATACTTTAAACTATAAAAGGTTTGATAGTTTAATTGTCATAGATTGGTGGTTGAGGATGTCACGCATTTTATGAAATATTATGTGGCAATCTCAAGATAGTTGAATGCACACATACAAGAACTTCACTAATTGAATTCTTGAAATAAGTATTCTCAAAATTCCAATAGATCAAAATTAGTTGATTTATGTCTTGTCAACAAGTATGATTGACATGACTTGAGGCATAATTCATTAACTAGAATTATCATGCATTGATCTATTTAGTATTTGGATAATGGGATGTTATGAACAATTATTATTTTAATGAAATAAAATATTAGTTATGTTTGATTATCATTTTCTTAATAATATATCCTGTATTTGCATGTTTAATCCTTGAATAATTTGATTATTCTAAATTGTCCGTTGTCACTTAATGATATGGGAATATCATTAAATTAAGACAAAATCTGAGTATTGGTAGAATATACTTAAAAGTATATTGATGTGTTGACATGCCAATTTCACATGATATTCAATGAATTGAATATAGGACTTATCCCAACTTCATGAGTTTACTTTATGGATCTTGTCATCAAGTAAATCATGAATATAGTTATCCTCAGACTTGAGATACCAGATAACTGTCATGGATGTAGTGCATTTCTGTAGAGCAATTTACCGCTATACGTTACTGGTAGCCATAAGGATTGTTTTCAGGAGTGTTGCGAAGTTCATGGGTTAGGCTCGTAGTCAAGAGAGAATTTGTTTTGAAGTTTAATACTGTTGGGCCCCTCGTAGGGTTGACAAGATGTTTGCGTGGCCATGCCCAAGATCTATCTGGAATACGTTCAGACGATTTGGTAATCTTGTTCAATCAGAAACAACGAGAAACAGAATAGTTAATTAAAGAATGACTAAGATCCATATCTTTATTAACGTAGTATTAGTAACAAAAGGATAAGTATGATGATGAATCATCAAAAGGTTTTTCCAGGAGACCTTACTCGAGTTGTACTAGGGGCATTGGCGTGTTGTTAGACGCTAACCAATGTCATTACACTATTAAGATATGTCCAAGTCGTAGCTGTTAGTTTATGGACAATATTTAATATATGTATGTCTAGAATCGAACTCGAGACCACGGGATTGCACACTTTACGTATGAAGAATTAATTTTTAATAATTTAATATAAAAAGTTATATTTAATTATTAATTACACAAAACGACTAACGAGCATTAAGTAATTAACGGTAATTGACTAACGGTCGTTAAATAATAATAGGAAAGAACTATAGATAGAAAATAGAGAACAAGAAAGATCTAGAACCCCTTTGTGGGTTGAGATCCGATCGGCAATGGGCTTCCCAAACCCAAACCATAACTTGTTCCCAAAGTTTTGTCATCCTATATAAACAAACACAAGGGTTAATTGTTTTGTAACTTTTGTACACACACTAAACCCTAAAAGTGTTTTTCTCTTTTCCTTGTGTCCCAATCGGCCAAAACCTTCAAGAGGTGTTTGACTTTTGTTTTTCCAAAAACAAAATTGTTTTGTGTTTTATTAAACTAGCATTTACATTAATTTGGTATTAGTATGTGTGTACAAGAACGTGGTATTAACTCACTATAGTTAATATCTTGGATTGAATTATAAAACGGTAAGGGGTAATTCATTAATCTAATTATAAACCCTAATTAGGGTTCTTGATCCTGATTGAAGGATTATTGAAGTTGATTCTTGTTTAGCTAGAATCAAAGGTACGTTTGCTTTATTATTCGGTTAATCATTTATGTGTTAAATAGATCATACGCTTCCACATATGTATGATGATTTCTTGTTTAATATATGAACTAGTCATGATTATTAAATTCTAACAGTATGTCTCAAGATAACTCGTCTGGGCATTTATTGATCGTGATCAAGATTTGGCTATCTTGTTATTGGTGTGAGATCTATAAACACATAAGTTGGTTCTTAATAACTCACACTATAGCTACCACTTTGAGGAGATACATTGTAGTACTTAGTGTCTCATAGATTTGAGGACATGTCAAGAAGCTATGCGCATTTGATATTTTAAGGAGTTACGTTGTAGTACTCAGTATAAGTTCTTAGTTACGACTATTAGTACAAGCATTAAATCACAAAGTTGAGTAAATTTACCTCATTCTCATATTAATGGCAGCGTTAATTATTATGTTATATTTTGCACATACACTAACGCAAAATAGTCTTTGTATTGTAGTAGGAAGTCAAGTCAAAAAAATAATGTAGAGAATGGAGAGTTGAATTGTGGTTAAAAGTCAATTTAAGGAAATGGTTGTGTAAATCATACAAATTCATTATTCAATAGTCAATACTTTTTTGTATTCATCGTCAACTAAAGCGTAGGAATAATTCGTGGAGTATTATTTTAGATTTTTCATAAGGACTTAGTACTTAAACAACCCTTCAAATAATTCATCTTATTTAAAATTTTCAAATAGTACTTAAGAGTTAAGAGTCTTAAATAAACCCTCAAATAACACAATCATGCATGATATCATGTTTGCTTTTAATAATAACATTTTTTTTAAAGAAGAATCTTAACCTTAGAGAAAGAAGAGAAGAAAGATAAATATAATAGTACTTAAGAGTCTTAAATAAACCCTCAAATAACACAATCATGCATGATATCATGTTTGCTTTTAATAATAACATTTTTTTTAAAGAAGAATCTTAACCATAGAGAAAGAAGAGAAGAAAGATAAATATAATAGTACTTAAGAGTCTTAAATAAACCCTCAAATAACACAATCATGCATGATATCATGTTTGCTTTTAATAACATCTATACTACATATAAAGCATGAATAACCCTCTCTCCTCTTGGTCTTAAAATTAAGATTTACAAGCTATAATGCTTATTGTACAATACACAAAGCACTATTAATGATCTTTCTCATCAATTTTAATTTTAAGACTTACAAGTCTTAAAGCTTAATGTACAAAATACTAAGCACTATTAATTTGGTCAAAATATTTAATGTAGTCAATTAATTAATTGGTCAATAAATACAATTAATTTAGTTATTAAAACACCCCTTACATAAGAAATACAAATTATCAAACATATTGTACAACCAACTTAAACACAATTCCTACATTAAATGTTACTAATACAAATAATAAAGCACATTATACAAATATTCAAGCACGAACGGGAAACGGGCCAAACGGGCTAGAGCCCGAACGGGCACGGGCCAAACGGGCTAGAACCCGAACGGACACGGGTCAAACGGGCACAGGCTAAACGGGCACAGGCCAAACGGGCTAGAACCCGAACGGACACGGGCCAAACGGGCACGGGCTAAACGGGCACTGGCCAAACGGGCTCATGTTATACGAATGACTTTAAAAAAGACCCAAAAAACGACATAAATTCCTTAGTTAAGGAGTTGAAATACGTCACATGAAATTCTTGCTATCCGTAAATTTATTATTAAAAAGAACATAATAAACTAAAATACATGATTTAACGGAAAATATTATTTCAGGGTACCCGCTGCCGCAACGCGCCGGTACCCTGCTAGTTTTTGTTTAAAGAAGAATCTTAACCATAGAGAAAGAAGAGAACAAAGATAAATATACAGAATAAGATCTCCTAAATAAAAAGGATTATAAAAAACTGAGATAAAACGCAACAAAGTAACAAACTACTTACTAAAACAAGCCTCAAAATATGAACCCAATTAATAGATCTCTTGTTAATGATCAACATTAATGAGCTAATGTAATATAAGAGATAGAATGATCAATTATTTATTTACACATACAATAAAAGATGGTGTAGTTAGGGCTAGCGGTACAATCTTATAAGTTTAGTGACATCCCTCAGGGGCGAAGCTTTATAGGGGCCGGGGGGTCGCCCGACCCCCCGAAATTTTTTTTGCGATATAGGGGCTATATAGTTTTCGTGTAGAAAAATTTCGGTATATTAGGTTTTGACCTCTCATTTTAATTGTGAAATTTCGGTATATTAGATTCCGACCCCCCACTAAAAGTTGGCAAGCTTCGCCAGTGACATCCCTCTTAAGCCATTTTTATAAGTTTGTGAACAGAGAAAAACGGCTTTTGCTATTTTTTGTTCTGTGTTTTCAGGTTTGTAATTTTATACATAAAAACTAGATTAATTTTTTAAAAAATAACAAAAGAAAAAGATGCCATTATCCATTTAGAAGCTTATATAACCTAAGCCATAAAAGATTTGAGAGTGGAAGTATATATTCTTGTTGTGTGTGTCAGAGGTTCCCACATTGTTTTTGTTTTGTTTTTTTTTTTTTTTTTGGCATGTAATATAAAAAAATAGGTGCACGTGGGCGTGTTTTGAACTTTTTATGGTCCACGCGGCTTGAGTGCTTGACCCTTTTATAACCCGAGCGAAACATATGTACGATTCGATTATTGTTCCGATGGTCCCCTAACGCGATTTTAATATTTATATATCGATTGCACTGTTAGTTTGACTAGTTTTGACTCAACTTTTACCTCCGTTTCACATATTTATTACGTAGTACAGTATAAGCTACAAACCTTGTTTACAAACATTGATCTAAGGATCAATGTTCAAGAATCAAGACTTCTTGTATATTGATTTCAGTTAACTGTTCGTGAAGCTTATTCTAAGCAAGCAGCTTGTGACTTATGAGTAAAGCTTGTTAGTTTTTGCTACTTACTTAGTTCATAACGCACGAAAAGTTAACTCAATTTTAGTTATGTTAGATATTTTTAACTAAATTATATTTTTTAGTTATTCTTTCAACTTATGTGCACTTGGTCGCTTTTAATCCTGGTTTCGTCATCGTACGAATGTGTGAAATTTTATGTTTTTGTGTTGCTTGTGGAATTACATGTGGCAAGTCTTACTAAGTGCTGTAACATTCTGTCGGGTCCAAAACTGCCCGCGTAAGCAGTTTGGTATGCAAAAATGTTTCAAGAAAGTGTTACCAATTGTCAATTGATAGAAGTAAAGAAACTTCTTGAAAAATGTACTCAAGTTGACATTTGACAAACAGAGCCAACTACTAATGTAGTGGAGGGAGTAATCATTTTTTACCCTCCAACCCTCCCAAACTTTAACCAATCAAATCTCTCCATCTCATTTCAACCCTCCAACCCCTAATCCAACCTTTTTTACTGGCAACCATCATTCCTCCAACCCTCTCAAAAATATTTCATAAACACACCCACTTTTCGTTGTAAGTCTCCAGCCCGAATCGAGTTAATAACTCGCAAAGCCAAATCGCAGGCTGAACCCGCTGCATTGGCAACCATGCCCGCACATAACTCGCGAGCTCGCAGGCTCAACCCGCACATCACTCCTTGCAGCTACTAATGTAGTGAAAATGACTTGCAACGTTACCGAAATTGGTCAAATTAAACAAGCTAGAATAATCTGAATTAAGCCCAAAAAGATTGTTTTATTTGCTAAAAGTACTATTTTTAGCCAATGACAAAAACCATACAAGAAAAGAATAATACCTTTGCTCTCAAAGTCTCCATGTAGTAGACAATGGATGGACACACTAAAAGGGTGATTGGCAGTTTTGGTAAGCTTATTTAAACAACTTATTAGCTTATTGTGTTATAATACACTATAAGCTAAAAGTAGTACTTGCTTAAAGGGGCAAACAGCATCCCATTTTTTTCTTGTTGATAACACTTGACACTAGGGCTGAGCATCGAAGGTTCAAAACCGAACCGGACCGACAAAAACCGAGCTGACCCAACAGCCCTTTGGTTCGGTTTCGGTTTTGGTTTTTCATGATTTTCTATTTCGGGCCGGTTCGGTTCGAATAATGTTCAGACTAAATACAAACTTAAAAGACTAAAAATAAGCCCTTTTCTTCTACATTCTACTAGCAAGGTGCTCGTGCGTTGCGGCGACGGGTACCCTGTGACGATTAACAGGAGAAATAGATTCTGATAAGGCCTGCTTCACCAGTTTGTATCGATTCCAACGGGTCCACTTTGGTTCATTTTCAAATGGCTTTTATTGGCTAGCTGACCCGGTAGCGACACTGGTTCCCGGTTCAACCCGTTGGTCCGATTTGGTTTTCAAAACTATATGTACATCAACTTGTTAGCTTGTAGCCTTGTATGAATTTTTGTGTAATTTATTAGTTTGTACAATATGCATAATGATATGTACATTTCATTTTAGGGGTGTTTTAAAAATAAAATTAATTAGTGTGTTTAATTATTTTATATTTTGGATTATGTTGTAGCTTGTTTAGATTGTACATTGTGAGAATTTTATTGTACTTTTTAGTAAGGGAGTGTTTTAATTGGTTGTGTTTAATTTGGTAGATATGTTTTTAATTGGTTATATACAATGTGAATAAATAATTGTATTTTTAAGTAATAGGGGTGTTTTAATAGGAGTATTAATTACGGAGTATGTTAATTTAATGTCCTAGTGGATTAAAAAATTGTACAATATCTTTCTTTGTTTGTATGTTTCAATTTTCAAGTTTGTAATGTCTTACAGTGTGTTCTCGAGTTAGAGTTAAGCAAGAAAATGAAAGAAAATGAAAAGGAAACAGAAGATGTTGTGTTCTCGAGTAGCACTTAAGGAGGAAAAGAAAAAGAAATTGAATGAAAGTTAGTGTTATTTTGTTGATTTTTAAAGTAAAGTGTTTCCTCCCACTTTTGGGAGGAAAATGTTTACTTTACTTTTCTTTAATAATAAAACTCAATAACACAGTGTTAGTGCATTAAAAAGTTGTACACTATGTACAGATACTTGTAATACTGAATTTGAAGGCATTAAATGTCTAATTATGTTTAAATTATTTGTACCTTTAGCATTAAATGACTAGACGAATACCCGTGCATAGCAACGAGATTTTATAACGGCATATAGTTTTAGTGATAAAAAAATGTTTATTGGTTATAAACGGAAAATAATAAAAATTTGAGGATTTGGGAATTAAACATAATGTTTTGAAACCTGATTCGACCTGGGTTGTTCAACCGGTTGAACTGTTCCGGTCGAAAAACGAGTCAATTTAAACCGGGTCAACTCGACAGGTTGGGTCGTAAAAAGGGGTCAAATTAAACCGGGGCAACCCGCTGAGTTTGAAGCGTTTCGAGTCAACCCGATTCTCGATATATATTAATAGTTTTTTTTTTAAACATATATTTTCAACATTTTTTTTTTAAACGTTTTAATTTTCACTTTTTCATTTTTCGTTAGATAGTTGATAAAAGAAATAAAATTGCATCACAATAATAAAATAAAGAAACATACCTCAGAAGAGATAAAATGAGAGAACGCGATTTTGATTTTGTCGTATTCGGGCTTTTGTATCCATTCATGATTCATCACTTCTTGATGTTGAAATTGTTAGTTGGATCAATTTGGTCAACTTTTCTTCTTGTTGAGATTCATGCGACGTATATTTTGATCTCGAAAAGTTTGGTCAAATTGTACAAACCGTGATGTATAATATACAAATCAGCGATTCATGCAATGATTGAAAAACCTCTCTAAATGAGTCCAAATAACTTGCCTCAAAATTCATAAAAATCTTACCTACTTTTCATTCAGAAACAAGTACTTTTGCAGTTCGTGATATTTTTGAGAGATCGAAAATGACTTGTTACATAATCGTGTCACCTTTTTCATTACGTAATTCAATAGGTGAGCTAATTACCAGTTTATGGCTTTATATATGCAAATATTTTTTATTTCAATACCACCCTGTAAATTTACCTTGACAAAAGCTTCGTGGTCACCTTCTGTCCAGCTAGTGGCGTACCCTTGAACTTTTATTTTGGGGGGGTCGAATTTATTTTGGGGAGGCTGAATCGGAGATATATTTGTATTCTCATCATAATGCATATGAAGAGAATCCATTGCAAAAAAAAATTGATGCATTAAAGCATACGGTATCGTAAAGCAGCTCTTGCGTTAAGGGTGACGTGGAGCTGCGTAAAAGTGCGTTAAACCCATGTTACCACACTGGAACCTCGCTTTAAAGGCTGCGTTAAGGTCTTAACGCTGCGTTAAGGGCAGCAAGAATTAAAAAAATAAAATATTAAAAATAAAAAATAAATAAATAAAAATAAAAATTTACATAAAAGCCCCCTTGGTTTGGATGGTGTCGACTGTGTGTCCTTGTCGATGGTGTTGATGGTTTGGATGCGTGTGTGTGTGTCCTTGTCGATGGTTTGGATGCGTGTGTGTGTGTAGGGTGTGGTATATGGGGAAAATGATATATAAAGAAAACTTTGCAGTTTAGTCTCTGTGGTAGTGTGGTTTTTACACTTTAGTCCCTGTGGTTTTAGTAGCAGGTTTTTTTTTTTTTTTTTTTTTTTTTTTTTTTTTTTTTTTTTTTTTTTTTTTTTTTTTTTAATTTGTAACAATTTTTTATTTTGTATTGTAATTTTTAAGTTTATTAATGAAATATTAGTTGTTGAATGAATGAAATAGTTAAGGGGTTAATTTGTAAATTGGTACTCTCTCCGTCTCATAATAAGTGTTCAGTTTGACTTTTTTTTGTCTTTCTTGTTCAACTTTGACCTTAAATATTTTTATTTGTGTTATATAATACTTGATGACAATTATATCAATGAAAATACATTTAAAATCCAATCCATTCATATATTTTGCATCAAGGATTATATAACACAAATAAAAGTATTTAAGGTCAAAGTTTAACAAGTTAGACCGTAAAAAGTCAAAATAGACACTTATTATGAGACGGATGTAGTATTTTTCTTTTAGTCAAGGTTGAGTTATGATAAGGGGTGTTTTTTTTTTTTTTTTTTTTTTTTTTTTTTAGTTAAAGTGAAAAAGTTAGAGCTGATGTGGCGCTGACGTGCCACTGAGTGAAACTTTAACTCAGAGTGATGATACCCCATGCTCTTATAGCAAATAGGTTCGATAGCTTCTTGTCTACACAGCTTTCATATAAATTTCTAAGCGTTAGAAATGTATGCTCAGTTACTCACCGCACGTGTTATGTTACTTAATGTTGGAATATGTGAATCATATAAAACTATAAACACATAATATCATCAAGAACACGCAGCGGAAAGATCTACAAGAACATGTAATTAATTAATCTAAATAGACACGTACCTTATGCAAGCTCCAAGAACAAGTACAAACCCTAATTAGGTTTATGTATGTCGATCCAAACTAAAAGGAAAAACACGAGTTAAAGCAAACTCGTCACTCGTTCTTGTACACACGTAATCTAGCGTTCCAATGGGAAAAGCTAGGTTCAAGAATCACTAACAACTAAACACTTTAATGCTATACTATGAATCGGCCAAATCCTAGTGGATTTAAAAATAGGACCGATCGGTTCTAGCAAGAGGGAAAGAGAGGAGAAGAAGTTTGGCCTTAGTTAGGAATTCAAGATTAGGAGAAAACCAAATACAAGTGAATTGTATTTATAGGCTAAACCTAGCTTGTTCCCTAAGCTAAAACCAAACCGACCCTAGCCCAAAGAGGGTATTCGGCCGACCCAACCCATGAGATGGGTTTCTAGATTCTTCTAATTCCCTTTTGCACATTTAGTCCTTTAACGGTCGTTATCTCTAACCCCGTTAAGTCCTAACTGTCGTTAAGTATTTTGTTTGTGAAATGAATAAATAAATACATAAAATATATTTAATTATTCAACCATTGGAACTCTCACGTTATTGTGTGCAATCCCGAGTCTCGGGTTCGAAACCGGACATACGTATATTAATATTTATACATTAAACTAACACTTAATTCTTACCCATGCATACAAATAGGTCAGCTAGCCATATATATTCTTGCAGTTAGAAATGCAGAAGTTTGTAATCAACTTTTTGTTACACATTATATCTTCATATGTCATATGAGCAATGATAGTTCGATAGTTGCAAGTGCAATTAACGGAAAACATGAAAATTGGTAAATCTAACGGAAGAACTTATTGTTAGTAAAATGGATAAATAATGGTATATTTGCATCACACTAGTACATTCGGGGCTTTCCCCGACGATATTTTCACCATCGACGTCGGCACCATCACGTTTTTCCAGTCAAAGTTTTTTGTGGTTCGACAATATGGTACAAAACAGAAAAAATCCCGCCCAATTATTCGCTATTATTCCCAAGCGGGGCAAGCCAAAAATTGGTCTAAATAAATCCCGACGACATGTCGTCGGGACAATAACACTAATGACAAAATAAATGCTAATTAGACGATAATCAAAAGCTAATTACAATAATTTTTTTAGTTTATATGTTACCGACGACATGTCGTCGGTAACATCTTGGCGGGGGCAAATTCCCGCCCAATTTTTCACTATTATTGGAGAAGTCAAATTTGACTATTATGGTCTCGATGACATGTCGTCGGGATTTTAACATCTACAAAATTCAACGCATTCTTGGCTCGATCAAACGTTTTTTTTGTCGTTTAGTGTAAAATGCCGACGACAATTGTCGTCGGTATTTTCCTCGTCGCCCGTTCTCCAGATTCTTGTAGTGTCGGTGGCTATGCACGATTCATGCATTGATCCTAGAACATGTAACAAGCATAGATATAGTCGCAAGAAAAAAATCATTATTACCACACAATGTAATTTCAGAGTGATATAGTAGAACTGACTATATTTACATATTATACATTGCTTGCAGGAAGAGAAGGTATTACACTGTTATACTTGTTATCTTTAACTTACAAAGTTGACTCAGTTCCATGCACAAGAAGACACCAAATCTCGATTCATCCATCCAAGAAACAAAGCCCCATCTCGCTCTTCAAGTCTATACTTATCACAATAGCTCTCAAGAAGAGTCTTTATAGTACCGTTCACATATGAGCTCAAAGGGTATGGAGTAAATCCTGCCATTGTAAAACGTGACCTCCATTTTCCAAGAAGCTCATGCCTCTCCTCCCTCTCGACCCCTTCACATGCTAGTATATTAACTATTTCACCAGCAAGACAATGTTGTTCTACGTTGATTCGTTCTTTATGATCCCTTTCTAGAGTTGCATCAATTGATTCAAACATAGCTAAATAGTAACTGAACACTTCTTGAAACCTATGAAAGAATTTAGCAGTGTTGACATTGGCTTCTTGCTCAACAAGAGTCACAACTTTTGGAGATAAACTCTTTATAAGCCTTAACAATCTGTCTCTATGATTCTGAGGATTCACACTCTCGTCTGGTACATGGTGCAGCACAAATGCACAATTAACCGCCAATGCCTCACCAGGCTGAACCTTAAAATGGTGAAGCTCAATATCCGAACCAGAAACTGGCACAGCATGAAACTCAAATTGCACTTTACATAATTCTGCAAGTTTCGCGAGTCTCTGCCCAACAATGTTAAGCCCTCCACCCCTAGCGAATGAATTTCTAGAATCATCAATACCAGTGATCCTTAGCTTTGGTGGACCACCGGGTCGAGCCGCTAGAGCCTGGATAAGGGTTACCCATTGACCACCCTGTGCAATCTGAAAATCGATTATATGGATTTTGTCTTCATTCTTGATGGCTTCAGCAATCGCCCCGTTTGCAGACAAGTATCCAAATTTGAAATACGGACAGGCTTCATAAAGTAAGAGCATATACGAAAAGAGTTCACCACCAGTTGGCTCTTTACACTTTAAAGCTTTGTAGATAAAACTACCTGAAGACGACATTCTAGCCACAAGCCCTTCTAGCATATAAGCCCCCAATCTTTGTGCAGGATCACCAGAAACAGAAACCAACGGGCGACACATTGATATTAGCCATTCAGCAGTTACTGTATCGTTTTCAGCAACTGCTTTAGCACAAGCAAAAAGCCCTTCTTTCAAATCTCCTTTAGCAATAATCTGTTTCATTATTCTGTATTGATCGTTTACTGGATGTATATTATCTAAACCAGTCTCAGCCCAAGAAGAGACATCGAATGACTCTGCAAAATCTTGATCAGTATCCAGTATAGTTTGTATCTCACTAAGCCTGAGCTGCAAATCATCGACGTTTTCTTCAAAACCAGCCTTACTTACGTGAGAGGTGTATGTATAGTCAGGTGAATGATACGGGTCGGGTTGGAAGGAGTGAGAATCTTGCAATGATATCGGGCTGCCATTTGAAGAGAAGCTGACTGAAGAAGAAGAATTGTTCGCGAGTTCAGGTGTCTGTTCAGAAAAGTGGCTTCCTTGGCTTACATCACCCAAGTATAGATTCTGATCCATGTGCTGCTGTGTAGGCGTCGTCCAGTAATACGGCTGGTTAGAAGCCTGCATTCTCGTATCAAATTCGATCGTAAGAATTCAACTTAAAAGTTTTTCAGACCTGGATTGAATCCTAACTGCATACAAGCTAAAAGATAATTGTTGTTAGTGAACAGAAAACAAATCGACCTAACTACTCTGTAAACACAGCTTATTTACAAAAATTAGGTTATGCTAATCTAAAAATCAGCTTATTCATATTAACTTGTTAGCTTATGCATATTCATAAAAACAGCTTATTAGCTTATGCAAGCTTCTCATTATATTTCAAATAAGTTTGTCCAAAAACAGCTTAGATAAACCACACTATTTCGCTCTATCCAAACACTCAAAAGTGCTAGTTATTAGTATAACGAAAACACAATAAGCTGATAAAGCAGTTTAATTTAAGCTTTACCCAAACAAATTTGCAGCAACTTAACTTACTATTAATAGTGATGTCAACTGAATCAGGATCAATGATAGCATAAACAAATTTGCAGCAACTTAACTTACTATTATTAGCCAATGATACACAAATACAAAAACAACTTAACTTACTATTATTAGCCAATACTACTAATTAACTGAAGCAAACAATCATAGGCAAACAAACAAAACCCAATATAGGAAAATATAATATGCAAAGATTATCCTTAAAAACCTGAATTTTAGTTAAAAATATTAAAATCTTGAGAGACCCTAATCATTAATCCTTAAACAAGATTAAAAAATGATAATGTTTATAAGATTGATGTATAAAAAGATGGAATCTTGGAATAGAATTAATAGGAAAGTTGGTACCTTTTTTGTAGTTGTTGAAAGTAAAGGAGTTGAGTACAACAAGTGTCTAAGAAGCTAGAACTTGTATTTATAGGCAAGAAAATCAAAGCTACATGGAAGAAGGAAGGTTCTGTTTTTCTGTTGTGTCCATGGTCCACGCAGTTATTAAACGCCAAAGAGAGAGACAACTACTCCCACTCCCTCTTTGTTATAAGCAGATCAAAGGTCTATTCATCGGTTGTTTATTTTAAAAGTTAACCACCATACATCTTTTGGTTTGAAATGTGGACTAATGACCCAAATTATTTCTTCGTTATCTGTTAACTCGAGTATGAATGCTCATAAATCAACGAACCAACCACTGGACTACGCGTCCAGTGGTGCAAGTGTACCAAAATATATTTATTTTAACCTTTGTTTTTCGAATTTATAAGCTTTTATCCGTTTTTGTACATTTTATTTATTTTTGTACATTTTATCTATTTTTGTACGTTTTAATCCGTTTTTGTACGTTTTAATCCGTTTTTTGTACGTTTTTTTTACGTTTTATCATTTTTTGCACCATTTATCCGTTTTTTGTACGTTTTATCCGGGTTTTTTTACGTTTTTATCTATTTTTTGTAAGTTTTATCCGTTTTTTGCATCGTTTATCCGATTTTTGTACGTTTTTATCCATTTTTTTCTTTTGTATCCGTTTTTTGTACGTTTTTGTTCGTTTTTTGTACGTTTTATCCATTTTTTACGTTTTATCCGTTTTTTGCACGTTTTTCCCATTTTTTATGTTTTATCAGATTTACTACGTTTTTATCCGTTTTTGTACGTATAAAAAAATGGGAAAACATACAAAAAATGGATAAAAACGTACAAAAAAAAAATAAAGGCATATAAAAATAGATAAAACATACAAAAACGGATAAAACCTACTAAACATGGATAAAAACATAAAACAAAAAATAAAACGTACAAAAAATAGACAAAAACGGATAAAAACATAAAAAAATGGATAAAACATAAAAAAAATTTGGATAAAAACGAGAAAAACCGGATAAAAACGTACAAAAAACGGATAAACGATGCAAAAAATGGATAAACGTAAAAAACCGGATAAAACGGATAAAAACATAAAAAATGATAAAAACGTAAAAAAATTGGATAAAACGTACTAAAACCGATAAAACGTTGCGTAGTCTAGTGGTTGGGTCGTTGATTTGTGAGCATCCAGACCCAGTTTCAAGCCTTGCTACCCCTTTTTTAGTTTATTTCAAAAAAAATAACTAACGATGCGAATACTGTCATTCCTAAGGACTAACAGTGTAAATATATTCTATCACATTAAGAGATAACTGAGAAATATTTGCGCCGTTAGTCCTCATTTCAATCGAGGGATGTATGGTGGTTAACGTTCATTAACGGAGAGATGTATCTGTCGAAACTTTTGGAAATGTGATGCATAGTGTGAAACTTTTTTAGTTTATTTCAAAAAAAGAACTAACGATGCAAATACTGTCATTCCTAAGGACTAACAGTGTAAATATATTCTATCACATTAAGAGATAACTGAGAAATATTTGCGCCGTTAGTCCTCATTTCAACTGAGGGATGTATGGTGGTTAACGTTCATTAACGGAGTGATGTATTTGTCGAAACTTTTAGAAATGTCGTGTATAGTGTGAAACGGGGTAAACTACTAAACCACATGAAGGTATTTTGGAGTTTACTTTTATAGTTATTTTTTATCCTTTTTTCATTGTAAGATTTTTTTTATTATTATTTTTTTTTTTTGATCGTATGTGCTGAAAATAGAACAAAATAAAATATAACTGAAACCAGGAGTATATGTTAGCTACTGACATCCTTTTGCGACGGCCTTTAGTTGAAACAGTAAGATATCTGATTAGATTATTGCCTTCGGTTTTGGAGATTTAGGTGCTGTTTGTTTATTCAGACATTTTATGTCTGAATCTGAATACAACGTCTGAATCTGAATTAGTGGTCCAAAAGTCTGAATCTGAATTGTTTTAGTCTGTTTGTTTTTATAAAGTGTTTGAATAAACAAAAAACAATCCTTTCACTATAAAACAAACCAAAAGACCTTCCATTCATGATTATTAATGAAAAATCAAGACCAAGATGAGGAGATAAGGATTGAAAAGAAGTAGGTGTAAAGTTTAAGCTTTTCAGATGTAATCAGACATATTCAAATGTCTGAATGAATCAGACCATATTCAGATATATTCAGACTTCAGATGTCTGAATAAACAAACAGTCTGAATCTGAAAATGTCTGACCGAATCAGACTTCAAACGTATTCAGATCTGAATGAGCCGAAACAAACACAACCTTACAAAGTTTATCATGTATTTTTTAATTTTATCTTGGCGAGTATTAAGATGATAGTCTATCATTAATCTTTTTTTACTTGAAGTCTTTTTCTAGTAAAATACTAGTAGCATTTTTCTTTATTTCTAGAAGAAAGTTTGGCGAGTATTAAGATGATAGCCTATCATTATTCTTTTTTTACTTGAAGTCTTTTTCTAGTAAAATACTAGTAGCATTTTTCTTTATTTCTAGAAGAAAGTTTCAGATTGCTCCATGTTCACTGCATATATGCTCTATAAAGTCCAAAACCCAAATTGGCGATTGCTTTTTAGATGCTTTTATTTTTGTTTAATTTTCTCTACTTTCGGTAATTAGCAACAACTTGGCATCATCACTTTATTATATTGTAGCAAAAGGAAAAACATGGGTTGTTTGATACTTTTAAAGTCAGTAAACACATGAAAACATGTAGCAAATATATTAATTAAAAATGTACAAAGAATCTAAAAGATGCAAATGATAATTTCAATAGAAATCAAACTACGATATATTGAATTGTTGCCTATTCTATTCTTTGCAAGAAAAGGTTCTTTACATTTTTTTTTTCTTCAACAACGTGATAATGATGGTTTTGAAATTTAGTGAATCGTAATGTTGATGTGGTTAGGTACTTAGGTTACATTCACCATCAATTTTTAAGATAATTAGTTTGCTTATTTTACCAACTCTCTAATTTTATTTGGTTAAATAAATGTTTAAGGAAAAACGTCCAATCGTAATTTATCTTACCTACTCTTCAGTAGAATAAATATGAATGGACTTTAGTTATGAGAAGGCTTTTTGGTCGGGATGATTCACAGAGGGAAATTTTGGTATATGCTGATAGGGGTGGCAATTCGGTTCGGGTTTAGGTTGGTGAATTCGGGTTGTCAGGTTGGCGGGTCTGAAAACCCCAACCCAAACATGACCCATTTAAATCATCAGGTCAGCTACGTCAACTCTAACCTGTTTACAAGTAACCTGAACCAGACCCATTTAACCCGTATATATACTTGGGTTGACGGGTTAAATAGGTTTGTTAGGATCTCTGAGAAATAAGGATTTCTCATTACTGCCGATAGTGAAGCTGGTTCCTGCTGATAGTTATACATTGCTGCTGCAGTTGGTTCCTGCCGATAATTTAATTTTGTTTCTGCTGATAGTAGTTGTTACTGCGGGTTTTAGTAATTGTTATCCTGTATGTTTAGAAAGTTTGTTAGATTTATTTTTAGAAGAGATCATGTTTATCTCTTCACACGTTTTCTTGTATGACGGGTTAGGGTTAGGGTTTCTTATCAGTATAAAAGAAACATCCCGTCTATGAGTTATGTACGACATTACAATATTCAATAACACAATTTCTTAGTTCATAGTCTGATCCATAGAGGATCATTGTCTTCTATTATTTTCTTCTTTACATTCTTGTTGTTTAGTTTCCGCATAAACACAAGTCTTACACCTAGAGGTTCTCGTTTAACCAAGCTCAATCAAGCTAGAAGCACTCGATCTACAAGTGGTATCAGAGCCTGGTGAGGATCTCTGATAAAGAAGAAAACATTTCTAAATCTTCTCTCTTGAACCTTTTTCACAATGTCGCTATCAGGAGATAAATTTGAAATGTGGGCAAGGAAGATTAGAACCTTGTTCCATAATGATTCTATGGCAAAGCTGACTGAAAATGATGAATCCTATGAGGCAAAGGAAAACTTGGAAGAGTATGCACTAATGGGATTCCCATCTCAGGTACAAAAATGTAATCCTGCCTGTCATGAACTATACTCAACTCTTAATAAAGAATATGATGACATGAAATCTAAGTATAATGAATACTTTATTAAGGTGCAAGCTTATGATAATGCTGTTAAAACCTTAGAAAAACAAAAGGTTTGGTTCCAAAAGAATCAGTTAGCTTATGAGAAAAAGATTAAGGTTTTACAGAGAGATTTAAAAAACACTGCTAATGAACTTAAATATTCTGAATCTCAAAATGCTAAGGTCATGTTAGAAAAACAGGATTTGCAGACTAAGCTAGACAATTCCTTGGCTAGGTTTGATAAATGGAAAGATTCATCTAAAAACCTACACAAGTTAGTTGATAGTTCTATGTCTGTAAAAACTAAACGTGGTTTAGGGTTTGGTGACTACATAGGGCAAGATCAAGTCTATGACCCTAATGAGTATAGTGTGTTTGACCCTGAACCTATTGACTATAAAATTCCTGTAAAGTTTGTAAAAGAAGGAGGAATGAATGCTGTTCCTCCACCTATCAGAGGAATTTTTATGCCTACCCCTGTCCACTCTCTCTTTGACATTGACTCAGATGAGTCACAAATGGTTTATGGTAAAAAGTCCAAAGACTTACCTGAACCAGATGACTTTGTCTCTTGTTCCACAAGTGTCAAGTCCTCAGAAGCAGAGTCCAAAGACTTTGTTTCATGTGATTCAAGTGAAGAGTCACCCACACCTAAGTCCCATGAGTCCTCAAGAGTAACTAATGATAAATCTGCTTCTAAAACAGCTTTCTCAGACAACAGCTCAAGTAATTCTATTAAAAACAAATTTGTCTCTAGTTTCAGTAGTGATAATTTTGTCTGTAATAAGAAAAGTTATGGTAAGAACAAGGCTGTTAGGAAGAAGTCATGTTTTGTGTGTGGTAGTCAATATCATCTCATTAAAGATTGTGATTATCATGAGAAGAGAATGAAGATGAATGGTGGGCAACAACAGACTAGATCATTGTGGAAAAATGTTAAACAAATACCACCATATGTTCCACAAGCAGCAGGAATGAACTCTTATAGAGCTCCCTTTCCTGTTGATAGACCTGTTTCTGCAGGTAAGTCTGTTGCTGCTGATAGTCAGGGAACCATTCCTGCTGGTGCTTCCTCATCCTTTTAGAGGGTTTTCAGGCCTGCTTATTTTAATCCAATCTTTGGAGGGGGAATGGCTTACTCTCCATGGTTTCCTTGGTGATTGTCCTGTTTGTCTGATCATGTTGTTGTATATTTCTTTGCTGGTTTTGAGGGGAGGCATTAGCCTAAGGGGAGGCTAATGCTTGTAATTTTGTCTTGTTTCTCATTCTTTTATGTTTTATGTTTTGTGTTTTACTAACTTTGTTTTGCAGTTCTCATTCTCAATGCTTGAAATAAATCATAAGATAAAACTTCTATTCAACATCATGAGGTGATTACATCCAATAACAAAAGATTAAGGCTTCATAAACAAACCAAACAACAGACAACACACAGACAACAGACACAAAGCTCCTCAACCCTACTACCTATTCCACCTTCCCTTTTCCCTTTCCCATACAATCTGGCATGAACCTTCTACCCCTCTGATGACTAATTTCTTCATACACATGGGGGGCTGGAAGTGCCAACACCACTGGGAGTGGCTGTCTTGGTTGAGGGAGTGGCTGATCTCTCATTGGAATTGAAGAGCTTGGAGTAGAATGTGTCTGACGTGATCTAGGGCTGTAGGGTATTCACAATGCAAGAAACACTAGTTTGAGGCTTTAGATTAGATCGAATGAACAAGAAGCTAGAGAGAGAGAGATGGGAACTTCTAGTGAGAGAAAACTATGTGTATTAGCTTCAAAGTAATGAGAGTTCCAACCCTTCCCTTGTGTGGGAAGGGGTATTTATACTTACATCATAATATGCCCCTAGCGGGCTGTAGAGTGAGCTGACAGAGGGTAAAGACCCGACCCACTCCACAATACTAATAATAATAACTAAGCTACTAATAATATTACTGATAATCCTATGAGCTATGATGTACTAATAATTACTCGGGGTGACCGAGTCTTCAGCTGAATATTCATATTCCTAACAATCTCCCCCTAAGGGAGGTCACCCCAGAAGTAATGTTCTGAATTTCAGCACTTCTTCCTTGGATCTTGACTTCATAGCTCGTAATCATTGAATCTTCAATGTCATAGATAGTTGTGCAAACATCAGTGATCTGAAGATGACTTCTCTTTTGTCTTGGATGAACTTTGAGTAATCTTTGAGAGTATCATCCCACTTGAGTCTCCACGTCATCTTTTAGTAGTAGGTCTCCATGTGATGAAATATACTTAGAACCGACATGCTCACACTAATCAGGGTCATGATCTTCAGCATCAGAGTTAGCAGAAGCTGTGTTGAAGGTCTTTTGGTTGATCATGACTTCTTTGATGATGATGTGGTAGAGTGAACATGTGGTGATGGATTGGCATCTTTACTGCAACCAGCTACAACATCAACCAGCTACAGCATTCCACTGCTACACCCGCCAGAGATTCCTGCATACGACAGTTAGCAATAATTCGACCGGTACTTACAAGTTTGGACTTCGAGATAGTCAACAGCATAGTGTGAAAACTCTCTCTAATCCTTACCATGACCGTTCCTAATCGAAAACCCACAGAGGGCTTTTTAAGATTTTACCGTAGTAAATCAACGATTAGGTGAGTCGCTGGAGATCACTCCACGACTGTAGACCGGTTGAAACCGCCGCGACCATTAAGCGTAATCCACGAGGAATTACCGAAGTGACCTGCTTTCAGGGCTGCTTGATGTTGACCCTGGCAGGAATTTCCATTCAATCATTGAGAATTACATTAGTAAATTCTCTCATAAATGTTCTGGCAGATTGCTAAGATCTGCGTAGGACTCATGAGTTTACAACTGGTGTCATTAATGTTGAACAACCAGTGTAGAAATAATTCGTGTCCCTATGAGATCTTATTATGCATCTCGTGGCTCTAGACTCGATAGTGCGATTTGATTTAGTGAGCGGAGGCTGGAGAGGACTGCCACCTTTTCAATATCATCTAACTCGGAGTGAGAGAGACGATAGAAATGTATTGAACTCCGTGACAATTGAAACAAGAGTCCTTTGAGGGACCTTGAGTGGCTAGGGAGGGTTGTGCAGCGTATCACTGGGTCCATGATACTTTGTCTTCAATGCCAGCAATCAACTAAGTGATTCTGACAGCATATGTATTGACCCGGTTTCTGCCTAAGTTGTAAGGAGGGCTATTTCTTTTCACCCTTTCTCTTTACACTTCTTTTTCATTCTTCAACCCCTTCAGTGCTTACCGAGACTTCATAACTAACACCTTGTTGGGTTTGTTCCAGTGTTAGCTCCATCTCAGTCGGCACTATTCCCTCATTCACTTTTCTCCTTTTTAATCATACCTAAGGACTTCTACACTAACTAGTGGATTGTCCCTGGGTAGATCCCTCCGGCTCTGGCGGGATCGTGGGAACTTGTACCTAACCTTACCATCCTTATAACTCCATTATATGATATACAATGGTCGGTCTTTGGTGTTCTTCCACAATTGCCAAACCAAATCTTTGAAAAATCTCTCAAGGTGTTCATGATTTCGAAACACATTTTTGCAAACACTTGAGAGTTTTATATTTTTCAAATGCTCCCCCTCAACATGTGCTCGGTAGATTGTTTTATAAATTTGCACATGTTAGGTAGAGCTCGCACTTTTTGAATTGATCCACTTTCAGTGAACATGACCGATTCGAGACACGCTTACATCACTAGTTAGACTAGCTTGAAATTATTACCCCGCCTGGTCAAGTCCACAGAAAGTTTCTCGAAATGGTACACTCTACTCAGATACATCTTTTTCGAGACACGCTTACATCACTGGTTAGACCAGCTTGAAATTATTACCCGGCCAAGACGTATCCTTTCGATTGATGGCAATTCAAGTTTCGTCAATTCATTGGTGAAGTCTGAGCCTTGCTCACGTGAGATGCCAAATCCTTTGTTTTGTTAAAACCATTTGCTCCCCCTCAATATGTGCATTGATATAAGAAAGATTTTCGCACATATGGAAGAGCTTGCTTTTATGCCCAAAACATTTTGCTCCCCCTCAATATGTGCCTTGATATACAAAATGGTTTAGCACATACGGGAGAGCTTACATTATCTTCCAAATCATCACATTTTATTAGAATATCCTATTTAAATCACATTCTCTCCCCCGATCAAAAATTTCAAACCATTTGAGATTTGTGATCCCAAGTGATTTAAATAAGTTTAGCAAATTTGGGAGAAAATGTGGTCAGGTTTAAATGTATTCTGATTTTGAAGCATACTATGCTTCCCTTGAAACACCGAGAGAGTGTCACTGCTGATGTTGCACAAATTTGGCAAGGTGTCGGAAATTTGAACAAATATGCCCCCCCTCAATTAATGACCCGTTTTCCATTAAAGGAGCTGTAGTCTTTCAATTGAGCGACGGGAATTTGTGAAAATTTTAATTCAATTTACCACCTTGTGAAACATCAAGACTCTCTTGAAGAATCAAACAAAATAAAGAGTCTGATGTAAAGAAGACTTCTCTTCTTATACATGAAATGACGCACTGAAACGTACATCAAGTCGGGGAAACATGGATATAAAGTAATCCATGCCCAGGTGGACATCACCTATTTGGAGGAACAACTGTCTTTTTGGCGACATGCTTTCCCCATTGAACAGCGCGGGTTGCAGTATGAAGTAACTGCAAGCCATTAAGACATGTTTTAACTGATTAGTATAACTTCTGCTCGAGCTTCATTTAAGGATCTGTGCCATTATTGAATAACATTTCTAGATCCGTAAATGTTATCGATAAAAAGAAGACATGCCTAGGAGGGACTATTTTTGGTATTTTCTGATTTTTTTCGATTTTTATGGTTTTTATAGGTTTTATATTTTTGTATTTTTCTTTTTGATTTAAGATATATACAACTATGTACAAGGATATATGAAGACAATCCTTTACTCCTCCTTTTCCTCCTGAAGACACTTGAGGGTTTCAGGAGTCATGCTTTTCATGCCAAGGCGTGGGAGAATAAACTGAAACCTTTCTCTTGAGAGGGCTTTGGTGAAGATGTCAGCTAACTGAAACTCTGTCCTTACGAAGTATAGTTCCACAATTCCTTTTTCCACCTGTTCCTTGATGAAGTGATGCCTGATGTCGATGTGTTTAGGCCTGGAGTGCTGAACATTGTTACAACAAAGAGCAATGGCGCTTTTGTTGTCACAATATAGGGGAATTTTGTTGTATGAGAATCCATAGTCCGAAAGTTGTGATCGCATCCAAAGGATTTGTGCACAACAAGCGGACATGGCAATGTACTCAGCTTCAGTAGATGATATGGAAGTACTCATCTGCTTCTTAGAAGACCAACTGACCAACTTTTCCCCTAAAAACTGAGCTCCTCCTGAAGTACTTCGACGAGTGTCTTGACATCCCGCATGATCAGCATCCGCGTAAGCCGTTAACTCCATTGCAGTGTCCTTAGGATACCAGAGACCCATATGAACCGTGCCTTGAAGATATCGGAAGATCCTTTTCACTGCTTCAACATGCTTCTTGGTTGGTCTGGATTGATACCGAGCACACATACACACAGCAAACAGTAGATCTGGTCTGCTAGCCGTGATGTACATCAAAGATCCAATCATGCTTCGATACTTTGTTATATCTACTGGAATCCCTGAAGGATCTTCATCCAGCTTCGTTCTATCAACCATGGGAGTGTCAACAGGTTCACTTGAATAGAATCCAAACTTTTTCAAGATCTCGTTGGCGTATTTGGATTGATTAATGAATATGCCTCCGGGACTTTGAGAAACTTGTAATCCTAAGAAGAATGACATTTGTCCCATCATGGACATTTGGAACTTGGAATTCATCTCCTTTGAAAAACTATCACATTCACCAGGATCTGTTGAAGCAAAGATGATATCATCTACATATATCTGAACTAGTAGTAGATGGTTTCTTGACTTCCTGGTGAATAGTGTGGGATCAGCAACACCCTTGGAGAATCCGTTCACTAGGAGGAACTTGGACAATGTATCGTACCATGCCCTTGGCGCCTGTTTTAACCCATAAAGAGCCTTCTTCAGGCGGTAAACATGAGTAGGATGTTCAGCATCCACGAATCCTTCTGGTTGACTCACATAAACTTCTTCCTTTAAGTCACCATTCAAGAATGCCGTTTTGACATCCATCTGGTAGACTATCATATTACGACTAGCAGCATTTGCCAGGAAGATTCTTATAGCTTCAATTCTAGCAACCGGAGCAAACGATTCTTCAAAATCAATGCCCTCTTCTTGTCTAAACCCTTTAGCAACTAGCCGTGCCTTGTTCTTTAAGACATCACCATACTCATCAAGCTTCACTTTGAAGATCCACTTTAAAGCAATGATCATTGCAAGCTCTGGAGGAGGCACTAATTCCCATACTTCAAGTCGATCAAATTCATGGATTTCATCCTGCATAGCCTGGAACCAGCAATCTTTAGTCATTGCTTCTTTGGCATCTTTTGGTTCGACTTTGGACAGTACGGAATTGAAGAAGCACCATAGTGCATCAGTGGCTAGTTGATTACGTGTGGATACTGGACGTGAGGGATTGCCTATGATGTTGTCGATTGGATGATCACTGGTCCATTTCCTGAGATGGTCGTGAGGTTGAGGGTTATGAACAGACGTAGCAGTGCTGTGTTCTTCAAAAGAGGGTGTGTCTGATGAATGTTCAGGAGCAAATATGTTTTCAAAAGGAACCTCATCAACAGGAGCAAAAGGATTAACTTCCGAAGAATGATTATTTGAAGATTCTTGCATTACTGGAGAAGATAGAGCGTTTGATGACGAAGGCGATTGACTGGCAGCTGGAGCATTGTGACTGACTGATACTGAAGCTGTAGGGCCTTCTGAACCTTGTGGGGCTGGAACCTCAGCCATAGGAAGTATAGCAGGTTCACTCGGGATGTTTCTGTTCGCTGGCTCAAAGTATTCATCAAACATAGGATCGAATAACTTCTTCAACTCCTCACATGTAGGTGGCACATAAGAATCTGCAGGCGTGGAATTCTGTACAAGTCCTGAACTAATGGGTCCAGGTGACAAAAGGTTAAGATCGGGTCCAGAACTAATTTGTCCTGAAGCAGGTTGCTCACTCAGCTCATCGAACGTAACATGAATGGTTTCCATGATTTTACGGGTTCTCTTATTGTAGATTCGATACCCTTTACTGTCTGGTGCGTATCCAACAAAAATACCTACATCTGCTTTAGCTCTTAACTTTCCCAAGTCTTGACTATCGTTAGTTGGATAGCAAAGTGCACCAAACACACGGAGAAAAGAGAGATCTGGTTTCTTGTTATGAATTAACTCGAAGGGAGTCCTCTCATGAACAGGATGAATTAGGGATCGGTTTTGAGTGTAACATGCTGTTGCAATAGCCTCTGCCCAGAGAAACATCGGTGCCTTTGAAAATATAAGCATAGTTCTTGCAGCTTCTACCAGAGTACGGTTCCTTCGTTCAACCACTCCGTTCTGTTGAGGAGTGCGAGGGATGCTTTTCTGATGCGTGATGCCAATACTTTCATAGAAATTACGGAGTTGTTGGTTAACAAACTCAGTACCATTATCAGTGCGGATGATTCTGACAGTTTTATCGAGCCTTACTTGCAGCTGTTTTATCAGTTTAATGATAACTTCTGGAGTTTCGTCCTTGGTTCTCAAAAACTTTACCCATGTGAACCGAGAATAATCATCTACTATCACCAGAACGTACTTCTTTCCATTTATGGTTTGTATTCTCATTGGACCGCACAAGTCCATGTGGAGGGTATGAAGAACTTCCAAGTTGGTGTTGATGGTTTTAGGCTTGTGGGTTTGTTTCTTGCTTTTACCCAGTTGACATGCAGAGCAGGGATGATCTTTCTCATATTTCAGTCTGGGCATCCCTCTAACAAGATCTTTACGGGAAAGATTATTTATGGTACCGAAGTTCAAGTGGTTCAAACGACGATGCCACAACCATGATTTTGTTTTAGAGGCTTTAGAAAGCAAGCATATGGGAGAGGACTTCAATATTTCTTCAATCGATATGGTGTATAGATTGGTGCCCCGACTGCCCTTGAGGAGATCTATACCATCCAATTCTCTGACGAAACATGTATGCTTTCTGAAAGCCACTTCCAGATCTGAATCACAAAATTGACCCACAGAAAACAGATTGTGCCCTAGTCCTTCCACATAATATACCCTTGAGATTACACTGTCACCAAACACACAATCTCCATAACCCATAATAGCACCAAAGTGGTCGTTCCCAAATCTAACTGTCCCGATAAACTTTTTCACGAAGTTCTTGAGCTGCGAGCGATCCCCAGTCATATGTTTTGAGCAGCCTGAGTCCAAATACCACAGGACGATTTGTACGACCTGCATTTGAAACCAGACAACAATGGATAACTGAAAAATGTGGATCCCCAAGTGCAATTGGGGTCCGTTTGGTCAGCACACACATATTCAGGAACCACAGATATCCCAGATGCTACTGTCTTTACTGAGGAGACAGAACTAGAGGCAGGACAAGACCTAGATGGAAGGCATTGTGACTCTAAAGACAGGATTCTACCAGTTGGTCTCCATTCCTTATTCATCACAATTTTATGCATATTCATTTTAGGAAATGATCTATGTTTTCCTAAATTGAATTTCCTTCCAGTGGGTCTCCATTCCTTAACTTTCACAATTTTATGCTTATTCATTTTAGGTAACGTGCACTGTTTTCCTAAATTGAATTTCCTTCCAGTGGGTCTCCATTGATAGCCTATGCTAGCAAATGTTTTTCCTGTTGCTTTCCAAACCTTTTTGCATGCTTCAGTTATCCTACCATTCTTAACATGGGATGATGCAGAAGACATCAAGAAAGACACAACACATTCATCATGATTAGCAGAAATTAAACAATTGTCGCATGTTTTACAGATAGCATTAGAATTCGAATTAATTACAGTACTTTTGATACTAGAATCAACACGATTCATCCTACTCATTGCAAACTTATTGTTCCTAGGTTGGGCTTCTACATTCTTCAAGTGATCATTCTTAGCTGGCGCAGTCCTATCCTTTCTTGCATTTCCTCTAGACCTTGACCCGCTAGCTTGGGTGTCACTTTTTACTCCTGTAGAAGCATCGAAGGTCACATTAGTTAGTTTTTCTGTCACATGCCTTCCTGATAATGATGTGTTGGGTTCTGATGTTTTAGGTGGTAGATCACAGGCTACATGCTTGTTCTCAACATTGGATGATGATGCAACAAATCTATCTCTATGGCAGCTAAACTTAGGAATTGAGCCTATGGCATATTCTAAGTTTTCCTGAATCCTTTTCGTGAGTTTGCAAGCATAGACAATTGCTCTATCAAGTGGCTTATCAGTCCTATCCTCTTCAACTACCTCACGAAGTGTGTCAAGGCCCTCTCTAAGATGATCGAGATATGTTTGATGGGCAAAGCTGTTATTTCTAAGCTTAAACGGAATACGCCCAACATCAACATCATACTTTTTACTATCAGTAGCCTTTGGTGCATCACAATTACAAGTGGTGCATGACATTTTACCTTTCACCCGAACCTTCAGATTCTCAATTTCATTTGTCAAAGAGGTTATTTGATCATTGTGATTGCTTCTTGTAACTTTAATAGAATCATATAACTCTTTGAAATGTTGTTTAACCTTTGAATTTTCTTCTCGATAACACTCATTTTCATAATGTAACTTATTTATGGTGTTTTGATATTGAAAATTCTGAGAATCTGAAGACGAAGGTTTATTGGTGCCATATACTTCACACTTGTTGGATTTCAATTGGGCAATTTGTGCCCTCAGCAGTCAAATCATGTTCGTGTGAGCTTGAATTGTCTCATCTCGTTTGCTTAATTCAAAATAAGTATCAAATTCAGGAGCATCCAAGGATGTCTTGTCATTTGATATTTTATGTTTTTCATTTAAATGTTGATATTTCAATTGCAAATTAAGATATTCAACTTCCAATTTTGAAAAACGTTTAAACCATATTATCATGGTCATCATTTTGAATTTTTCAAGCAATTTTAAATTCTCCCCCTCAAGCTCAACAACACGATTCTGGGTGACATTTAACGCAATAGCATACTCATTAAATTGACAAGCAGACAATGCAGAATCAGTAACAGTGTAAAATACATCTTGTGCAATACATTTAGCAATCAAGTTGTCGTTAGTAATGAGTATGTTTTTTCTTTCAATCTCTCGACTCTTAAGTTCTATTGCATGTTCATTCACCTCATTTTCCATATCTTTAAACACTACTTCCATTTCTTTTATTTCGGCTTTAAGAGCAGTTTGCAAGCCTTCAAAATGTTCTTTAAGTAGTTTAAAGAATGGCATGACCTCAGTTAAGTAACACCTTTTTGCATGTTCAAAACACCTCTCCCCCTCAGTAATGCCAGTGGGTGTGATTCTCTTCTTACATGTTTTATCGAAATCAGCAAACAGTTGCCAAAGCACATATAAGCTAATAAAGGTTTTGCATTCAGTGGGAAGAGACAAAGGCACCAGATTCCTAGGTGTATTGGGAGGATACACCGTTATGGACGCAACTTTTCTAATGAGGGGGGTGTTGGCCTTAAGTTTATCTACCTTAAGTTTTTCATTATCTTGTTTCCAAAATATCTGTTCAGGTGTTAACTTCTTTTGAGGAGCAAACACAGTCAAATGATTTTCCTCATAATAATCATGGGGTTTGATTATTATTCGTCTGGCTATGCACTCGGGATCCCTTATTTTCTCATTCATTTTTTCCCTCGTTCTATCACTTATCTCATCCTCTTCATTAGTGTAGATATGCTCAGGTTGGTCATGAATAGGCATAAGCATCACATTACCATCATATAGGGCTGGTTGAAGTACTTTCATGTCCCTAAGGATGGTTGACTTAGGTTCACCTATCATGATTTTACTATGCTTATCACTCAACTTTCTGTGCTTATGAATCATTTGAGCAGTTTGTATGGTTTGATTTTGTGTGTACAACTTATCTTCAAGCTTATTTTTTAACGTCTTGAGTCTAGAGAAATCATTTAAAAGAGTAGTTTCTTTTTGTTTGAATTCTTGCTTAAGTGTAGTTACACACTTTTGTGCTTCCTATTTCTGTTTGACAGACTGTTCTAGCTGACTTTTCAAAGAACTCAACTCTAATTTTAATGTTTCTTCTCGCACTCTAGACTCTTTAATAAGTGTACTCATTTGACCTTCTAATTTCTGCTCACGATCATTAAGCTCAAACTTAGCACGCTGTTCATACATAGCCACTTGTTCTTTATAGATGTTTAGTCTAGTGATCAAGTTATCATCAGGGACAGGCAATTTTTTTTCATGGTACACACATGCATTATCTATATTACCCGCATTATCTAAGGCACATACATTACTCATAACACACACATCATTATTGACAAAAGATTCACCATTTGGTACATCAGGCGAGTTGTTGTGATGCAAATACTGTTCATATGAAATAATATTGCTATTTTCCATGTCAACATTACTTGAGTCAGAAACATCTACCTGATGTACTTCTTCGGGATTCTTTTGTCCCTCGACAATATTATATGTGTCATAAATTTTGAGTACCTCAGATATCACGGATGCATTAGAAGGACCAGCTTGACGGGGAGATGAAACCAGGGAAGACAGGTTAGCCATGAAGATTGTTTGAGCCGTAGGTTCATCATCCACATCAGAGTCATATGCATCACAGTCATCTGCCTTGAAGATGTTAGGATCATTAAGTGCTAGATCCTGAACAGGTTTCTCATCCACATCTTCATCAAAAGTATTTCCTCCATCTCCTGCCAAGAACAATAACTCTTCCTCATCCAATACAGCTCCATTCTCTTGAGCTTGCATTAACAGCATCTTGTTTTTGAAGTAATCTGAGTTCTGAGGACGTTTAGGTTGATTGCAGTTTCTAGCAATGTGTCCAAGCCCCCCACAATTATAACACTTGATCTGTTTTCCTTGACCCTGATTGCCATTCCCTGCTCTATTCTGCACATAACCTCGACCCATGTTTCTACCTGCTCTCCCTTGCACATTCTGAACCACAATTTTCCCATCCTCCACCATTGCTTGATTGCGTGGATTGGATGAATTCCTTAACTGATTGTTGGTCTGAGGGAGTGATGCTTGAAACTGTTGAACCAGTAATGATACTTGATTGGTGAGGTTGTCAATCATTTTGTCGGTCTGAGAGTAGCCTGAGTCAAGTTGAGAACTCATAGCAGGTACTTGTGAGTGAAGTTGATGATAGCTTGGGTTGGAAGATGATTGGATTGTCGGTTGAACATTTGTCATGAACACCAGTGGATCATTTGTAGTTGAAGGATTAAACTTTTCTCTCAGCACCCGATCGTAGACCGCATGCTTCTCATGTTGTTGCAGGTAAGCATACAGCTGTTCATAGTTGGTATCCCTTAAACCTTTGTTGAGTTTGACAGCAGTAACAAATCTGTCCCATTCAGGAGTCATGTTGTTCACAAATTTTGAGTTAAGTTGGATATTGGGCATAGTCATTCTGATCATCCTTATATCATTCACCAACTTATGAAATCTCACATAGTAGTCTGTGATATTCTCTCCTGGGTTCATTTTGAAATGCTCGAACTCATCATACAGCTGTGACTCACGATCTTCCTTTGTGAGTTCTGACCCTGCCAACAACATTTTAACGTTGTCCCACACAGCCTTGGCTTCAGTGTTGAAATTGATGAGCTTGTATACATCCTTTGGAAGACCTTGAATGACTATGTTTGAGGCTCTAATGTCGGCATCATACCTCTTCTTTTCTTCTTCATTAAGATCATTGTAGTTTCTAGGTCTGTCTATGCCCCAAGTCACAGTCCCATCTTCACCAGTTGTAACAACATCCCTGGTGGTACCCATCTGATATGGTCCATCGTCAATTGACTTAAGAATGTTAACTCCATTATCTTTTCCCAAGCAGTAAAGTCTTATCCGTTGTGCCCAAGACTCATAATCCGTCCTATCTAACATAGGTGGACGAGTGTCAGATCCTGCTGCTTGAATATCTTCTGATGATGTGTTAGATGTGGTAGCCATAGTAACTACGGGATTTTACAGATCTTGTGATTTAACCGAGAAATCGAATCTTTCACGGGAATTTCTAAAATCACCAAGACACAAACCGCCTAGACAAATAGCACTCTTGAGGATACAAACCGCCTAGACTACCCGCGTAGACACAAACCGAGTTCACACTGCAGAAACAAACCGAGTAGACACAAACCGAGTTCACGCTGAAGAGACAAACCGCGTTGATACAAACCGAGTACACACTGCAGAGACAAACCGAGTAGACACAAACCGAATACACTCCTCAGAGTCAAACCGCGTCGACACAAACCGAGTACACGCTGGAGAGACAAATCGAGTAGACACAAACCGAGTAGACTCTTCAGAGACAAACCGCGTCTACACAAACCGAGTACACGCTGGAGGGACAAATCGAGTAGGCACAAACCGAGTACACGCTGCAGGGACAAACCGAGTAGACACAAACTCCCAAGCACGTCGCTTTCACTGCCTTTTGTCTTTTTGCCTAAACAAGTAATAAGACAAACCGTATCTTCGAAGTGACACAAACCGAGTCCAAGAACATGTCCCAAGGACACAAACCGCTGCGAAGAACACAACACCAAACACCCACGAATTACCCCAAAATCACCACACTGTTCTTAGATCTGTGAATCCAAACACCAAATACCACTCTAATACTATTCTTAAGCTAGAAAGTACAAGGTATAACAACTTCTAATCACTAAACAAAGCACAAAATGAAATTTATGCTACTTATCAAATCGAACCAAAAAGCCTCAAAAACTACACAAATCCGTGAATACCAACTCTCATGGACCTAACCATGGCTCTTGATACCAATTGTAGGGTATTCACAATGCAAGAAACACTAGTTTGAGGCTTTAGATTAGATCGAATGAACAAGAAGCTAGAGAGAGAGAGATGGGAACTTCTAGTGAGAGAAAACTATGTGTATTAGCTTCAAAGTAATGAGAGTTCCAACCCTTCCCTTGTGTGGGAAGGGGTATTTATACTTACATCATAATATGCCCCTAGCGGGCTGTAGAGTGAGCTGACAGAGGGTAAAGACCCGACCCACTCCACAATACTAATAATAATAACTAAGCTACTAATAATATTACTGATAATCCTATGAGCTATGATGTACAAATAATTACTCGGGGTGACCGAGTCTTCAGCTGAATATTCATATTCCTAACAAGGGCGTAACCTAGTTGTTGATTGGCTTGGCTGTGGAGTTGGCTGGCTTGGCTGTGGAGTTGGCTGACTTGGCTGAGGAGTTGGCTGGCTTGGCATTGGGGTTGGATGATTTCTTTTTGGTACCGGTACTTTGTAGAAGGTAGCAGCAGTCCTTTCCATCTCTTCACTAAGCAGAGCCACAGTATTCTTCATCTCTTCCCTTAGCTTATCTGTGATGGGAAAATTGGGAGGATATGTTTCCCATTCACCTTGATAATAAGTCAAGGACTTCAGCTCTGATGATCCTTCATCATCAGAGCTGGAGTACTTAAAAGACGAAGGAGTAGATGGAAGAGGATCAGATGAAACCTCCGCAACCTTTGCCTTGCCTTTGTATTGAGAAGATGATGCAGTAGGGGGAAAGTAATTTTCCCACCCTGATTCAGTGGAGGAGGAGGAGTCTGATGAGATTTCGATGATGGGAATTTTGGATGAACTCATGATTTTCCTTGCTTTGAAGATTATAGGTTAGGATTGTGATAATGAAGTTATTTGATTTGGGAAAAAGAGCATTTATAATGAGAAGGTGATTAGTGCGAATTTATTGTTGGTTGGTGTTGAGATTTAATTCAGGCGGTTTATTCCTAATGACTGGATTTGGAAGGTTGACTTTGGTTAAACCACTTTATTGCTGCCGATTGACCAAGTGTTACTGCCGTTTGACTAATGGTTCCTGTTGACTATGTTAAATTTGGGGAAGTTCGTTAAGTCAATTGGTCAATGATACGTGCGCGGAATTGCAGCAATTTAAATTGCTATATTTGGAAACCTAACCTAAAATTGCACTTCTCACATCTCAAATTCTCAAAATCCTTTCAAACCCTAATTCATTATTTTTCTCCTTTCGAACCCTAGTTCATTCATCTAATTCAATGACAACACTTCGCTACAAGGATGATCACAACAAGGTTGCATACTTAGAGTCTTCTTTTAAAAGTGATGGTTATGATGAGGTGTTAGCTTTTCTTCGTGGGTCATCTATTCACTTTGCACTCACTCATTGTCCTGTAACGACGTATGATTCGCTCATTAAGCAGTTTTGGGCAACTGCTAGGGTTAGACACATTGTGGGAAGGGAGGACGACATCGTAGCCACCATTGATGAGCACGAAGTCATCATTACTGAGGGTTTGATTCGGGTACAGCTCCGATTTCCTGAGGCGCATGGGTCACATGATCTTTCCAGGCAAGAAATCAATGTTGGTATGGCTGCCATAGGTTATCCTGTCACTGGTAGTTGTACATTTTATAAAAATAAGCTGTCTCCTCAATGGAGATTTCTTGTTCATACTTTACTCCAGTGTATGAGTGTAAAGACCGGTGGTTGGGACCAATGTCCTAGTCCCATTGCGTCTGGTCTTGTTTGTCTATCTTAGGGTAGGATATATAATTGGGCCAAATATATTTTTGAAGGAATGATTGAAAATATCACTGGTGATAAAAACAGATTTTTAATGTATCCTAGATTTCTTCAAATTATCTTAGGTGTTCAGACCAATGATCCATCCCCTAAGATAGTGAATCGGATGACTGCTAAAATGTTTACAATGATGAAGATGAATTTTGCAGGCCAACATTTACCATTATTACCTGCCATGTTACACAATGCCAATGCTGCTGACAACCCAGATCCTGCTGACAATGACATTGTCCCACCATCACCCAATGCAGCTGATGCTGGTGCATCCAATGCTGCTGGTGAAGGGACTTCAGTTGCTGTTGATGCATCTGCATCTGTTGATGACCCATTACCACCATCACCTAGACCAGCCACACCTGAGACTATTGTCCCTGATGAGCCCAGTGTCCAGACCACCACTGTTGTTCCACCTGTTGCCCAATCATCACCTACTATGGATATACCTTCTTCTTCAAGGCTTATAACTCCTAGTCCTACTAGGCAGCCTTTTAGTGATGACACCTATACAGGGGGAGAATTTCATGTTTCTCCACCTAGATCCAATGAAGCTCCTAACACCTCAGGCATTCCTGCTGGTGGAGCTGAGGATGCTGCTGATCTCACTTCTATGTCCAAGTTACTTGACAGGACTATGCAGAAAATTGAAGCATTGGAGTCAGAGCTTAAAGAGACCAAAAGGAGTTTTAGTGAGAAGGTGGAGTCTTTGGAAAAGGAGCTCAAAGTTACCAAAGAAACTTTCAGTAGGACTATCCAAAAGCTAAATGAAAGGATCAGCTTTTTAGAAGCTCAACATCCACAAAAGAAAAGAAGGGTTGTGCTTTCTGAGTCTGAGGATGATCAGGCTGATATGTCATTTGATGGGCTAAATGTGTTGGCTTCTGTTTCTCTTGATAGTGCACACACTGAAGTACCTACCTCTTCTGAGCCCGCTACAACTACTAAACCTCAGGCTTTCTCAAGAACAAGGACCAAGCAGCCCTCAAGAGTGTCAGCTTTTGAGAAGTTTCAATCCACCATTACTGCTGATATCTCTGGTGTTGTCTCTGATGTTCCTGCTGAAGTTGGTAGGGTTTCCTCTAATCCTAAGGTTCCTGATAATTCTGCTGGTAGCTCATCTATTGCTGCTGGTAGTGACTCCATTCCCCCTGCTGCAACACAAAATGATGCTGAGATAGCCAGACAGATGCATGAACAGGAGATTGCTGCTGAACAAGCTAGACAAGCTCAGATTACTCAAGATGAGGAGTTTGCAAAGCAAATGTCTGCTGATGAGAGGAACATAGCTGGGATTATGAATAGCACAAGATCAAAAGATCTTACTTTAGAAGAGTTCAATGAGCAAGTTCAATACTTGTTGACTTCTGACATGATTATTAGAGCTCATGGGTTTATGATTCTTCAAGATTCAGAGTTGGGTATGGAAGAAAAGTCAGATCAGCTCAAGGCATTTATCTTAAAGACTCATAGAGCATCTACTTGGAATGACTTTATGCATAGGATTAGAGAAAGGCAAAAGTCAGGTTATAAGTTGCCTTCAAGCAAAGATAATGTCAATTTCATGAAGCACTATTTGAAGAATCAAGCTAATTACAAGCTTAGTGACTTCAAGGGTTGGGCTGATGCTGCCATTCAAAAGCTGTTCTTTGACACTTATGTAAGGATGAATACTCCAGTCAGAACAGACATTCAACAAAGCAAGAAAAGAGAATCTGCATCTTTAGAGTCTGATGTTTCAAAGAAACTGAAGCCTGGAGAGACATTGACTGGTGCATCTTCCTTTATTCCTACTGTTGATGCATCTGGTGCACCACAAGAGGCTCATATTCCTGATGTGACACCTTCAACATTTCACCTCTCCTCTACAACTCCAAGGACCAGAAAGAAGAGTCATGCTATGAAGTCTTCATCCAAGACTCTTGCCGATATGAGTGATCAGGACTTGATTCAATTTGATTCTGAAAGTGATTCTGAAGGTGATTCTCCTCACCCTTGGTCACATATTATTGGATGGGAGGTTCTTCCTATACCTCAAGGAGAAATCCATGCCTTGTCCACCCTTGATGGGAAAACAAAACATTTCACATTCCTTAGGGAGATTTTGAATAAGGTGGATAAACAAGATTTGATACATCTCTATGGTATGGTGACTAAGCACTATGAAACTCATCAAGCTACAGGGATTGGTCTTATTCTTTGGGGGGACTTGAAAGTATTAATGGATTATTTGGAGGGGGCAATGCTCATTCTGTGTGGGCTAATCAACAATCTTGGAGAGTACATAGTTGGCGATTGTATTCTACTTCCCAGGTTCATGTTTTGGAGACTGTTACTGGGAAGGTGCTCTGCATGTTTGTGGATGTTCCCTATCCTTTATCCATAGATCTGATGGAGAGGATGCTTAAGTGTAAGCTGCAAGTTTGGAAGTATGTAATTGGAAATGACTTGACAACTGCTGAACAATTGGTCAGGTTCATTAGAAACCAGCTTTCTGCAGCCAAAGGATCATCTGCTTGATTATGGTATTCTTGTATAATTTGTTATTTTCTTTGTCTTCTTCTTTCAGTTTTATTTTGTTTTCTCTTCTTTGATTTATGTTTATTTTCTTTGATTTTCTTAGTTTTTGTTAAAAAAAAAAAAAAAAAAAAAAAAAAAAAAAAAAAAAAAAAAAAAAAATCTTTTGTGTGCTAATAAGTTGGTTTTCAGCAACACCTTGCAGGTACAGTGTTGGTGTTTGCACTTTCACAATAAATGGTACTCAACTCACCATGTCTTGCAGACAAGAAAGAGTTGGCTCACCATGAGGGTACAGCTCTGGTGTGAATGTCAAATCTGTTAATAGCTGTAATAGCTTGCTCAAAGCTATAGGGTACTTCAACTCACCTATGGTTCATTCCTGAGAGTTGAAATGGTTCTCAATTCACCATGGATGTAACCCTTTAAGGGATCCAAAGAATTGGCTAGTCCACAAAAGTATGGTTTGTGGTAAAGACAATTGGTATCCATATTTGGTATTCAATTCACCAAGGTTCAGTTGAAACCAAGAATTGGCTAGTCCTGAGCAAACGGCTACAGGTAAAGACAAGTCAAATCCGTTTATAGTTGCTGATTTACTAAAAATCAGATGGTTATCAATGTACCATGGTCTAACACACCTAAACATTGGCTACTCCAGTAGTGATGGCTATTGGTAAAGAGACATCAAATCCATTAATTTTCAATGATTCACCTCTCACAGGAGTTAACACACCTGGATGTGATGAGAATAGTATGAAACTTAAGTGATTTGATGTACATATTGTCATAGTAGCAGTCAAGCTCCAATGAATGACATGGTGACCAGCTTATTCTTTTGAAGATGATTTCCTATTGCTGCTGAACTATCGAAGTTGCTGCTGGAAGTTCCAAGTGTTACTGCTGGTTACTTACTATTTCTGCTGCTCTATTGCACTCCTCAAGCCTGAGAAGTTCAAGCTCTATCAAGTGGAATCTTGCAAGTTAACCTAGTCAACTTCAAGATTAGGGGAGGATTGTTAGGATCTCTGAGAAATAAGGATTTCTCATTACTGCCGATAGTGAAGCTGGTTCCTGCTGATAGTTATACATTGCTGCTGCAGTTGGTTCCTGCCGATAGTTTAATTTTGTTTCTGTTGATAGTAGTTGTTACTTTGGGTTTTAGTAATTGTTATCCCGTATGTTTAGAAAGTTTGTTAGATTTATTTTTAGAAGAGATCATGTTTATCTCTTCACACGTTTTCTTGTATGACGGGTTAGGGTTAGGGTTTCTTATCAGTATAAAAGAAACATCCCGTCTATGAGTTATGTACGACATTACAATATTCAATAACACAATTTCTTAGTTCATAGTCTGATCCATAGAGGATCATTGTCTTCTATTATTTTCTTATTTACATTCTTGTTGTTTAGTTTCCGCATAAACACAAGTCTTACACCTAGAGGTTCTCGTTTAACCAAGCTCAATCAAGCTAGAAGCACTCGATCCTACAAGGTTACACGGGTTGAATATGTTAAACGGGTTTCGGGTTGACCCATCTAACCAGTTTTATATACAAAAGTTAGCACATTACACGAGTTAAACGGGTTAGCGGGTCGACCCGTTTAACCCATTTAACATGTATAATTAAATATAAATTATTTTTAATTTAAGAAAAAAAATCTTAAACGGGTTGGCGGGTCGACCCGTTTATTTTATTCCCAACCCGAACCTGACCTGTTTAATAAACGGGTTAGATATGTCGACCTAAACCTCGACCCGAAATCTATTTAGCTCAACCTGAACCTGTTAATTTTCGTGTCGATTTCAGGTCGGGTTAGAAATTGCCACCCTTACATGTAACTCAACATGCCATTTAGTTTGGTTCATTGTAGATCAATTTTTTTTCAATGATCAAATAGCAAGATCCATGCACTCTATTTTTTTTATCTAACGGCTGAGATTAAAGAAGGCATTTTAATAAAATATACACGGAACGGAAAATTAAAATAGTCATTTCATACCACTTGATAAATCACGTAAAAAATGACTTAACATGTAGAAAAATATTAAATCACGTGTCGATGAAAATCAAAATCATGTTATCAACTAAGGGCCCGCTTGGTTCAATAGAGGGGAATGCAAAGGGAAAGAGAAAGGGAATGCAAAGGAATGGGTGATGGTGGGTAATCATTACCTTACCCCCCCCCCCCCCCCCAAATTTACTCTATAATGGTTGATTACCCAATACTGGGTAATCATTATATTCCTTGCCACCTACCAAACATCATCAATCAATCATTTCCCATTCCCCACCCCCAACCCCCCAACCAAGCAGCCCCTAAGTTTTATATCTTTTTTTTAATATAAAAAAGTTCAATAAATTAATTGGTAAGTATATAAAACATTAAGCAAAATTATGCACCTGGTATTGGTATAGGATTCCCAAAAACATGAGTGATAAAACTAAAAAAATAAAAATAAAAATAAAAATAAATAAACAAAAAAGTAAACAAATAAAAAAAAAGAAAAAAAGAAACCCTTTATTGTATATGAATATGTGAATATCTATAATATTTATGACATAATTTTATTTAGTTGTACTTGGTGGCCGGTGCATCTTGTTAACACGTTCTGTTTTTAAATGCCTGATCATGAGTTCGTAACCCTTTTCAAACGAATCCTACATATTTAGCTTATGAGCATATGTTTATGTGTTATGGTAGGTTCGTTTGGCTCGATTGTCTTGAACTGCCTGTGTTGCTCGACTTATGAAACGAGCTTTCGAACGATCTGAGTCAAGTAACAAATTTTTAGGATCGGCTAATTAAACTTATCGATCGAGTAGTGTTTTGTGTTTGAGCTCGCCTCGAGCTTGAAAACTGAGAGCTCGAATTTGACTTAAACGATCTCAAGCTCGAGTAGCTCAATAATGCTCGGCTCGTTAACACCCATAATTTTTTCCAACCAAACAAGAAGAGAATTTTGGATGGCCGCGTTAGAAACCCCTTAAATTTCAAATGGCCCAAAACTTTAAATACATGGTTTTGAAACTCATAAACCAAATGGCCCTTAAACATACTTTAAACAAGAAATATCATCTAACTTTAATATATTACAATATAAAAAATTATATTTTACTGCTTTTACAAGTTTTGTCATGTTAAACAAACTTTATTTTAAGTAGCTTATTTTTTAAATAAACAAATGCGTTTCAAACTGTTCTAATAATATCTATATCATTACAATAATAAGCTAGCACACTCTAGTAAATCATCTTGAAACATTTTGAATACATTGTGATTAGCTCTTTTTTAAAAAGGGCCGATGACCCGTTTTCATCCAAATTAGACTAATTAGTTATTTATTTTTATTCATTTTTTCGTTAGAGATAAAGTATTAGGGTTTAAGGTTTAGGGTTTAAAATAAAAAAGTTTGTTGAGCAACAAGCTGAGTCCAAAATAATCAGCTCAAATTTGTAACTACAAATATAAAATCACTAATTCGGTATGTTGGTCAACTTAATTTTTTAAATTGTGATGCAATGTCATACGCCAATTTTCTAAGGAGTAAACCAGTACGATACCATCCTTACAAAACGAAATAAAGTCAACTCTTATGAAAAAAAAAAAAAATCCTTGTCTTGCATTTAAAGGTCAAGTCAATAAACATTAATATGTACAAAGTCTTCGAATTTGAGTTGTGGTTTAAAAAAAAAAAAAAAAAAAAAATGTTTGTTTGAATTATGGTAATCCATTTAGTCAAATCCGTTTGCATCATCCAGCATCAACCGAAAGATAGAAATCATTTCTCTAAATTTAGGAGTATCAAATAAAGACTAAAGGTGCGTTTAGTTGGGGGAAAACACCCTTGTTTTTCATAAAATATTTTGTGAAAAACAAGAAAAATAGAGAACGCGTTCAAATAAGTGTTTTCTAACAAAATGTTTTGCAAAACATAAAATCCCCTATTTTCTAACTTAACAAGGAAAATTACAAAACAAATATAAGGGGAGGGGGAGTCATGTAGCACTACATGGGCAACCCTCCCAAATCCCTCCAATCACAGCCCTCCATCTCATTTTACTCCTTCAACCCTCCCAACCAACCCTTTCAACTCTTTTCTTAGGCATTCATGATTTTTTCAACCCTTCCAAATTTGTTTATTTTCTTTTTCATTTAATTTAATCCAACATTTATATAATAAAACCATTTATACACTGCTAGTGCTTGTGGTAGGTAGCTCAAATAAACAATCAAAGCTCCCATTATTTCAACTCCATTTATATAATAAAACCATCATCATCAAACTCATCTCAACTCCATCATTTCATCCTCAATCCGAATAATAATCAAAGCTCCCATTAATCTTCAAGATCTTCAACAAAGGTCTCAGGTAGGTCTCCTTTATATTGTATTTTGGGGTTTTTGTTTTCCTCTCCACGCATCCATGGCTCGCCGAATTTTTTTTTTTGGTTATCTTTGGCTGTGTTTTGGTGTGGAAGGGAAGAGATAGAGTTTTTTTTTTTTTTTTTTTTTTTTTTTTTTTTTTTTTTTTTTTTTTTGGGTACTATGCAACTAACGGTCAAATTTGAAGAAAATAACAACCAACCCGCTGCTGCTTGCTCTACCCGTGCAAACCAAACCGCTGGGCAACCCGCTGGGTCGGCGGCTGTGTTCCCCAGCGGGTTACCCCAGCCCGCTTGAAGCCCGTGAACCACTCCGTGAGGCCTAAGTTGTTTTCCTTTGTAACCCACACCACTCCCCCCCCCCCCCTCCTTCAAAATAGAAAATACAAATATCAACTAAACGCATTTTCTATATTTTCAAGTATTTTGTGGAGATAAATTTCCCTTCCAAATTTTTACAAAACTAGAGATAGAAAACAAGAGAATTTTTTTCTCTAACTAAACGCACCATAAGGATCAAATGAGAAGAATCTTTAAAATAACAAGGATGAGAAATAACTATAACTACACATTAGAGATACATAAATTTGAATTAGATGCATCCTTAATCTTTTAGATACATCATAATATATTTTGTAGATAAAAATTAGATGCATATACATATATTAGATGCATTTCATCAAGTTAAACGGATCCTACGTATTTTTCATCCTTTGTGGGTCAAATTTGTTGTTAGTACTACTTTGCATCGTTTTCACTTCAAAATCACTTTCGAAAATAATTGTGATGCATCTAAATAAATAGAGATGCATCTAATTCAAGTTGATGCATCTCAAATATGTGGTTATAGTTATTTCTCATTCTTCTCATTTTAAGTTTTCTTCTCACTATATCCTTACACTCAAATAAAAACCGTGATGCTTAAAATAAACTTGTTTTTGTTTTCTATCTGACAAAGCCGAACTCACGCAAAACCACAATATATGCATTCTCACATAATTACATCATTTTCACTTTTTATCTTTTGCGAAACTTGTTGTTTGGATCTTACATCCGCAACAAAGGATCACACAACTCTAGCCAAACGATAAAGAAAACGAAAAACAAACACAAGACAATATACTTAATGTGATTCGGCTTGTTACAACTCGTAATGTCAGGTCCTTTTTCAAGCTTCAAATTTCACTATTCACCTTGGATTACTATTCACGGGTTACTATTCATCATTTCACTATTCATCGTTTTTGAAGTCAGTTTGAGACTTTGAGAAGTTTTCAAAAATTTTACTATTCACATGACACTATTCATTCCCGGAGGGAAATCACTATTCATGAGCATCATTCATCATTTCGTAAACTAGGTTTACGGGTATTTAAATGCGCGTGACCAGTTAGGTTTAGCTGCGTATTCATGCATCATCAGTAAGAACACGTCATACAGACTAGAGTAGTCTGCATATCATCAGTAACATCATTATCATATCAGTTCATGCACGGGTTGTGTGATTTTCATTAACGTATGCTTAATTGTTTAATTAACGTTACCACTCAGTCATTTCTACTAACGTTATACCCAATACTCCCGACAATGATCCTAATACATTTTCAAACTAATTATAATGATATAGAGATTATATTATTACCTTACCCGGTGTTTTTAAACCAATCGCTATATTTTTCGTTTGACGCTTATAACTTTGTCAGTTTACGAAATTTCAATCCGATAATCATTCTAACACCCGATTCTTGCAAGGAACATAATTTTACAATTTTTACAACTTCGTCATATCTCATTTCACCTCGTCACGGGTTATTTCTAGTTAACTCAGTACCCGATAACACTCAATGTATACACTAAACTAGCTAAACTCTAAATAAATTGGAGACATAAGCTTTAATTACATCAAATCCTTCCAAATTACCCCATGTGCGCCGCCCCCCTAAACCACCCCTAATTCTAACTTCACTTGATTGATAAGTACCATGCATTAAATGAATTACCTTGATTTATTTCCAACTCCACTAACACCAACACATACACATAAACCATTTAGCTAAAAGAAAGATCAAAACCCCTCCCACTTCATCTCCTAGGATCGGCCCAACCAAGAACACCAACCAAAATCCATAAATTTTTCAAGATCAAGTCATAATCATACTCCATTTACCCTTCCTAGTTATGGATTTGTGATCAAACCTCAAGTTTATTACTCATTTCTTATCAAAACTCATCAAATCATCAAGTAAGTTTCAAGAACATGTTTTGATCATCTTATGCTTTCATTTGATTTATATGTTCATGTATTTTCAAGTTATATTAGCTATCCATGCAAGTTACTTATGTTTTACATACCACTTTTGAACATAAACTATCTTAATCACTAGATCTATAAGTTTCACTAATGATCTCATGAAATCCACCAAGGTTGGTGATGTTTAGGACCCCATGACACCCTAAGAAGGTGTATGGTAGGATTTGCGAACTTGTGGAGTTGATTTGAGTTAGTATGATCAAGTTTAGAACCAAGAAAGTGAGTTTTTAACAATCTAAAATAGCTACTGTCCAAAAACGTGTAAACTGGAAAACTGTATATTTTGGCCTTCATATTCAGAAAGTTATTTCAAAAACGAAACCGTGGCCGCAAGAATCACTAAAAACCGACTTATAACGAAGGAGATATGATTTTTCAAAGTTAGGCGACGAAAAACTATTTTCTGAAAATAGCTTGCTGTTTTTCCGAACTTCAAGGGACAAAACGAGACGTTAGACGTGATCTAGACGAGCCGACCTATTGAAAATATGTTAGTTCATATTTGTACGAATCCGTGGATATAAAGAACGTAGAAAACGAGCTCATAACGACCGAGATATACGCGTTTAAAGCCCGACGAACATTAATCATTTTGACAGCCCTATTAGAAACTATTTTCTAAGTATAAAAGTTAGTATTTTTACAAGTCATAACATTGATAGCCGGTTTTCTATCTAATCAAGACGCGTATGATCAAAAGTCAAATAACACGACATTTAGACAATGTTACAAGGTTTTCAAGAACGTCGAGTTTATTCACTAACACTTAACGTACAATATTTCACGACTAGTTCACAAGTTAAGGAAAATATTAATTTGCGACGAAAACATTATAGTTGCCGATAGAACACCAAATGAGGATCGTGGAGTACCGTTTCAACATAATTACACGAAAAGTAGTTTATAACTTAACGAGACGTCAAAAGTGTATTTTTCGTCGATAAACGTTATTTTCAAAACCAATAAGTGGTATCGTTAACATACGTATTTGCATGTGTTGCGTTAATTCATTGCTTACATTAGATCATATCATCATAATAGGTCGCGGTTAGAGACCGAGCCTCATTTCATCATTGTCATTGTTGCTATCATAGCAGGTGAGTTTTCATAGCCCCGTTTTCAATTGTTTATTTGATTTCTAAACTCTCGGGGGAGAATACATTGCACCATTTTTATATTCGGACCAAAGTATACAAACTCATTTACATTGCTTAAGTTACAACATTGCCAATTTAAAGTCCCATTTTATTTATCATGGACCGTTAATTGTGAGCAAGCGAAGGTGAGTGGATAGATCTATTGAGGGTGACGCCTCCGTTCAGGTTGGTAGCACCAACTGGTCAAACGAACGCATTTCATTTCATGCATTCAGAGTGTTTGGCAAAGCACTCCCTTTTGGGGCATTTATATCAGTCTAGCTTTGGGGTCATGAGCTTAAGAGCTAATGTAATATTTTTATGTGACATTTTGTCATACAATTTATACTTGTGGTTTCCGTAGAAGCATTTCATTTACATAAACCTATGAACTCACCAACATTATTGTGGACCATTTTTAGCAATGTATTTTCAGGTAATTAAGGTATCGCATATTGGCTTGCTTAAGGACATGCATGGAGTCGCGGAGTCGACGCGTCTCACTTTACATTTTTATGCACTTATCTATCGTTTGATTTGTATGAACTTGGTTTTCCGCAAACATGTTTCACCTTTTGGGACCTAAACTCTGTAACTCTGAACGTTTCAAATAATCAAACGATGTATTTTCTAAACGACACTTTAGGTCATTTAATATAACTGTAACTGTGGTGCTATGACCAGTCATGCCCCCGGATGTTCCATTCCGCTGCAAGTCACGAAATTTGGTGGTGTGACAGATTGGCATCAGAGCAAAGGTTATAGCGAACTAGGTTGTATCATTGACCCTAGACTATAACTACATCATCACAGCATCACATCAATTCATCATAAGTGCATATTCACCATACATGCGGTTTCATACATACATCATTTCATCATAACTCGCATAATGTGAGGAGTTATTTACTTTTATTTCACATCGGTTGTCACACAGATGTCTTCACCCAACCACCCTATTATCATTCTAGCAGACTCAGATATCGAGGACGCTTTTTCATTCACTAATACATCTACATCACCACTCTCACCTTCCTATACCTCGACATTTCCATATCACTCACAATTGTTAGAGGATAATTTCCACCTATTTGAGGTAGTAGCACTACCTGAGCCGGATTTAGTAGAGACTACCAGGCATGACATTAGGACTTTTGAGATTCAGGGGATTGCCCCTGCCTTCCCACCACCACCAATGTCATTTCCCTTTCCCATTCCCACATATCAGGAATTAGATGACACCTTGTGGATAATACCAAGATCACAGATTAAATAGGAACATCCGCATGTTCCTCAAGAATGGTTTGGAATCTACACTATCTCGGACATGATCGATGCACTACTCCAGACCCCACATCAGGACTCATCCCGACCCCAAGATGCCACAACCCTGGATTCACTCAGAGGAGCACTAGGGAATCCCTAGACTAGACTTATATCTTTACTAGCTTTTACTATTATCCTAGCCACGGGATGTGTGGTATGGTTCAAAGAAACTTGTAGTATTTTGATTGTTGTACAATGAAATCACCAAGTATTGACTTACTATATGGATATGGTTGTGCTATCTATGATATCGGTCCATGTAAGACCGAAAATTTCATTTTAGATATCCACATGTGTTATGGTTACAAATATGACATTTCACGATTTCATCTTGTCGCGATTTCACCCCACTTATACATGTCATGGTTGCGTATATGTGAGTATGATGATCTTTATCACCTATAAATTCTCATGGTCTCTTATGATGTTGAAGCAGTTAGGTTAAAGCAAGCCACTCCAGACATGACACAAGCCACATCCTTCGCCAAAAATCTTACCCATGAGGAATTTATGGATTGCAACCCCCACACCTTTAGCGGAACTGAAGGAGCGAAGGAAGTTTACAAATGGTTCGAATAAGTAGAAACGATATTTCGGTGTGGCGACTGCCGCAAGGAAGACAAGGTCAAGTTCGCCACTTGCACTTTTCGGGATCATGCCCAGGAATGGTGGACTAAACATGTTCAGATAGTAGGGGTCGACGCTGCTTACTCAATCTCTTGGGAGAAATTAAGAAGGATGATGACTTTAGAATATTGTTCAAGAAGCGAACTACAAGCACTAAAACAGGAAATCCTCAACTTTACCATGGTAGGAGATGATGTTGTCAAGTACAATACTCAGTTTTACGAATTAGCACGATTAGGCCCAACAATGGATGAACCGGAAAGCAAGAAACTTGAGAGGTATATCGGAGGACTCTCCCCTGAAATTCGCATGTTGGTTGCCTCATTAGAACCCGATACCATGCTTAAAGCTATCCATATGGCGATCGAGGCAAAGGAACACATAGCTCACACCCAGGCCGTAGGAAACAATATGGACAACAGACAAAAATGGAACAACAACAACAAGAGAAAGTGAGACAACAATCAGGGCGTTAATGCTACCCAACAACCACCAAAGCGACAAGAAGTTGCTGAGGCCTATGCAGCAGGCCTGACTGACAAGAAAGGCTACAAAGGTACCCTACCCAAATGCAACAAGTGTCAAAGTCATCATAAACCTGGGCCTTGTCTTAATCCTTGTGGTAACTGTAAGAGAATTGGACATTCGACTAGAGAATGCAAGTTCCCAATCATTGCCGGAAATCAGAAACCTCCAGTGACATGTTTTGGCTGTGGAGAGATAAGACACTACAGGAAGGAATGTCCAAGACAAGGGAATCAAAGGAATGGGAACCAAGGTGGAATAGCTCGTGGAAGAGCCTAGGTCATCGGAGGAGGAGATGGCCAGCACACCAACAACATTGAGGACGACAACCATGTTTAAGCACAAAGAAATTCTGCCTTAGTAATAAACCATGGATGGAGCCCGCTAGGGTTGTATTTCTTTAAGTAGTCTATCTTAAGTACTTTCTTGTAACCTCGTTGTATCATGTACTCTTCTATCTAATGTAATCCTATATTTTAGCATCGCCACCGTGATCACAATCTTCGTTTATTTCATTTTCTATTTCGATTATGCGATTTTCAACGATTTCACAACAACACACCACTATCCTAGAAGGGGGTTAAGTAAGGATTCATCTCCAACTATAGGCTATTACCATTCTGTAAGGTGTTCCACACGTCCCATAACCCGTTCAACAGATTTTGTTGCAAGATATTTTAATACCGCTTATTAAAAACTGTCTCACCTAACCCTACTTTAAGCTATTTTACTAGCATCTCAAGGAGTTATTTCACAACATTTCCAAAACAAGTTATGTTACTATAGCCTTATAAATTGGCTTTCTGCCATCCTACTAACTATTTACTACCATTTTACCAAACATCACATTGAGCACCATCTAAAACTTTTGAGAAACACAAGGCTATTTTGACCAAACCAAGCATCGCGTTATTTGCCCTCAATTATACATAGCCTGATCAACTATGTCTAATTCAGGGAAGATTATGCCATGAAGAAAACAATTATCTTTTCAAGATTTCTAACAACAATTTTCATTCAAAACATCCCAAGAAAGAAAAGCTTTGTAAACAAGTAAACTCTTCATAAACATCCTTATCGGCCAACTCTCTATGAGTACCTACACCACATATCACTCACTTATCAGTTAAGTTGGAATTTACCATTGACTTTTCTAGGAAAGATTTTCTATTTTCAATGAGAATTTCACGACCTAAGAAACCAACGAAAGGGGTTTTGGAACCACAAACAAGGACTAGAAATATACAGCCAGTTGACTCGTATCGCAACGGAAAACATAAGATCTCATGAGGCAATCCAAATCACTATCTCTGGCATAGTCACCAAATTCTATCAATTCAGAAGTACTAGTTAGACCAGGTAGGACAACGGACCTAAGTCATGATCCAGTTTAGAAAGGATCAGGTAAGTTGGATATGCATACCCACAAGTCTTACCCAAGATTAACCGATAGGCATTATTCAACCCCAGAAACGAAATGCTAGACATTTAAACATTCAGGCAGACATACCTACCCGACTACTTTATCATGTTTGATGCTTCCAATTCAAAGGAATTTTCTTTAAAGAGCGTTTATACAACTCATATACCTTGTAGGAAAGTAATTATCTAATATGTCTGTCTTGACAAATAAATCCTTTATGGTCAGCCTTTAACAAAACTACTGAGCACTAAGAAAAGTATAACACCAAACTTTGCTAAAACATTCCTACCCACATCATTTCAAAAACCTATCCATAAAATCTTGGGTCGTATTTGAAAACCAACCACCATACTACGACACTTCATGCAATTAGGATCTTGTGATTAACAAACAATAGCATGGGAAATTTTTGACAAAGGAGATCTAGGGAAAAACTATTAAACAGCACAAATTTTGGCAATAAAGACCAAGCATCTTAGGTGAAGAGAGACTCATATCTTGACATCAGTTATAGCAAGACACAAGGAATCAGAAACCGTTACCGTAGCTTTGTTCTTCGATAACCCATTTCCGACAAACCTACCATTGTAGAAGTAGTCACGAGACACGTTGTACAAATTTCAAAGGCTCCTGATAAAGGATAGACTATGCACCTCAAACTTCTGACAATCTCATTAAGATATTTTCTTTCCAATCAGATATACACACGCTCTACCATCTTTAGACCAATGGGCAATTAAGAAAGCTAATGTTGGGGCAGATGCCCTTAGCTGGAAGGAAAGACTCAAGCCTTTGAGAGTCAGACCATTGAGAATGACAATCATATCACCTTTACCATCACGAATCCTCGAGGCTCAACTTGAGGCACTCAAGGAGGAAAACCGACAAAATGAAAAACCCCATGGTATGCCGAAGGATACAAATGGTTTAATAAAGAGGTCAGATGGAGTATTGTACTTCGAGGATAGAAGCGGGATACCTCTTTATGGCGGAATAAGAGAGTTGATCATGCACGAATTGCACAAGTCGGAGTACTCCATTCACCCAGGTTCTGATAAGATATATTAGGACCTCAAGAGACTTCATTGGTGGCCGAATATGAAAGCAGAAATAGCTGCGTATGTTAGCAAGTGTCTTACTTGTGCTAAAGTAAAAGCCGAATACCAGAAACCATCAGGATTGTTTCAACAACCAGAAATTCTCTAGTAGAAGTGGGAACGCATTACAATGGACTTTGTCACCAAACTACCCAAAACATCAGGGGGTTTCAGTGCTACTTGGGTAATCGTTGATTGACTCCCTAAATCAGCCTATTTCATCCCAATCAGAGAAACTTATTCTATGGACCAACTAATCAGACTTTATGTCAAGGAAATAGCCTCAAAGCACGGTGCACCAATTTCTATCATTCCGACCGAGATAGTCGCTTTACTTCAAACTTTTGGCAGTCATTACAAGATTCATTTGGAAGCAAATTAGACATGAGTACTGCCTATCACCCTCGGACCGATGGTCAGAGCGAGAGAACGATTCAGACATTGGAAGACATGCTCAGAACACGTGTGATTGACTTTGGAAATGGTTGGGCTAACCATTTGCCATTAATCGAGCTCTCTCACCACAATAGTTATCACGCGAACACTTAGACTGCACCTTTTAAGGCACCCTATGGTCGAAGTACCAATTACATAGTGACAGACCGAAATCGGAAGGTCAAGTTCACTGGTCTAGAACGCAATTGTGAAACAACAAAGGAAATGGTACAAGTCAAAAATCAGTTACAAGTAACAAGAGAACAATAGAAAAGTTAGGTCAGTTCAGGATGCAAAATCATGGGGACTAGGTATCCCTAAGTAGTAAACCATTGGGATTCGAGTTGTAGAACAAGCTATGTTGAAAGCCTTGCCTTGGAAAGGCATGATACAATTTTAGAAACTCGGGAAACCGAACCCTAGGTATGTTGGACCATTTAAGGTTCTAGCTAGAATCGGCCGACTGGCATACAAACTTGAGCTTCCGTCAGAGCTCAGCAACATACACTACCCATTTCATATTTCAAACCTCAGGAAGTGCCTTCCAAACAAATCACTCGTAGCATATTTCATTTCATTCCATTAGAAGAAATTCAGATCGACGATAAGCTTAACTTTGTGGAAGAACCAGCAGAAATTATGGACCAAGAGGTCAACCAGTTGAAGCAAAGTCGAATTCCTATCATCAAAGTTCGCTGGAATTCTCGCAGAGGTCCTGAGTTTACTTGGGAACGGGAAGACCAGATGTGACTCAAATACCCACATCTTTTCACCGAGACCACTCTAGAGACCAACATCAACTGAATTCAGGGACTGAATTCCTTTTAAGGTGGAAGACTGTCACAACTCGTAATTTCAGGTCCTTTATCAAGCTTCAAATTTCACTATTCACCTCGGAAATTACTATTCACGGGTTACTATTTATCATTTCACTATTCATCGTTTTTGAAGTCAGTTTGAGACTTTGAGAAGTTTTCAAAAATTTTACTATTCACATGACAATATTCATTCCCGAAGGGAAATCAATATTCATGAGCATCATTCATCATTTCGTAAACTAGGTTTACGGGTATTTAAATGCGCGTGACCAGTTAGGTTTAGCTGCGTATTTATGCATCATCAGTAAGAACACGTCATACAGACTAGAGTAGTCTGCATATCATCAGTAACATCATTATCATATCAGTTCATGCACGGGTTGTGTGATTTTCATTAACGTATGCTTAATTGTTTAATTAACGTTACCACTCAGTCATTTCTACTAACGTTATACCCAATACTCCCGACAATGATCCTAATACATTTTCAAACTAATTATAATGATATAGAGATTATATTATTACCTTACCCGCTGTTTTTAAACCAATCGCTATATTTTTCGTTTGACACTTATAACTCCGTCGGTTTACAAAATTTCAATCCGATAATCATTCTAACACCCGATTCTTGCAAGGAACATAATTTTACAATTTTTACAACTTCGTCGTATCTCATTTCACCTCGTCACAGGTTATTTCTAGTTAACTCGGTACCCGATAACACTCGATGTATACACTAAACTAGCTAAACTCTAAATAAATGAGAGACATAAGCTTTAATTACATCAAATCCTTCCAAATTACCCCATGTGTGCCGCCCCCTAAACCACCCCTAATTCTAACTTCACTTGATTGATAAGTACCATGCATTAAAGGAATTACCTTGATTTATTTCCAACTCCACTAACACCAACACATACACATAAACTATTTAGCTAAAAGAAAGATCAAAACCCCTCCCACTTCATCTCCTAGGATCGGCCCAACCAAGAACACCAACCAAAATCCATAAATTTTTCAAGATCAAGTCATAATCATACTCCATTTACCTTCCTAGTTATGGATTTGTGATCAAACCTCAAGTTTATTACTCATTTCTTATCAAAACTCATCAAATCATCAAGTAAGTTTCAAGAACATGTTTTGATCATCTTATGCTTTCATTTGATTTATATGTTCATGTATTTTCAAGTTATATTAGCTATCCATGCAAGTTACTTATGTTTTACATACCACTTTTGAACATAAACTATCTTAATCACTAGATCTATAAGTTTCACTAATGATCTCATGAAATCCACCAAAGTTGGTGATGTTTAGGACCCCATGACACCCTAAGAAGGTGTATGGTAGAATTTGCGAACTTGTGGAGTTGATTTGAGTTAGTATGATCAAGTTTAGAACCAAGAAAGTGAGTTTTTAACAATCTAAAATAGCTACTGTCCAAAAACGTGTAAACTGGAAAACTCAGTGACTTTTGGTATATTTTGGCCTTCATATTCAGAAATTTCTTTCAAAAACGAAACCGTGGCCGCAAGAATCACTAAAAACCGACTTATAACGAAGGAGATATGATTTTTCAAAGTTAGGCGACGAAAAACTATTTTCTGAAAATAGCTTGCTGTTTTTCCGAACTTCAAGGGACAAAACGAGACGTTAGACATGATCTAGACGAGCCGACCTATTGAAAATATGTTAGTTCATATTTGTACGAATCCGTGGATATAAAGAACGTAGAAAACGAGCTCATAACGACCGAGATATACGCGTTTAAAGCCCGACGAACATTAATCATTTTGACAGCCCTATTAGAAACTATTTTCTAAGTATAAAAGTTAGTATTTTTACAAGTCATAACATTGGTAGCCGGTTTTCTATCTAATCAAGACGCGTATGATCAAAAGTCAAATAACACGACATTTAGACAATGTTACAAGGTTTTCAAGAACGTCGAGTTTATTCACTAACACTTAACGTACAATATTTCACGACTAGTTTCACGAAGCCATTTTGGGCATATTTTCACAAGTTAAGGAAAATATTAATTTGAGACGAAAACATTATATTTGCCGATAGAACACCAAATGAGGATCGTGGAGTACCGTTTCAACATAATTACACGAAAAGTAGTTTATAACTTAACGAGACATCAAAATTGTATTTTTTGTTGATAAACGTTATTTTCAAAACCAATAAGTGGTATCTTTAACATACGTATTTGCATGTGTTGCGTTAATTCATTGCTTACATTAGATCATATCATCATAATAGGTCGCGGTTAGAGACCGAGTCTCATTTCATCATTGTCATTGTTGCTATCATAGCAGGTGAGTTTTCATAGCCCCGTTTTCAATTGTTTATTTGATTTCTAAAATCTCGGGGGAGAATACATTGCACCATTTTTATATGCGGACCAAAGTATACAAACTCATTTACATTGCTTAAGTTACATCATTGCCAATTTAAAGTCCCCTTTTATTTATCATGGACCGTTAATTGTGAGCAAGCGAAGGTGAGTGGATAGATCTATTGAGGGTGACGCCTCCGTTCGGGTTGGTAGCACCAACTGGTCAAATGAACGCATTTCATTTCATGCATTCAGAGTGTTTGGCAAAGCACTCCCTTTTGGGGCATTTATATCAGTCTAGCTTCGGGGTCATGAGCTTAAGAGCTAATGTAATATTTTTATGTGACATTTTGTCATACAATTTATACTTGTGGTTTCCGTAGAAGCATTTCATTTACATAAACCTATGAACTCACCAACATTATTGTTGACCATTTTTAGCAATGTATTTTCAGGTAATTAAGGTATCGCATATTGGCTTGCATAAGGACATGCATGGAGTCGCGGAGTCGACGCGTCTCACTTTACATTTTTATGCACTTATCTATCGTTTGATTTGTATGAACTTGGTTTTCCGCAAACATGTTTCACCTTTTGGGACCTAAACTCTGTAACTTTGAACGTTTCAAATAATCAAACGATGTATTTTCTAAACGACACTTTAAGTCGTTCAATATAACTGTAACTGTGGTGCTATGACCAGTCATGCTCCCGGATGTTCCATTCCGCTGCAAGTCACGAAATTTGGGGGTGTGACACAGCTCTTGTAGCCAATTTCACTATAATAAACGGGATTACAATAATGGACGCTTCGACTCAAAACCCTTGAATAGGGTCACCACACTCTCAAAGGATATATGGAATAATGGAGCCGCACTTGGCATTATTGGTCATCCGAAGACTCACACAATAGACGGAGAGAGACTCTCATCAGGTTTCTCCTTTTTTTCTCTCATCCTCACCAAAACTCCATAGCTAATGAATTTTATTTATGCGTTTGATTCAATAAAGATCTCAAAAAAATCAAAGATCAAATGTGACAATTCTAGCCACTCATTTTTAAATCAAGATAAAAAAACTCACCTACATCCTCATTTTAAAAAATTAAATATCTTATAAACCGTTGATCGTTAACTAAAACTAATTACACCTTCATGTCGAGTATAAAACCATCTTTTATTAAAGAGCACTTCTATATACTTTGGACGAACTTTTGGGTTAGTTTGTGAGTGTTAAAATTTACGTCATGAAGAATCACATCTGATTTATAAAATCACATGTGATTTGTAATATAAAATATCACATGTGATTTGTGTAAATCACATGTGATTAGTGATTTGAACTTTAAAACTCGCATCACAAATCACATGCGATTTCGTATTGTCTAAAACTTAATACCCATAAAAAAGCGAACAAATAAAGTCTGCCGAAAGTATTACTGATGTGCCCGTATACTTAAAGATAAAAAAATTCTTGTCGCGATAATGTATTTTTTTTCGCTTAACGATTTACCGTTTATAAGTTATTTTATTTTAAATAAAGAAGGTGGAAAATGTTTTTTTTTTTTTTTTTTTTTTTTTTTTTTTTTTTTTTTTTTTTTTTTTTTAATGAAAAATGCATTGTTAGGATTTGTACATTTGATCGTTGATTTTTGATGATTTTTATTAAACTCACTCCTCCTCTACACTTGCATCAACAACCTTTTAATTGATGAAATCTCACAGATACTAACGTTGGGCGTAATAAGGGGGTCGAGTGTCGATTGGTCGCCTTCCCTGACGTGTCGCCCCTATTACACCAGGAAACCATCGACGCGTCGCACGATGAAAAAAGAGAGGGTTGGCAAGGCGACCGATTCATGTGCACTTTATTTATTTATTTATTTATTTATTTTATTTATTATTATTATTATTATTATTTTTTAATCTTATACTACCTCCATCTCAAAATAAGTGTTCATTTTGACTTTTTAAAATCTTTCTTGTTCGACTTTGACTATAAATACTTTTATTTGTGTTATATAATATTTGATGCAAAATATATGAATGAATTGAGTTTTAAATATATTTTCATTTATATAATTTTCATCCAGTATTATATCATACAAATAAAAATATATAAAATCAAAGTTGAACAAGAAAGACTCTAACAAGGCACATTGGACACTTATTTTAAGACGGATTGAACATAAATTTGTTGCATGTACACGAAGGAAGAAGAGAAGAAGACATGTTTTTTTTTTTTCTTTTTTTTTTACTCCTTACATAAAGTCGTCCTGCGTGGGATTATGGTCAATTTTTTGGGCTGTTGGGGCCCATAACGTTTTGAACTATTTAGATATTTTTTTAAAAAAAGTAAGAAAATGACATGTTAAATGGAGTAATTTTTGTTGTTGTTATAATATATGTTCTGGTACGGCCGGTTTAACCGTGAATTGATTTGGTGATCGGAAGCCGGTTTTATTGTAATGTTTTTAATTTTATTTGAATTATCATTTAATATTTTTAGTTATTGGTGAAATTTTAATTTTATTGTTAAAAAAATTGACAATGAAAAAGAAATAAAAAATGTAAATGTTTGTCTCTTTATTACACAAAGTTTGTAATGAAGTAGCATGGAAGAGAGAAAATTAGATGTGGTTCTCTTGAGGGTCCTTGTTACACTTAGCCTTATAGATCAAAGACGCATTGTTTTGGACCTTGTATATGTACTGGTGAAAGATTGAACTTTCGTCTTAAAGCTAATGATGATTAGAGACACTTTAAGATTGTAAAAAGTCATATCTACTGAAAATACAACATAAAAAAGCTTCCAACCATTACACTGATTAGCCAATTCGTAGTTTGAACACACAAAAAGAATACGTATCGTTTAATTAGTTGTTTATCTAAAAGAATACGATGACCCAACAAAGGACATGTACTAGACATCGAAGAAACTTATACTGTTGTGTTGATAGATAATGAATGCACGTGAACGTGTTTTGGCAGTCCACACGGTTTAATCCGAAACCAAATTATGAAAGACTCTTGTCTCCCATGCTTTTACTTAAACCATTCTTATGATTAATCTATTTATTTACTTGCAACTAATTGATCTTATCTCAGCTTGTGTTGACTGATGACTAAACCTCTTTCTTCCATCTTTCAAGTGCATGAACCTTTGGTTACAGATATTAATATATATACTAATAGAGATTTGTGATGTGACAGTAATAAATTTTCTTAACTCCTTTATCACTGTCTAATTCGGCTTCCTATTGGCTGTGAAACAAAAATTAGCATTATATATACTAATAGAGATTTGTGATGTGACAGTAATAAATTTTCTTAACTCCTTTATCACTGTCTAATTCGGCTTCCTATTGGCTGTGAAACAAAAATTAGCATTGGAACAGTGACTGGATGGTAAGCTGTGAAGATGCCATTGGCTATGAAACATTTCCAAGTTTCCTGTTCAATGTATATTTCCACTAATGGTGTATTAACATAGCAGTAACTCACTAATAGACCTAACCATTGTAACATTTCATGTTAGCTTGCCATGTGTTACCAACTCTCCTGCTTAAGCATGGCTGTAACCATGCCTGTTATTGACTTTCAACACACAGACCTGTTGGTAACTTTCTGGAAGCAGTGAAAAGATATACATTAATACAACTCAAAAGATATGCACTACTATAAGCAACCACATTTTACACCTAAAAGAAACCAGCCTCTTGAAGCAAACAAATAACCACGCAGCCAAAAAAAAAAAAAAAAAAAAACAGAAAAAATTCAACAACAAATACGTCTGAGGAGCAAAGATTCACCAAGGTATGTTTTCTAAAAATTTCCTTCTATTCTGATTTCATGTATGCATGTATGATGCTTCTCATTAGCTGTAGCTTTTAATCTTCTTTGTACACTATGCCATTGAGGCACTCATCAAAAGCAAGGGGAACCTCACCTGCTGCACCATGACCACCCTACAAAGTGATAACTATTTGTTAAAATAATACAGGAAAATTCTTAAAGAAACTGTAACAACTTTTACATAACAAGAAAAGCAAGAGAATGTGAGCACAGCATTAACATGTGTTCAAAAATAAAAATCGCAGCTAAAGTGAGGAGGTTCTAATATAAAGCCTGGTCAAATAAGATGGTGAATTTTGAAATGCACACTATCAACAAGGTATAAGCAAACTTGAATGACTACATACCTTCTGATAATAAGGCCATACAAGCATCAACTTATAAATGTACACCTGAAGTAAAATATATTAGCTTGGTTTACTTCAACTATAATATTAAATGGGTCAAAGGGTAAGATTATTTATATTAGCTATACAGGTAAACAGGTTGATAACTGTAGTAAAAATCGCAGCTACACAGTAGAAAGAAACAAAGGTAATCAACTTTACTTTTGCAAAGGTGATTGTCTGTCTCATGTTTTGATGTATCCTTTTTTTGACTTGATTCTCCTTCCATGCAGCCTGTAAAGTTAAACAACACTTCTATCAGTACAATATCTTCCAACAGGTACTATATTGTTGACCATCACATGTTTTTTTCAATGTTTAAATACATTCATTTACCATCTTTAAATTGTACATATGATTTTTTTTTACTCATGTTTTCATTGTGCTTATGTGCCTAAAAATTGTTGCCTTATATTATATTATGCATAGATATCTATTTTGGTGCTATACATTTAATATGCCTAAAAGATCTTCAAATATAGAAACATCAAAAGTATTTGATAGTTATGTGGATAAGCTAGAGCCATCAAAAAATTTTAATGATTATCTGAATAACCTGGGGGACAATGATGCACTTGATATGGAACCGCAAACTGAGTTGGATATGAGGCTGCCAAAAGAAAGGTCTGCACACCATATGTATTACAGTGAGTTGACACCAAGTTATAGAACAGAATGTTGCAGCAACAACGGGTGTCGTACAAGTATACGAGTACTAACATTAAATCAATTACATTCAAGTTCACAACCTTTGAATCAGCATGAGAGTTTACCTGTTTATTCGTCATCAAATAGTGGTAAAATCACCTCTTATTCAAAAGATGCCAGCTGTGAAGGTGCAATCAATATACTAGATGCATCTGCAGTTGGCGACAACAACAAAAAAAAGTAAGTTACTAATCTGTTACATGTTATTGATTCAAGGTTAACAAAAACTGATGTCAATAGCGATTTAGACAACCATTCTTGCTCTTTGCAACATTCTCTTAATCATAAAAAGTTGTTGCAGCAGAAAATAACATATAGTAGTTGCATCCACTTATAGTATATGTCATGCTATATTGCCAACATTATTGATACAACAAATTTTTAAAAAAATACATCTTCAACAACGCCTGCCAACCAAAACTTTTACACATATGACGCATCAGCAATAAATCAACATACATTTAGTGTACAATGCCAGTACAACAGCTGCAAAGTTCATGCAGTACCTGGAAGTATATGTGACGCCAAAGAACAAATAACAGGTAATTTTTTACTTTTTTTTATAACTGATGTAAAGTTAATGTATGCATTTTCACTAAATATTTTGACATATTATGCAGCCGCTTCAAATGTATTTTATATGAATCCTTTTGTTGGAGAAGGGCAAATTTTGGCTACCAAAGATAAAGAACTATGTTGAATATCAGATGCTACCAAAGAAAGTAGGCATGTCAGATTTGATTGTCGGAAGCGTATACCGACACCAATATACAAAAATGCAAATAAAAATGGCAAAAGGCAAAAAGGTATAAACTGTTTTGTTGTTACTACATGTAATAATAGAAGGGTAACATACTTATTATCCATTTGTTGAAAAATAACTATTTTTACAATATATTTGTTCTCTTTTTCAGGTATACAAAGTAACGAGGACCCTACATTTGTGACAACTTCTAATGTGCCACAAGAATTTGATGATAATTTTAAAAACAATTCTGATTCAGCAGCAAATCATCAGAACCAAGGTATTCATATTTAGGGCAACATTAAATACACATTAAGAAACACACCCTATATTAGAAACTGCTTTGTTAAAAAAAAAAAGACCTACCATTAAATAAGTGTTACTTACATTTCCAGAAAAAGAAAACCTACCAACGCTTCTTTCTTTGCAGATGCAAACAATGTTAGTTCCACCAGCTATCCACATACCAGTTATAGCAATTCAGTCAGCCAAAACAATCATCAATTCAACAGTTGTTCCTCCAATGGACATGTAAACATTGTGCCATCTGCATCATACAATGAAAGTCAGAAATGGTTAAATAATAGCGCACCGAGCCCTGACAAAACAACATTGGATTCAGTACTGTATAATATTATTTAGTAACCCAGGAAAATATGTACTTATAAATTACTATAACCATGTATATTACTGTTAATTATTTTTGATAGGTATGCAAAATGTATATTATTTAGAGCGAACAGCTGTGGATTTTCTAGATGGGGATATTAGTTTGCATAATATGTGTACAATGTTTAGTTATGTACAAGAATAGTTAGTTTAGAATGACCCAGTGCCGTTGATATTAGTTTATGTTTATTTGTGTTTTGACTGATTACAAGATATTTCAGAACTCGACATACTGGGGAGGTCGGCAAGGACAGTTGGTAGCTATATTACCGATATAGTATTTTGTTTTGGATATGCACCTAGAGCTGTGTTTCAATGTCCCAGTTGTAAACTATGACCTTAAGTTCACCACTGCAGAAGTAACATTATCACTTTATGTTGAAACAGAAGCAGAACTAGACAATAAGGCATATGAAAGTTATGGAACATGAGTGCACATTACAACATGCTATGAAAACAAATTATTTAGGTCGGACCTATATGGGTCCAGGTCATCAACAAACAGACCCATCTAAGCACTTCTATAAAGGGTTGTGGATAGATAGTTCAATCCCACAACCTGTTTACAAACCAAAATAATAACTAAATACATTGCAAGTTCAATCAGTTTGACACGACTGTCTGAAGAGTTTATGTTCAGAATGGGTGGTACAACCCTTCAAGAATTGCGAACGCTAGGGAAGTCAATAACAAAAAATTATTATTGCAGCATCACTAAGTTTAGGAAGGCTAATGCAGAAAATAGTCTAGAGATAATTATTTGCTGCTTCCTAAAATTACATTATACCTAAGATTTTAACCACTTTGCTAACTCATTACAGATGTAACCGCACAACCACAACCAACTGCTGCTATCGAATATATATCCACACCCAATTACAATGGAGATAAGCAACAAAGCACTAAAAAATGGAGATAAAAGATCATCAATCAATTTTAAATTTCAGTTTTAGTTGTACACCATACGTGTCAATTCAGATGAAATAGCAAAATAGAAGAGAACATTATGATGCTCACCTTCTTCCAAATTCAAATGCCAAAATGGATGAGCCGCCTTCAGTTGCATATTGTTTCACCATTTGTATCTTCAACAACCAAGTAATCCACCCACAAAACCAAACTGATAATAAAAACAATCAAACCTTACTACTTTATCTAATAATTTCAAAAATAGAATATTAATAATCTCATTTTTTTCATATATGACACCCACTCAACCAAATCAGTTAAATAAACAACTAGAACCTTTTTCGCACTCACATATTGAACTTTCACAAATATCAGATTACACCGTATAAAGAGATTTTTCTGATGAAAGGCTAAAGTGTTAACAGTATAAAAAGATTTCTGATGAAAGCCTAAAGTGTTTTAACAACGCCTGCCTTACCTTACCTTCTCTCGATCGACCGTAGCATGATAACGATGAGATGGGATGGCTTGAGTGTCGTGTGATGTACACCAAAAGAGAGAGGAGATGATGGAGGTTATTTTTATGGTGGAGGTGACGTTGTGAGGGCGGCGGTGTGGTGGTGTTTGGGGGTTGCAGGTGGCGGCGGCTCAAAGGAGGAGGAAGAGAGACTTAGTGGAGAGGAAGAAGAAATTAAATCAGGGTTAGGGTTATTATACCCGAAATTTACAAAATGGTCCCCCAATTTTATTTATTTTCATTTCTTTTAAGGAGTTTGGCCAAGGACGAATAACACTTTGCAAGTAATGCACTATTAAATTTGGCTATGAAACATGGTACTTCATAGTTCATATAATTTTAATGTTTTATACATATTTTTATACATACATAATTATATATATATACATATATAATATATAAATTCCCGTGTCAACGCCATGACCGTGTCGTATATAAATTCCCGTGTCCACTTATACAACACAAGCCTGAACAAAAACCTATTTTTTTAAGACCTTATTTCGTATGGCCTTAAATAATAAAACAGGATTACAACTTAAATGCAGCAAAACTCACATCACAACTTACCTTAAGCCCATTTAGGCCTTCCAAATATAAATTTCTAACATTTAACTAAATAAAAACATAACAATAAAAAATACGCACCGCAGCATCGCGCGGGCAATTTTGCTCGTTATAACTAAAGTATAAATATGGTGAACTGTTCACAATAGACTTAATTATAGGCTTATAGGCCCGTTTGGTTTAGGCAAGCCCAAACCCGCAAAAAATAGGATCAAAAGGCTTATAGGCCCGTTGGGTTTAGGCAAGCCCAAACCCGCAAAAAATATGATCAAACTCTACCCGGATCTCTCACTTCCCTCTCTCATTGACTATCGCTCCGGCACCGAAAAAGAAACCGGCCAGCAAGCCCAACCCGCTCCGACACCGAAAGATCTATAGTGATCTTTGTGAGTATATCTACAGTATCATCTACAGTACAACAATATTATAATGTGGGTACAGTGTTTTGTGAGAGGAATGAAAAGCGTGGTTGTGTGATTGCCATTTGTTAAGATCTACAGTTGTTTGGTTTTTTTTAGCTACATCATTTTTGAGTGGTTTAGATAGATGAAAGTGGTTCTGGATTATTCATAAGCGCACACACATACTAAATATTGGTGAGGCCCGTTTTTCTTTTGGTGTGATGAGCCAAATGTGTATTGGTTTGAGTTAGGATCTGGGGTGGAGGATAAACAAGTCCAAAAAACATAAACGAATGTAAAATTAGGGTTTTACTTTAATTTGGGTATTTTATTTTTTTGTGTTGCTTTTGTGTTTTTTTATAATTTTTTGGGGTTAATGGGGCTACGTAATTAGTTTTGTTTACTTTCATAGCTTATGAGCTTATTTGATTTTCGGAATCCTGATTAGTCAATTAACAGTAAAAATAGGTAGACTTAGGATGTTCTTATAATTTAACGTTTTTGTTAATTTATGATATTAATGGATCTTAGGTTACAGTTAGATTTTATATTCATGGTATTTGAGTTATGCCTAAATGAGTAAAAATATACTTTGTGTTTATTATTGTTTTAGAGTTGCTCATCTTCGAGTATCAAAATAAGGCCTTTGGTTAATAGTGTTTGGATTTTCTTATTTCCAGTTAAAGGGTTTAGGATTGCCTATATAAGTGCTTACCTTGATTAGCATATTCAAGCTGGTGGCCCAAAAAAATGCCTATTTGATTTTTTTTTTTTCATTTCTTTTTGCACTGAAAAGAGCACTTATAATAAGCATGTTGATAAATGGTATGTTTAACCAGATAAGTAGGTTGAAAGCAAAGTGCGTGTTCCAAATATGGGATCCAAATTTTTTGTATAAGAAAAGGCATAAAACATGTAATTTTCTTCAAGCTTTTAATCAATATTATTAATGGTTATTGAAGGTATAGTAAGTATACATTTATGTATATTTTGATCCTTTTTAATGTTCCTATGGCTTAAAGTTTTGATTTGTGTTTTTGTTCATGTTGAACAGCGGAGCGCATTCGCCATCAGGTGAGTACATGGTTTGAAAACCGACAAAACATGGAAATGAGATGAACTCGATAGTTGTCCCATCTGAAAAGAAAAGGTATATTGACTTTTTACTTGGTAGTGTGGTTGCTTAAATTTTGTCTAAATTTGTGTTTTTAAAATGCCGTTTGAAGTGCATTCGCCATCAGGTGAGTACATGGCTTGATGGCAATCACATTGAACTTTGATTGCAGCCATGGGTAGTTACTGATGTTTGTGACTTTGAAACTGTATCAGGAACGACGAGTAATTTCCAACGGCAACTGTCGGCTGGCTGTGTGAGTCGTTCAATCCCTTTTTATCTGCACATTTCTAGACTAAAATTCAATATCGAATGATTATGTAGTGCTGCATAATGTAGTGTTTGGTTTTAGCTTGCTAAAAAAAGGTAAAATACGTTATATACAAGAAGTGCCATATAGTATATTTATATAAGAGATTGAATTCTCATGGGTTCAATCAGGTGCTGTTTCGTTGTATGTATCAGTTTTAAAAAATGCATTATTTCCTAAAACAACACAAATAACAGTAGTACAAAAGTAATAAATTCTTTTTTCTTTTGTTTTGCTATACATAACTTCCTGTCGATGATGATTTGTTGGTTTAAAAAGGCTTTGAGTATAAATTTTTGAAAATATTTTGTTACTCTGGGTATGAAGTTTTGGATTTCAATTATAGAGGTATATATGTACTTCGTATTCGGTTAGTGATATTCTTTTGTATACTTCTTACTGATGTTTGTTTGTTTTCTTTGAAGTAAATTGCTGATTAGGCCGATGAAGGCACAAATAGAGGCGCTGCAAAGACGATCTGAGGCGGAACACCGGCTATGATCTTCTACAGAAAGGGGCTTAGAGAGGTCAACAAACAAGACAGATATGTACATTTTTCTAAATCGTGACTGCTACTTTATATCCCGAAGTTTGTGTTACAAGTTATAAATTGAAGCTAAAAGATCCACATGTAAGTAGAAATTTTTAGTTTAGAAGATTTTGAATTTGCTATACATTTAATAATTTGGGAGTGCACCATTTCGTATGTCAGGCCAAGTTAGGCTTACAATAAAAGAGAATTTCTTATATTGTTTTTTCGATTTCAGATTTGTTGAAGGAATGGCTCCAGTTTTCTCGAGGGTTGCATGACATTGTACTTGCCATCTTATTAAGGTAAACTTTCATCTGCAAAAGGAGAGGCAATTGAAGGTAACATGTCAAAATGGGTCTGGGAAACGGGTCAGATTATGTTCACAAATATTAGAGTAAATGGGTTAAATTTTCTATCCCATGCATTTGGATTTTACACTGTTTTGCACGTATTATAAGGGCAGAAGACGGGTATTAGGGGATGGTTGGGATTGCTTTTTTGTTGCTGTTTCGGCTTAAACATAAGAACATAAAAACAATATCCTTCTAAAATAGTGATTGGATTTTCTTATTTTGTAGAAAATATAATCATTCTCAACAATACTATAAAAAATATCAGTTAAATTCATTTTCGACAATTTTTGGATTAAAGATAAGCGAAAACATAGAAAAAATAAGCAATCCAAAACACTTGTTAGCCAACATCTATGAAAACTGATTCTGGAGTATCAGAGTATCGAGTTTCATTAATGGGCCGAAATTAGATACTGTGTTGTTATACCAAAAATTTCCATTTCGTTGCATCCAATATTTTTGTTCCGACAATCGTATGAAGAAAGGATGCAAGATAAATAATATCATTTCCAATCTCCTATTTGAATATTGTCACCATTGTGGCACACTCTTTTGGTATGAAGAGTGGCGGAAAACATATTTGTTAGACCCGTTTCCCGGGTACTTGTACCCCACCCTAGATGAAAATGGACCAAAGGTTTAACGTGATTGGCTAGTCAACGAATGTAACGTTATAGTCAAACCCGAAAGCCAATTAATGGTCAATGAATGTATTGTATAGTTATTGTGGGAAACTAGAAGGGGGGGTTGAATAGTTTACCGGTTTAAAATCTTCTTTTAAAAAATCTTGTTTTAAAAGTTGGTTATTGGAAACTTTGATTCGAACTCTATGTGTAATCAATCAACACCAATATGAACTACACACTAAGCTAAGTAATAATAACAAATAAAAGTAAAGAGTAGAGTTGGAAAGATCAAACCGAGACAGAGGATTTATAGTGGTTCGGCTACGAAGCTCTTCTTCGCCCTACTCCACTCCCCGAGTACCACACTCGAGAGTTTCAAACACTATATCAACAACCTCCCTTCAGGCGGAGAAAACCGTACACGTCGCTTATCCTATTTCCGACACTAAGCTAGATGTCGAGTGCTAATCTTAGCTAGCACCAATCTACCAAGGTCCACGTGACCAAACACACAAGCCCAATGGCTTCAAGAGATCACCAAGATCTCAACACGATCACAATGATCAACACATCACTTCACTCTACTTGACTAACACTAACCTAATGACCCTTGATCTTCTTGATCAATCACACAAGCCCAATGGCTTCAAGAGATGTTCACTATCTCTATAGATCACACTTGATCTTCACTCTCACTCACAAAAAGAAAATAAACTTGATGTATGCTAAGACACAACAAGGTTGTAACAAATGTTACAAAAACCTATCAACTATAACTCTAGTATCTTCTTGATTACTTGAGTTCTTCTCTTGCCAATGAAGAGGGATGACAACACCTTGTATCAACTTGGATACTTGTGTTCTTCTCTTGCTAGTGAAGAGGTATGAAGAGGATCACTTGAAGGGTGATTGGATCACTCTTGAAACAAAGAAAAACTAATCTAATTGACCCTAAGAAGTGAAAGGTGTGAGAGGGTTTTACTAAGGGATTTTTCTGTGTGTGAAGGGTGCCTAAAACTGTGAAAGAGGTGGGTATTTATAGGCAAAGAAAATCTGAACGTTACAATTCAAAATGGTACGGACGGCTCCACTAAATGACCCACGGCTCCGTTAAATTTAACGGTACCGTGGAGCCGTGGTAGACTAGGACGCTCCAAATTTTGTCTTTTCTGGTGAAAACTTATTTGGGGAAGGTTGGAGCTGATTTTGGGGGGAAAAATAGCTGTTGTGATTTTCAAACTTATTTTTCCATTAAAACATTTCTTAATATTTCAAAAATAATTTGTCATGTGTATTTTTGAAAAAATGTTTTGTCCCATTTAAAATGTGAATTTTCAAAACATGAATTCACTTCTTTGATCACTAGTCCAAGTTGTAACTTTGTTCAAGAGTGATTTGCGTGGAAACGGGATCTTCCGATTAAAAACTTGTTAACGTTAATTTTAACGTAACGTGAGTTCACATTTTGTCATCCTCAAAACGTGAAGTAATCGAAAGATATAAATAACGTTTTTAGAACATTATTTGCATCAACAATCTCCCCCTTTTTGATGATGACAAAATATAAACTCATTTTAGGTTAAAATTAATTTTAACAAGTTTTTAATGAGTTTACTCTCATTTCTCCCCCTTTTTGTCAAATCAAAAAGGCGGTTAAGGCTCCCCCTTGATGTGTACTCCCCCTCATTTGGAGAACACAAAGGAATCGAGCAATGGATCGTGCTACAAAACAAAGTTAGACGACAAATATACAATATCTAACAAGTAGCACATTTGTGACAAATAATCAACCACAAGAAAAATTATGGCTAAGAAGCCAAAATGAAAAGCCCATTACATAAATATGAAATAAATTTCATACATAAGTATGACTACAATAGGAAAGCAATTTAAACTAACAAGAAGACACATAAATTACTAAAGTAACATGAGGCTTCTAGATTTGCTTCCAACTTCAAAAGGGTTCCTAGTCATTTATTTGAGGAACTAAACATAACCATGTTTAGTTTGGGCTATTGTGTGGTGGAGGTGGTGGAAGGATGATGGGTCCTATGGGTGGTGTGAGAAGGTGTTCTAGATATGAAAACCTAAAGCTAAGCTCATCTCTAAGGTTCATGATGAGTTCAAGGTTGTAGTTGCAACAAGGGCAACTCAAGGTGTGTGAGTGAAGGGGATACATGATTGGATAACCCATTAAGGGTTGAGGTGATGGTGATAGGGAAGATGATGAGGTGTTGGTGGTAAGTTCAAAAGGTGATATGGGTGATAGGGCTAGTGTGAGGGCTAAAGGTTGTGGTGATGGTGAAGATGATGGGGTGAAGGTTAAAGGTGTGTTGGTTCTAAAGGTTGTGGAGGATGAGGATGTTGGTTTGGTTGATGTTGCCTTGGATGGAGCATGGGGTGTAGTGAAAGAAGATGATGATTTGGTTGAGGCTATGGGTGTGTGTGTATCATCATCATCATCCAAGGTGAGATCAATGAAAATTGTCTCTTTGGTGTTTGGTGAGATTTGTGATGTGTGAGTACTCTTGATCCATTGATCAATTTGAGTGGTTTCATTTGTTGGTTTGATGTAGAATTTTTGCTTCTCGAATACCCTTGATCCCATGATTGTGATATGGTGAGTGTGAAGGTGTAAGGATGGGTGTAAGGATGGCAATGCATAATGTTAGCTTAAATAGCCAAAACATAAGCATGCAAGTTTGAAATGTTTGATTTGGGGATTTGGGTGCATGGGAATCAGGTTTTGGTTGCAGATTTTCTGGAAAAGATAGTCAAAAAGTGGAAGAGAATAGCAGTTTTCGTCTTCCAGAGGCACGGCACCATTAAAGGTGCTACGGCACCACTAAATTTAGTGGAGCCGTGGCCTATTTAATGGAGCCGTGGGCTCTTTTGACCTTCTTTCCAGGTCTGCAGGTTTTAGGCAGCCTAAATGGGAAAATTTCTGGGGAATCCATTGGCTGCAAATCTCAAAGCCTCAAATTACTAAACACATAGAATTCCTAAAGCTAGTTTCAACTAGCAACTAACATGATCATGTGATCATCTATGTATTTAGGTAACTATTAAGCATGCATGAATTCAAGCATTTTTAACATCTAGTGCATGTAATAAAATAAACTAACATGCAAGATAAAGCAATATGAGGATTAATTAACAAGAAAATTAATCATGTTCAAGTGTTAATGGGAAACACATCAACCAAGTTAATGTCATGCCTTTGTTTATAATAGCTTAATAATACTTAGGTTACTAGTACTACTTAAGCTAATCCTAACTAATTTCATTTCTTCCCCAACTTCTTCAGCTTGCTCCCTATCCCTTTTAGCGCCTTCCCAATAGACTTGAAACCCCCGACAGTTTGCTCATGCATCTCCACTTGTCTATTGTACATTGTAGTTTGCCTTCTCATCATGTAGGATAGGTTGACCATCCCGTTTTCGGCGTCGGTTGTACGTCGAAATGATGAGGTATCAAGGTTACGAAAGTAGGTGTCGGGAGAAGGGATTTGAGAACTAGACGTTCCTTCTTCGTTCACCTCATCATCGTCCTCATCCATGGGTTCAGATGATGATTCGTGACTGAAAGAGGAGGATGAATGGGGAATATCAGAAGTGGATTTACGACCACGTTTGGACCCTTTGTCCTTACGTTGCTTTGTGCGACGTTGTGGTCCACCAAGAGGTTTCATAACCGGATTGACTAGGACATAGTCGACATCATTTAGAGATGGGTAGGTTTGCATAACCCACCTGAATAAACGAGTAAGCAACATGCCGTATGGCATGAGCTCATCGGAACGACGATGAATACTGGCCATCCGTTTGACCATGTAGTATGCGAGGTTGTAAGGTTCCTCGATACTAAGACAGTAGAGCATGTGGGCAAGACTTGCCGGAACGTGATCACGGTTGCCTGCTAGGCTTAACGCGTTCTCACGCAGAAGAAGTTCCCAATTTCTAATATCGGGACGGAGCCTTTAAGGTAGATTTTGTTTGGGTCGAGGTATACGATGGAACCATCACGTTTTTGATACGTGTTGGTGACTCGAGGGATTTGAATTACTTGTTTAATTACTTCAATGTCGGGAACTTCGGTACAATAGGCACCTTCGTTCTCAAGATTGTAGTAAAGAGACTCTAGAGAATGGTCTTTAGTGAATGCACACTGACCATAAGAGGGAATACCGAGAATGTGACCAATCTCGGTTACAGACAATATGATATTTTGGTGTCGAATCCAAAAATCAAGGAAGACGTTTTCGTCAAGATCGGTGTATGTACGGACACGACTATAGAACTCGAGAATGAAACGGGGACAGACTTGATCGTTTATTTTGTATAAACAATCGAACTCGATAGAAGGGAAACAGGCATTAATGTTGTCTGTCATGACATAGAGAGCATCGACTACACGTCCTTCGTGTATGTATCGATTTTGGACTTTAGCGAGATAAGCTCTTTGCTCATCGGAAATGTTTAGATTTTCAAGAGTGCTAAGAATGTAGGGTTTGGTATCTTGATAATCATTTCGAGGCATTGTTTGTCTACAAATTTTTTTTTTTGTATATGTTAGTTCGTTGCATTTTAATGATTAGACTTCTAGTGTGTGTGCCTAAATGCAAACAATGTGGAGGTGCGGCAATCTCGACTCTAAAATTATCCTAATGAGATTGCCCAAACTCTCCTAACTTCACTTTTGCTCAATCAAATGTGTCGAACAATACATATCAATTATGTACTTCGAGCCACGTTTGAGAGTTCATGTATGTATGCAAAAACGTTTTTAATTTGCATCAACAATGCATGAAAAAGGTTTCATGATCCTAGATTAGTGAAGTTTTTCGAAAAATATGATCGAATTGGGGTGTTTGGCAAATGCTTCAACATGGTGCTAATCAAGCTTTAAGATTGAAAAGCTTTAATGCAGAACGTTCCTAATCCAATTTTAATCATCCTAAACATGATTCCATTACAAATGAACAATCATAATCCGAATTTAGTGATTAATTTCGGATTAGGTTTTGCAATATAAATGGGTTTTTGAAAATCCTAGGTTTAGGGAATCATGTGAATACTACATTGTCTAATCCTAGTCTTAATTTCACAAGGGTTTAACTAATTTTGAAAATCCCCAATTCGGATTTATACTCAAGAACAAACCCTAGACTCAAATTAAAAGAAAATAAGAGTAAATTACTTACAATTGATGATGTTGTGGTTAGGATTTGTTAATTCCAATGCCTCAATCTTGATTTGCAAGAGTTTAGTTGAATTATGGTGTTATGGTTCGATTATGACAACAGGTGGAAGAGGTTTTGTGTGTTTGGAAAGTTTATGCAGAAGAAAGAAGTGACTGGGCGCGTTTTTCAGATGCACGGCTCCACGGTTCCACTAAACATTAGTGGAGCCGTGGCTCTTTAGTGGAGCCGTATATCTGATTGTCCAGTTTTTCTTCTGTTTTGACTTTTGGCTGATTAATCTTACTTATTTAGTAAGACTTTTTGACACGAGGAAAAAAAATTTATACCTAATAAACTTTTTGACGAAAGATGATTAAATGGGATGACCGGAAATGACCTTAGTGTTTCCGAGGAAATTGACTAAGACGTCATTGGATGAGGATTTACTTCTAGTATTTCCCGTGAAATGAATAGAAGTTATGAGTTGTGTTTAGGAGGATGACTATAATATTTCCCATGAAATATTTAATTAGTCGGAGTACGCGACACAAGGAATGACTAGATATTTCCCATGAAATATTCATGAGTCATATGACACAAGGAATGACTTCAATGTTTCCCGCGAAACTTTCGAGAGGTCATAGAAGGGATGAAAGGTTATGAGGCATGACGTGACGGATGACTTTAATATTTCCGAATGAATATTCAAATAGTCATAAGCGGGATGAGAAGAATGACTTGAAAAGTCATATGACGAGACGTGAGAAATGACGTTAATATTTCCAGTGAAATATTACGAAGACATGGGATAAGGCTTAGGGAATGACTTGAAATTTCTAATGAAATATTCAAGAGTCATGAGTCGAGAATAGAATCGAAGTGTGAGATGACTTTAATATTTCCATAGAAATATTGAAATAGTCATGAGCGGGATATGAAGAATGACTTGAAAAGTCATATGATGAGACGTGAGAAATGACATTAATAATTCCAATGGAGTATTAAGAGGTCATTTGACGAGAATGTAAAGGTTAAGGTGAGAAGAAATACTTTTCAAAGAAAAGATTTCTCATTTGACGTTATCATGACGGAGGAGATGTCTTTCCGCGGGGAGATGACGTACTTCGACGAGCTTCGTTCATGAGCAAACTATAGGGTTCCCGGACAAGTCTAATGGCATCTTGACTGCTACTCTTCACAGGGAGTTGTCTCATCTATAGTGTTTGTTGTCATGCCTTTCCGGCGCTTGCGAACTCGGTTTCGGTCGTGGTGACAATAAGAGTAGTTTGTTTCTTGGGGAACCAAGATGTTTGTTAATTAACCTATGAAGGTACAAACATTACTCATTATGTTTCAACCCACATTAACTCTCACATTATCAGAGTTGGTATAGAAACATTTTCTACATCAATCTCCTCAAGATATCGTAATCTCAAGTGTATAGTATCTTTAATGTATGGTATGATACATTAAACACTTTGATGTAAGAAGTTTTGGGATACTTCTTACAAGTGGGCACAAAGCCAACACTATTCATGATAATGGACCTACTTGCCGTTAGGTAAACTGCTTTACCTATTATGCCCCTAACTTAGTTATATCCGCGCACTCACCTTCTTCGTCTCTTGTGAGTTTCGCATTTGCAGATATGGGCGTTATTGTCAATAAAGACTATTACTTAAACTATGTATCTCATACATATAGTATACATAAGTTTACAGAGATACTTCATTTAGGCAAGATTAAGACTGTCCAAGGAAGGGAACTTGATTCACTTATCAATGCTTAATTCAAACTTGTCACGCATGATCTTCAAGCGACCATCGAACATTTCTGGAAAAGTTGAATTTGGCATGATGAGATGTGAATAGAGTTTCTGTGTTATAGTGCCTACCATGTTAGATTCTAACTACACTATTTCATGCCAAACATTACTACAAACAAAGGGTGTTTTAAGAAAGCGTACCTGTGCCTGAGGTGTTTGCTCTTAAAACTAGAAGACTAAGGTACCTTTGCTGAATGTTAAGCATGAAAGACACGACTTGACTATAGCGTCACCGGGTATGCTTGATAACGCATCATACTCCTTTTGTTATACTCCAAGGTTTATTTACACTCATGTTTTCCTAGCAAAACAAATGTTCAAACATCTGGTCCCCAATATCTCATGGGTCCAAAGTTGTTAGAGTTAAACATCCTACGCATTTGTTGCGTTAGTTTAGGATGTGAGAATGGAGGACACATTTCCCATGGTAAGTAACTTTGTGATGGACGATCATTCCAAGTTACGGGAAAGTTACTTGGATGATTTTGTCTTCTAAAGTTACCTCTCGGTAGAGGAGTTCTAGACCGAGGTTTGGGAGAGTTTACCTTTCTAGGTGGAGGAGTAGTTGACCTAGTGTCACGCTTTACAAATCCATGTTCGGGAGATGACAATGGTTTGTTAAAGCCTTTGGTTTCCTCTCTACTTGGAGTAGACACTCTTGTTCTATTTACAACTACTTGACTTGGTTTAGGACTTAAGTTACTTTTCAGAATTGACCCAGTTTTGTCCTCAGCACCACACGGTACCACGGTACCACTAAATTTAGTGGTGCCGTCTGTATCTTTAATGGTGCCGTCACCTTCAGACATGGACTTTTCAGGCATTACAAATTTTACTTGTTTAGTACTACTTGTAGAAGCCTGATTTGGGTCAAATCCTAAACCCGAACGGTCATGTTCACTATATCTAATATTTTCAAGTATATCATTAAGCTTTTTAGTTCCTTCATCAAACCTAATGATTCTTAAAGCATTTTCTTTAAGTTTTTCGTTTTCTACTTGAAGACTAATACATGACCCGCATCCTAAATCTACTTCCTTGTTTTTCTCAAGTCTCTTGACTTGATCATTTAGTTCTAAGATTTGTAGTTCTAGTTCTTTTAATTTTAATTTTAGCTTTGTGTTTCTACCTAAAATCTTAGTGCTAACTACGCATAGTTTGTTGTATTCGTCATGTAATTCATTATCATCTACTGACGAATTATTATCACTATAATAAGAAGAGTCGGATTGTACCTCGTTAGAAGCTTGAGCCATTAAGCACGTTTCATCGTTAGGCTTCTTCTCTTCTTCTTCACCGCTATCACTCCAAGAACCTCCTACGAAGGCTCTTTGGTTGTTGGATTTAGGTGGCTTAGGACATTCTCCTATGAAGTGATTAGGGTCTCCGCATCTAAAGCATCTCCTATCACTTGTCCCTTTTCTTTCATCATGATTTCTTTGAGATGACTTCTTCTCATCTCGAGATTGTCTAGAAAATCTACCTTTCCTCCTAAAGAACTTTCTAAAGTTCCTAACGGCTAGTGCGTACTCTTCATCTTCACTACCGGAACTTGAACATTCCTCATCACTAGACTCCTTCTTGGCTTTTAGTGCTAGAGATCTAACTCTCTCGCTTTTGCCTTTGACAAAGTCGGAATCCTTCTTGATGATCATCTCGTGAACTTTCAAGTTTCCTATAAGTTCATCGAGTGACAATGCCGCCAATTCCTTTGACTCTTCTATGGCGGTGACCTTTGCTCTCCATTTAGGATGTAGAGCTCTAAGAAACTTCCTAACATAGTTCTTACTAGAATAACCTTCATCAAGATCTTTAAGACTAGTGATAATAGTATTAAATCTAGCAAAAGCATTATCAATTGACTCATCCTCCGAAATGGAGAATTGTTCATATTGTTGAACAAGAAGATCTATCTTGTTCTCTTTGACTTGGTTATTACCTTGGTGAGTGACTAACAAAGTTTTCCAAATGTCTTTTGCCGTATTACACATAAAAATTCTTTCAAATTCCTTTTTAGGCAAAGCATTATAAATCATCATTTTAGCCTCATTATTTTTGGCTAATTTCCTTTTTAGTTCATCACTTTGTTTATCATAAGAAACTATTTCATCCTTTTTAGTTTCCGGATTCTTTTGAATAGGTTGAAAGTCACCCTCGGTAATAACATGCCAAAGATCAATGTCTTTTGATTTCACATACGTTTCGAATCTTGTTTTCCAATAAATAAAACAATCGGTTTCGAAAAGTGGTGGTCTTTGCATAGATTTCCCTTCTAGATATTTGTCGGAATCCATTGATCGGTTCAAGCTTTAAAATACAATATACTTTAAAAACTTGACTGACGTGGCTCCTGATACCAATTTTGGGAAACTAGAAGGGGGGTTGAATAGTTTACCGGTTTAAAATCTTCTTTTAAAAAATCTTGTTTTAAAAGTTGGTTATTGGAAACTTTGATTCGAACTCTATGTGTAATCAATCAACACCAATATGAACTACACACTAAGCTAAGTAATAATAACAAATAAAAGTAAAGAGTAGAGTTGGAAAGATCAAACCGAGACAGAGGATTTATAGTGGTTCGGCTACGAAGCTCTTCTTCGCCCTACTCCACTCCCCGAGTACCACACTCGAGAGTTTCAAACACTATATCAACAACCTCCCTTCAGGCGGAGAAAACCGTACACGTCGCTTATCCTATTTCCGACACTAAGCTAGATGTCGAGTGCTAATCTTAGCTAGCACCAATCTACCAAGGTCCACGTGACCAAACACACAAGCCCAATGGCTTCAAGAGATCACCAAGATCTCAACACGATCACAATGATCAACACTCACTTCACTCTACTTGACTAACACTAACCTAATGACCCTTGATCTTCTTGATCAATCACACAAGCCCAATGGCTTCAAGAGATGTTCACTATCTCTATAGATCACACTTGATCTTCACTCTCACTCACAAAAAGAAAATAAACTTGATGTATGCTAAGACACAATAAGGTTGTAACAAATGTTACAAAAACCTATCAACTATAACTCTAGTATCTTCTTGATTACTTGAGTTCTTCTCTTGCCAATGAAGAGGGATGACAACACCTTGTATCAACTTGGATACTTGTGTTCTTCTCTTGCTAGTGAAGAGGTATGAAGAGGATCACTTGAAGGGTGATTGGATCACTCTTGAAACAAAGAAAAACTAATCTAATTGACCCTAAGAAGTGAAAGGTGTGAGAGGGTTTTACTAAGGGATTTTTCTGTGTGTGAAGGGTGCCTAAAACTGTGAAAGAGGTGGGTATTTATAGGCAAAGAAAATCTGAACGTTACAATTCAAAATGGTACGGACGGCTCCACTAAATGACCCACGGCTCCGTTAAATTTAACGGTACCGTGGAGCCGTGGTAGACTAGGACGCTCCAAATTTTGTCTTTTCTGGTGAAAACTTATTTGGGGAAGGTTGGAGCTGATTTTGGGGGGAAAAATAGCTGTTGTGATTTTCAAACTTATTTTTCCATTAAAACATTTCTTAATATTTCAAAAATAATTTGTCATGTGTATTTTTGAAAAAATGTTTTGTCCCATTTAAAATGTGAATTTTCAAAACATGAATTCACTTCTTTGATCACTAGTCCAAGTTGTAACTTTGTTCAAGAGTGATTTGCGTGGAAACGGGATCTTCCGATTAAAAACTTGTTAACGTTAATTTTAACGTAACGTGAGTTCACATTTTGTCATCCTCAAAACGTGAAGTAATCGAAAGATATAAATAACGTTTTTAGAACATTATTTGCATCAACAGTTATGAATGTATTATGTGGCACAATTAGAAAGGGAATGGACTTCAAGGACCTAAGTTGCCATTGTGGTAAATGTGTGATAAGTTGGTTGTGGCTAAAGTTGAAAGAAAGAGGCTAGAAGGACCATTCTTGCTATAAGCCCAAACTTGTGTCTAGCTAATTATATCCAGGGAATTCTAGAGAATTCCACCATTATTTAGATAAGGGTGTTTGTGGTCCGGTTTTAGAGAGGAGAAAAGAGAGGGAAATGGAGCTTGGATGATGAAGAGATTAAGGAGATGAGTTCCTTGTTAAAGGTTATGTTCTAGCAATGGTAATCCCAAGTAAGTATTTCTATCTTGTTTTTAATGAGGCTAAGGTCTATGGGTTAAGTGGGATTTCATTATATGATCAAAGTATGATCATATAATGATATGGAAAGGAAGATGAACATGTTTAATTGGTTATGTCAACCCTTGTTTATGGTATTGATTTAATGTGTTGTTAGGATTGATGATGATAGTGATGAGGATGAGGATGATGATGATGGTGATTATATAAATGATATCTTAGCTTGGACTCAAGGTAAGTAAACCGGCTATAAGATGATGTTATGGTGATTTCTATGCATTATGTGTTTATGTGTTTATATATGTTAATGTTTATGAATAGTTTGTATGATGATGTTATGTGAAAGTAAGGTAAGGCTAGTTGATGTGTTAGATAAGAGTGGATTAAGGAAAAGGAAGGTTAAGGTTTAAGTGGTTAAGGTATGTGCTTATGTTTAATGTTGTAATGGATTAATGGTTATGGATGCGTAGTGTGTGAATGAACTATGATGTTATGTTATATCCGCTTTACTTACTAAGCATTCGTGCTTACGGTTTAAGTGTTTAATGTTTTGTAGGCTCATGTGTGATGATATGGCTTGGACTAAGGTTAAATGTTTGGATATGAGCAAGGATAGAAGATTGGTAAGAAAGTATAGGTTAGGTAGATACCGAGCTCGTTTCAATGGTGTACCCCCGTTGGTCCTATAATGGGTTGAAAAGTGTAGCCAAGTGGCAAAATGTATGCCAAGGTCGTTGTAATGTTTTGGTGGTCAATCGTTGTGTCAAAGTATGCTTTAAGTGTTTATAGTCAAAGTTAAAGGGGCGTTTGGATTAAGTGTAAATATACCCATTTTGGGTTGTAAGTGGGTCAAGTGATTATGAAACAGACTTAATATGTTAAGGTAATGATTTTGGTTAAGTTTGAGGTGATGTGGAAGTCGTATGTGTCTTATGTCATGAAATGGGTCAAAACGGGTTTTGGTGCAAAACCCGTCAACTTGTAAAGTACTATTCTAAGGATCAAACGGTAAATGTTTTTGAATGAAAATGAGCCCAATGATATATTAAGTAAATCTGGAAGGTTTGGTGAAATATTGAGTTCGGGAGGTCGGGTTTTCAAGAACGGGACTTAAAAGTGGTTCCGGGAGGTCAGAAGCCTCCATCCGATCGGATGGAGGGTCATGCCGATCGGATGGGCGGTTTTCGTCAGTTTTCGGCAATCTTTGAAAAATCATATCTTTTAAACCGTAAGTCGTCACGGGTCGCGCCACCCGGCGTTTCGAAGGTAATTGAGTCTAGTTTCATTTAAAAATAGTCTTAAGGTCTGAATGTTCATGGATTTTTTTAAATGGTCAAAATAGTAACAGGATGTCCGTAAAAGTCAAGCGTTTCCGCTCAAAAAGTTTTAATTTTTGGTCAAAGCGGGCACGGGGTGTAACAATATTCTTGAGGTGCGGGTCCACAATATCATCGATGTTGTTTAGAAGGACGAGTGGTTTAAGTGAATTAAACGTTGGCAATAACCAATGACCAAATCTTATCTGTAGCTATACTTTGTGACTGGAAGCTTTTTTGAGCAATAATCTCGATTGGTTTGTAGTGCGTTGTACGAGGTTTACTGATTTTATGTGTAGATGTGAATTAGATTTGATGACATGTTCAGTTTTGTATTTCTTTGGTAATTTGATGAAGGTACAAGTGGAAGTTTAATTGTGTATATACAAGATGGAATGGAAATTCGGTAACGGTTATTTTGCACAGATGTATGCTGGCAGGAGGGTGAGTGGTGGAAGTGGTAGAAGGTCTTGGTGCAATTGAGGTATGTTAAAAAATTACTTATTGGATGATGATATATTCTTTTCAATAGTTAAGATACATGATGAAGCAAAGGTGTTGAGTCTGACTTTTTTCGAAGATGTAATTACTGTATTATTTATGTTTGTTAAGTTGGATTTTGAAAATTTACATGTAGGGTAAAGGTAATATTGTATTAGATCAGTTACACAGGACTTGGCAAAGGCATGTATTATAACTCTCTCAAATATAAATAAAAGAAAAAAAATAAGTTACATCAACGTTGTTTGTTTTCTGTTTTTGTAAGGTATTTATGCGTATCTGCATTATACTCTTCATTTGGTGCACATGTTTATCAGCAAAAATTTCTGGACATTATTGTTTATTGCAACTTTAAATTATGCACATTAGATAAAAAAATGTATGCTTTCCAGAATTGCACATGAAGTTACAAGCCAGGTGCAAAAAGATATAGCAGCTTATTCCAAAATTGCTTATAAGATTCGATTATCTCATGTACAACAGCCTAAATCAATACAAATAAATTGGTCACAACTAATGTGTGTGTGTGTTTTTTTTACCTTTCTTTGTGTTCTTTATTGATGCCAGTTTCCTGTGTAGGATACTTTTGGTGTTATATGGTGTTGTAAGCTGACTTTTGGAAATAAGGTAATGTTATACTTCTTTTTGGGATATTGCTTGCTTTAAATTATTGATGCTAGTTTTATCCTCGCGTAAGCTTTTCTATTATGTGCCTATTACATTGGTGTAGCGCCACTTATTGATTTAGTGTAAGCACCCATGGATTTTGATTAGTTTGTTAAAACTGAGATTATAAGTAGTTATGGTGTGATTATAAAGTTTCAAAGAATTACTTTACCCGTTACTCAGCCTAGGGTGGTCGGCTTATAGCATACTGTTCGTTATATCAAACATAGCCCAATACTATAGTGCATAAGCTCAAACAGAGCCCAATACTATAATAAGGGAGTGTTTGGCAAGTATAGTTTACATACTAAATAGGTTGTTATGTATTGACAAAAACTATGAAGCACTTTGAAGGTCTTTGGGTAAGTTTATTTTAGATGACCCACGACTTTTATGGTGACAAATAAGCTAATAAGCTTTATCCCTCGGACTAAGAGTAATTGAAAAAACAGCAACCTTTAGGAATGAGCTTACCTAATCACCTCATAAGTACCATAAAAAAAATACTGTATTAGTATTTGCCAAATTTCAAATGCATGATATATAAAGCCACAGCCAATGAGAACTTAGATTGTACTTATCCAGGTATTCGATATTGGCCAGACTAATCTATAAGTGTTTCTCTAATTTTCTTTATTATGTTTGTTAAATCTAACATGGTTACTTCATATTTTCTTTGTTACCTTTATATGGAACAAGTTCGTTAAACTTTTGTTTTACCCTTGATCTGTTCGGTTAATATTTTTGGTTCATTAATGAGTTTTCCCCAAAGATGGCAATCAAGTTACTTTATCAGTCCCGATTATTCAAAATATTTTAATGGTAGTTGTTTGTTTATTTGATACAAGTATATATTATCTTTTGTATCCCACCTATTGAACCATGGTTGTGTTTGCAGGCCATGAATTGGACTGACGAAGGCATGGTAAAAAGGATCAGATGGATGACATTTTCAACAAGAGTATCGGCTCAGTTTGAAAATGAAATGATACATGCTGCTACAGGAACCTTTAACCGCTTGCTGCCTGGTGTTCAGATATATACAACAGATTAAACAGGTTCGTTGTTTTCTTTATAGCTATATGCCTATATATGAACGGCTTGATATTAGGTGTGTTAGTGATTGATTCGACCTATCCTGTTTAGTGTATATTATATCAAATCGCTTGGTCCTGCTTATTTGCTTGCGGATAAGTGGAGTTTTGATTTTTTTTGAGAAAACCAATTCAGATAATAAGCAGCAAATAAGCACTTTAAAATAAGCAATCCCAAACACTAAAGATGAAATAATAAAGACGCTTTTTAATTTCTTATGGAGGTGTTTAGGATTGCATATGTTAAGCTTCCATTTACTAAAAAAAGGTTCCGATGTCATTCCAAATCTACTTATCTCAGTGTTTGGGTTTACCATGATATCAATTCTGCAGGTTTTAAGGATGTTGGGGATTGCATATTGTTGTTTTATACTTTTTTAATTATATGGCATGAAATACACAAGGAATTGATGCAGTAGGACGAAACAGAATTAGACGGGTGCAAAATAAACACATGAATTACAACTACCGCAATGACATCAAACGATTCTCCAATGGTCTTCAAGTTGAATGCAGGCGGGATTCCTCTAAGCGTACTTGGGATTTTAATCTTCGTATATTTATTGTGAACTGATCATAAAGATTATTTATTCTTTCATTCATTGTACTCTGCACAAACTAATATCATCAATAAGTTATACATAAATATATTATAGTAACTAGCAGCATGTTAGTATATGGCCTCATATATCAACTTTAATCATATAGTACAGTATTATTAAATAATTTCCTCCAAAATCTTTAAGGTATTATGAGTGAAAAAGGATGACTATGTATAATCATGTTGTGTTCATTAGGCTTATAACGACCCGACACAAACCGCATCAACTGAATACGTCAATTTCAAACACACTGCAGCGAAGCGCGGGTTTAAAACCTCGTTGTTTTTTATAATAATATAAGAACGATGTTTCACTTTGTTTAGTGAGTCAGTGTTGAATGTTCTAGTGCCAATTTTTGTTTGATATCGCTAAACAATTAACATAATTCAATCATACTTTAATGTTTTGATCATTTGAAATACCAACATCGTAATTATGAACAATGACAAAGTACTAATTAAGGCCGCATTTGTTTCGCATATGAAAGTCAAATATGTTTAAGAAATTATAATATAAAGAACTTAAAATTTGAAGAAACTCTAGTCTGAAAGATACGAAATTTAAGGAAATTATAATCCAAAAACTATCAAATGTTTGGTTATAGTAAACCGAAATCTGCTAGCATAACATTTTATTTTAGTCTTCTGCACAACTATTTAACATTGCAACTTTACGTGAGTACCATGCTAATATAGTTCACACTCACGTCCAAGCGACTCGGTCTTCAAAACCATCAACTAACACGTTCGATGATAGAATCCATGGTTTCCAAAATAATAAAAACGCGAAAAATTAAGCTACAACCGAAGCTAGTCAATAATTTAATGGTTAATGTCATAAAATAGACATGTATTTTTTCTAATGGACCAAAATAGTTACTATATGTACTTTTCTTAGACAAAAATAGTTACTATTTTTTTGATTTTTTAACCAGGAATCGGCATAACCAATAAAGTTGTCTAGCGTTGCATAGAATACACTCATGGCCATTTTGGGTATATATTCATTAGCATGGTACCTAGCTAGATTTGAAAGTAAAAAATGTGAGGAAAATAACCGTCTTTAAAAAGTTTAATGTTAATTGTATATCTGTGTTTAATGTTGTTTTATTTTATTTTTGTGTTTATATTTTTTTGAACTGTAATATTACTACCTTATCATGCGTACTTTTTCCCCTAAAAATAGTTTGAAATGTTCATCCCATTCCATTTTTAGATGCAGTATTAAGTTATACCAGTAGTAAATAAATTCATATACTTATAAATATCGATACTTGATTTTCATAACACATGCATAATCTAAAAACTTCATTGTCGAAAAACTGTAAAACATCATTCAAATATTAACATTTCCAACCATCAGAGTAACAGATACATACTTCCACCAACACAATTACTTTCTAAAACAAACGGAGGTATGTTGAAATGTCTTTCAAGATTTTCAAGATGCGTAAAATTATCAGAAACATATTCGTCTTTATCAAAATCAAATGTAGCATCCGCATTATCATAAGTGAGAGGATCAACACTTGAGAGACAAACCTATGAAAAAAGAATTAAAGAAGTTCAACTGTCAATCTCACACATAAAAAAAAAAAAAAAAAAAAAAAAAAAAAAAAAAAAAAAAAACCGACAATATCTTATACTAACAACTTACGAACATTATCATTTACTTCAGGAAAATCCGTATTATACGACTCTACATCAATAATTTTAGATTCGACGGTTTCTTCAGTACACATGTCACCATCCTGAGGTTAAACAAAAATGGGATATAACAGAAATTAAATGAAACAACCTTACATATTAGAAAATAGCATAATGTTGTTTTTAGAATTCACATCGTAGGGTCCAACATCAAAATTATAGGAAGGACCTCAATCACTGTAATAATACACCCTTTCAGGAAATATAAGTGTAACCCTCGAATTCATGTTAAATACAAAGAAAGTATGTTGATGTTTTTTTTATACAAATATAAATTATATGAACTCTTCAATATTATATAGCAGTTGTTGGGCCTAATGGGCTTTTTTATACTTTTACTGTTTGATTGGAAGGTTTTAAAAAAGCCTGTTCTATAATTAACTATTTTGTTAAGATCCTATTTTCTAGGAATGTATTCACACGTTCATTTTAATTGCTTTTCATAGTACTATTTAAGAAGTGTCAAACATTGCAAAAAGAGTATCAGTTTTTATCAAAGTTTTTGGCACATAGAAAGCAATGAAAACCTTTATAAATGAATTAACACCTGGAAAATCTTCATTGAAGCTGAAGATTGAAATAATACGTAGGTGGTATTATAGGAAGTCTCGTATGTCCAAAAGTAACAGACATTTTCAAATGATCGTTCAAGATGATAGGGTGTGTTATTTGTATAGTTGCTCTATGTCATATTTTTTTATAGTATAACGTTTTTTAGATTCACGCAGTATGTTTTCTTCAAATTAATTCATACATGACAAATATGTTAGTTGACAGGGCGAGAAGATTCATGTGACTATAGGCAATGGTCGTTTTAAATCAATCAAAAAGTTATTTAACAGAGGAATGGTTGCGGTTATTAGTGATTTCACTGTTGTTCCAAATGACCGTAATTTAAAATTCACAAACAATCCATACAAAATCCAGTTTAACGGAGGAACAAAGGCACGTTGTTCAAAAAGATTTTGTCCACGTACAAATATTTCTGATTTTCAAGTTACCAAATTTTCTGCCATATTAGGCATGAATTTGGATAGGTATTTACCTATCGGTAAGTTTTATTCTATAAATTAAACATTATATATGTTCACGTTAATTTTATATAAATATTACTATATCTTAATAAAATCCACGTTTGATTTGTTTTTCAGATATTTTAGGCTCAGTTATTGAATGGGAGAATGAAATTACTGAGGTGGAATCCTCAAATGGAAGTAAACTGAGAACACTGGGTATCAAACTCAAGGATGAAACGTAAGTTGTTTAATTTAATTTATGTATAAGACTTAGACTCGTGTTTTTTATAATTTAGTATGCATGTTATGTTTTGATTTTAAGAGGAATTGTTGAATGTTTGGTAACTTCTTATTTAGCCCATAAGTTGCTTCACCACATTATTATGCATGAAGTGAAGGAAATGTTTTATGTCAAAATTGAGAATGCTAAAGTTCATGAAGATGGTGAAGGTATTCAATGAAGTTTTTTATGTAAATAAAAAAAAATTATCTATTGTTTTCATTCTGATTATAAGTTAACTTATTTTATATCTACTATTAATTTATTTTATTACTACATTATATATTTCAGGTCCTCCTATGATATATGTTACCCACGGCCTTGGAAGCAAGATTCATATAGTTGATGGAACAAATGAATCTGATACCGGTTGTGTTGAAAACAATTAAAAACATGTATCCATTATGTGTTTTCAAGTCGTAGTCTATTTTCCATTGTTATTTCATAACTTATGTGTTAAGTTTATGTAATTTCTACTTCTAGCTTATGTATTTTAGATTCTGTTTGTTGGTTCTGTATCTGATGTTTAGCATTATAACACATCTATCCAAAACAAGACTGTAACACCCCAACCCGACAAGGGTAAAGATGTCACGCGAATGGTTTCATATCAGATCTAACAAAAGCATACATTCAAAAGTAATACAAAGATTCTCAAGTGTTACAAATGAAAACAACAACTAAATACTATGTCTGTCAATACAAATCCTTCTAAAAACTTCTACTTCAGAATAACTTTCAAGGTCTTCTAAGTCCAAAGGTCTCTTCACTCATACCCAACTTCCAACTAAAACCTGCCGCACACGAAAAGAAAACGTGCGGCTGAGCTTAAAAAGCCCAGTGAACAGATACATAATACAAAGCAAAGATAACGAAACAGAAATATAGTGAAGCACTGGGAAATGACATAAGGTATAATCAAAACAAAAGAGTAATAAGGAAATATAGGATAGTTATCTACCACGAGCCCAGAAACTCAAAGTCATAATCTTAACATCATAGTCTCAAAGTCATAATCTCACAATCAGAGGGGATACCTCCTAGGCAACCAGATAATATGAAGGGTGTCCTCATGTATCATAATAGTGGAGTGATCAGCTCCCAGAAATGTGAAAGGCATGTATTGCACACAGTACCAGTCACCTCAAAGTCATAACTCAAAGTCATAGTTAAATCCACTAAACATACAAATCTAGGATTGCAACCCATACGCCCCCGAACTCAAAGTCATCTCAAAATCATAGTAGCCATGGCAGATAATCATAAAAGGGACGGTGTGAGAAATCACTCCCCCACACGGGAGTCATGCCAGTGGTGCATCACAGACATGGCCAGGTTACCTTCCTGGCTAGGTAACATAAAATGGCTCGGGTATCAAACTAAGAGTCAGGTCTCAATGTCATATCAAGGTGCATCTCAAGGTCATAATCAGAAAGTATATCTCAAGGTCATATCAAAAGGTTCATGTCAAAAGGATCATGGCAAAGGTTTAAATCATAGCTCAACATCAATGCATAGGTGAAAAGACACCCTTACTAAAAAGGGTAGAGTATCCGTACCTTATGACGAAAGCACAAATAGAAACGAAGCACAGAATATAGGAACAGCTCAGAGTCTCTCCTTTTTCACACCTAAAGGAGTAGAAGGGGATTACAAAACATTCTTAATTAATTGTCTTTCCATTTTAAGTAACTTTCCATTTTTGGCAGGTTTCCATATTTAGTAAGTTTCCACTTTTAGAAAGTTTCCATTCTTAGCAAGTTTCCATTTTAGAAATATGGAGTATCATGCTTAGTTAATCATTATTAATGGAAATAAGGTATCTTTTATCATATTTACACATTCGGTCCTTAAGGTTTCACAATTTACATTTTATACCCTTATATTCCAAAAGTTACACTTTAACCCTTCAAGTATTCATAGTTACACATTAAACCCTTAATTTATCCATTTTACACAATGATCACTTATTTTATCATATTATACGAATGTATCCTCAAGTATTCATAATTTCACACATTAAGTCCCTCTAGTTATCAATGTTACATATTTAGTCCTTTAAATTACAATTTCAACCTTTAATTATAAACAATTACATATTGAGCCATGAAATTATCAAAATAGCACATAACTCCCTGAATATATTTTATTATTCAAAACAGCACTAAGTTTTCAGAAATTACATATTTAGCCTTCAAGTTTCATAATTTACGATTTACACCCTTTTAATTAATTAATTACAAATTAAACCTTATACTTATATAATTTACAAATTAACCTTCACAAGATTCATATTACACATCAAGTCCTTTTATTCCTTCAAATTACAGAAAATAACCCTCAGTATTATTATGTTACAAACAGCCCTTAAACTTTCGGTAATTTACACATTTGGTCCTTTTACTTATTTAAAATTCAATTCGATTTACATAATTTTCCATAATTACATATTAAGCTCATAAATACTCAAATTCACACATTTCACCCTTTATATTATTATTTACTTCGTGACCCTTCCATTTTCCAGAAATTACACATTTAGTCCCTCATTTAAATTATTTTCCAAATCGCTATAAATCTAATTAACAAAATACCTTTTAATTCCAAAACTTTCATATTTTACAAATAGCACCCTCAAGTTATATTTTATTCATATTTTCCTTCATTTATAGAGTATTACAAAAATGGTCCACGATTTTTACAAGTTACAAAACATACCCTTTAACTATTTAATATCAATCGGTTAAACATAAAACTATAACAAAATCAAACCCTAGTAATCCCAATCATTTGGCCATCATTATATCATCATTATTTATCAATTATTACCAGATTTCATTCACTATAAACCCTAGGTCGATTAGTTCTTAGGGTTTTTCCATAATTTCTCTTTTTATTTCTTAAATCCGGTTTTAACATAAATCCATAAATCACGATTTCCACTCAAACAAATCAAGAAACCATTTTTATCATGTTATAAGAAGCATATAAAACCCAGGAAAATTATTTACATGTTCAGGAAAAATCGCATGAATTAATAAGAATTCGATTTCGATTTTAGGGTTTATAAACCCATTATTTTCTATTCGGCCAAAATACAATGCATGGTTCGATTTAAGTATTTTTCCCATGTTATATGTGATTAAGAGAGAGCTAGAAAAATACCAGAAGAATTATAGATCAAGGGATTCACACGCTTTGAATTTTTGTTGCTCGGTTGCACTTTTTCGACCCAAACAAATCACCACAGCCAAACGATCGACCCTAGGACCTTGTATCTATTTTTCCCACCTTCTTGGCACTATGAAGAACTCCATAAAATTACCTCTTTGCTTCAGAAAATTCGGATGTGGTGTGAGGGATTTTTGAGGGTGGCGGCTAATTAGTTTTTAGGGTTTATTTGGTAGAAATAAATTAGGGATTAGTATTAAAGGTGATTGACCGGTCTTTGGGGAGGGGGAATGGGCCTTGGATACCGAAAATTTTAGTTGGGAAATTATTGGGCCTTAATTGCATATTTAATGTATTTTAATTACATTTACAAACACAATATAAATCATATAATTCCATTCGGCACTCTTAGGGGTATTTTAGTAATTTTGTAGCTTGCAAAAATATCAAATGAAGTTGTCAAAATTATTTGGGATTATAACTTGTTCATTACCCGAAGTTTGGGATCGATTCGGTACTTTATAAGCTTTTAATTAAATTTTTAAACTTGCAGGGGCATTTTAGTCTTTTTACCTGCTTTCAGATTTTTGGGTTTTACAACTCTTCCCCTCTAACAGAAAAATTTCATCCTCGAAATTTGAAATCGCAAAGTTAAACGAAGTCGTGGCAAATTGCAAACGATCGTCAAAACATTCTCACGCTCGAGCAGGTTCTTCTAAACCAAGTATTTTCTCATGACTCAATCTTGCCGATCAAATAATTTCGGTTTCCTCAGAAAGACATAACGCTTAGGATTCACATCAAAAGAATGACATACCAAACGTAATAGATGATAAACATATCCCATCAGAAGAGGTTCAGGGAAGATGTAGGATTGACGGATTTTCGTCTGTGGAATAGAAATAGTCAAATCAGATGAAAACGTATCGAATTGTAGCGAACATGGGAGTAGTATATGAGTTCAAACTCTTCAGATTCTCAATTAGGCTCGACTTCAGTATAACCTTTCATAGGTGTTCTCATAAACAACCAGGTTTTGCTCCTCAAAATCCAAAGCCTCAATTACTCATAGCAGGTCATAATGAAACAAAGTCAACGGATGCGAAACGTACATATAGCAAAATGTAGGAGTACTTTTTAATAGTAACGGATCGAATCCATACTGACAGAAAACAGACGGTAGAGAGTTTTACACAAAACCTAAGATTCTTACCGGAAGTACAGAGGTCAACCAACGCGTGTCGAATATCCAAACGTATCCAGTCGTATAACGATGAAAGCAGATTAAACGCATAGGTAGAATGAACCTAAAATCTCACAAATCTCGGATAATTCAACAGAGATCAACTTCTAAACTTCTTAGGTATTCCCCAAGATATCCTATGCCCACAACAAGTGCACGTTATATGATGTAAGTATTATCACGTTGGCCAGACGTCATAATACTGGCATCATATAAATATGCCCTCATGATGGTCATACTTTATCTCAAATCAAAATCATAACCACCTATCTTAATCCACCTAGTATTTCTACAGTCTCAGAGGTCATCAAAACAATTGTCACAGTCAAGAGAGAAAACAAAACTATTCGCACGAGTATCAAAATCCCAGATTGTCTAGCAGAAGTGGGGTACGCCATCACAAGCATCATATCTTCCATAATTCGCCAAATCTCTCAAAATAAAGTCATCACCGAATCATACGAAAGATAAACACGGGCTGAAATGCTTCTAGGGAACTTAAATCATAGGAGGAACTTATTACTAGATAACGAAACTTAAGAGGGTCAACGGAAATGAAAGTTAGTCGCCAAACTTCCGCCTTCATGGAATCAATTCTTCCAAACATGAAAGGTCTGTTTCAAAACTCCGCTCATTCAACACCTCCAATCTCTTCAAGTCCGATAAATCTGTCCTCGTCTGTCTATCGATCGGGAAGTGAAACTACAATCGGGAACTGGTGTCTGGTTCGTCGAGTCTCCTGCATTTCTTCTTGGAATGTGATGGGGTGTTGTGGATCTCTGGCACGATCTTTCAGTCTCTCCATCATACAGTCTGTTTCCGCTCTCAATTCATCTTAGTACAACCAAGATGAATAGGGAAGTGAGACTGCATGTCTTCGTTAGCTCCAGGTTCGCCGTCTTGACTAGACTTCTTCTTCTGCATCGCCAACACTTCTGTCTTATAAGGAACGTCTTCTCTCTTCAGGGTAGCCACCGTTGTTGTCAATTCCAGGCCATGCTGTGAAGTAATGCTTCTAGTTGTCTCAACAAGCATCAAACTCTCAGAATACAAAAATGATCGTCAAATTTCTAATAAGGTGCAAAAATGATTTTCATGTTCTTCCTCGTCTCTGAATGTACCATTAAGTCATACAATGACCATATGCCCAGTACTCATGAGAAAATATCATCTATCAAATTCACCAAGATCGTCAGAGCTTTAGCTAATACTATTAGCGTCACTAACCGTCATAGCAGTCGTTTATGAATACGGAAGGCGATTTCAAGAATAAGATCAATTCATCCGAAAGGAAAAACTTCGCGCTCTGAATTTAAACAAACATATAGTCGTTTCAGGGTGGAGGAATATTGGTTCCTAACAGTATTACGATTCAGCTTCCAGAAATCAATACATATCTCCTGTCATCATTCTTCTTTATTGCGAACAAAACTGAATTACGCCAAGAGAATGCACTTAAGCAAACTTACTTTACACTCCGGTGGAAAACTTGGTGGTTCAATCAGAAATCGTGTTTCAGAAAATTCAGGGTGCCAAATAGCGTTCAATACAAGGTTCATGCTCAGACGATTCAAGTGCCAAATAGCTCCCAAGATAAGGTTCATTCATAAGCGTACGAAATGGGTTCTAGGAAAACTTCATACACGCTAAATTAACACAAGAGACTCCAGAGTAACAGTGATAGTAGGGGGTTTATCAATCAGTAATCATGGTAGGGAGTTCAAAGTTGTTGCAATCGTTAAAGGTGAGACATAGAAGGGGAAATTGTCCATATTTGAATGCTCAATTAGCCGATTCCTTGTCAGAATAAAATTGAAGTTAACTATCTGTAAAACCCTAAAAATCTAAAACATGTAAAATGACCAAAATGCCCCTGCAAGTTTAAAAATTAATTAAAAGTTTATAAAGTATCAAATAAATTCCAAACTTCTGGCAATGCATAAGTTATGAATCCCAAATAATTTTAACAATTCTATTTAACATTTATACAAGAGATAAAATTACCAAAATACCCTATGAAGGCCGAATGATAATTAAAAGAGTTTATATGTAATTTAAATGTTATAAAATATGGCTTAAATATGGAAATTATGAAGAAATAAATCATGATTAATTCCCAGCCCATAATTGCCGAGATTTGTGGTCCATTACCTCCCCTTTGACTCGGCCCCATCATTTTAAATAAATCACACACCTTTTATTTCTCAAACCCTAATTACCGATCTAAACTAACACACAAACAAATCCTCCATAGCATCCAATCGAGTTCCACAAATCATCTAAGCATTTTTCTGTGATCAATCATCATCCAAAGGAACTAGGAAAAATACCATTCGAATTATTTGAAGCTTGGTCCGATCTTGGTGAATTATTTCTTTGTCGCTAGAACAAAATAAGGTATGGATCGAATTAATTCTTGCGACCTCCTAAAAATTTGTTTCTTATTTTTCTTGTGTTCCTCACATCATATGTGACCTGTGAAAATTGGTTTCATGATTTTTAGATCGTTTTTGAAGTCGTGGTGATTTTTGACCCGTTTTGGCTAATCGCGTACAAAAGAATTCGTACACCTCATTCCACACGTTCAAATCTGGATTTGGTATTTTTCTCAGACCCTATATATGTTAAGAACATCAAATAAAATGTGTAATTCGATCCATGCATGTTATATGAATTATTTGGGGTTTAAATCAATAAAACAATGCGTAATTCATTTAAAATACCATACGAATTATAAGGGCTGTAAATATATTTTATTCACGTGTATTATAATGTCATATGATCTGGAAAAATATTAGGAAGAATTATCATGGCCTAGATCTAATTATTTTGAATTAATTTATATAATCATATTTCGTTTAAAACGTATAAAAGGATATAGAAAATTCGTACGAGTTGAAATCTGAGAATTAGGGTTTGTTCTTATGATTATAATTAATATTTAATGATGTGGTAATGATTGAAAATGGTTTGGAAGAATTAGGGTTTGATTTCATGGATTTAAAATGGTTAACGAGTGGTTTTAAAATGTTTAGGGTAGCTTTTGTAACTTTTAAAACTCGTGGGTTATTTTTAGAACTTATTTTGGAATGTGTAATTTCTGTATAAAATATAAGTTAAGGGGGTCTAGTGTCATTTTTGTATTTTAAAGGATTAAAATGTTTCTAGGGTTTAATTAAGGTACGAATTATAAAATAATTAAATGGAGGGACTAAACTTGTAATTTCTGGAAACTTGGGGCTGTTTTGAGTAATATAATCTATTCAGGGGGTTAAGTGTAAATTTGGTGATTTAATGGGTTATTATGTAATTATTAATAATATAAAGTTGAAATTTTAAAATAAGGGACTAAATATGTAACTTTGAAAACTAGAGGGGCCTATTGTGTAAATTCTGTAAAATTGAGGATATATTCTTATAATATGATAAAATGAGTGACCATTGTGAAACTTTGATAAATTAAGGGTCTAAAGTGTAACTACGAACAATTGAAGGGTTAAAGTGTAACTTTTGAAACTAAAGGGGTATAAAGTGTAAATTATGAAACCTAAAGGACTAAAAGAGTAACTTGATGAATCTAAAAGCTAAAATGGAAAGTTACTTAAAAAGGAAGGGCTTGTAATTCTTGTCTACCCTCTAGGTGTGAAGAAAGAGAGGTCCTGATCCACTCTGTGTCATCCATTTCTGATTTGTGTTTGCTTCTGGAATAAGGTACAGATATTCTGACCTTCTCTGTAAGGTTTCATATGATTCTTTTCTGATCTGTTAAATCTCTGATTTGATACTCTGTTACGATCTTTTGCTATGATACTTTTGCTTCGACCTTTGATCTCTGATTTTGGACCTATGATATGAAGACCTTTTTGATATGAGATGGAAATGTTTAAATAAAGTATTTTGAAAGGGTTTTTCAAGCATGATATATTGACTTTAAGAAAACTATTTTTGAAGTTTATTTTATGAAAACTATTTGAAAGACCATTTATGAAAACTATTTCGAAGGATTGTTTTAAATAAACCTTAAGAGAAAACCTTTTGAAAAGTACTTTTGATATTGAACCTTTTGGAGATTTGACCATCTGATACTTTGACCCTTTTGGATATTGATCTGGGATATTTGATCTTCTGATATGAACCTTCTGATATGACCTTTCTGATGTGACACCCTGATTATAATAGGCACCTTTGACCTTTGACCTTTGACTCCCAGTTTGATACCCGAGCCAAAATTTGTTCCCTAGCCATGAAGGTAACATGGCCGTGTCTGTGATGCACCACTGGTATGAATCTTGTGTGGTCAGAGTGATTAACCACACCGTCCCTGTTCTGTTCTGATATGTGCACACTATATGATTATGGCCGATATTTCTGTTTTGGGGGCGTATGGATGCATCCTAGATTTGTTCTGTTATGATATGATATGTTATGATATGATCTGATTTCTGGTGACTGACGGTGGGTGCAATCCACGTCTTTCATGTTCTGGGAGCTAGCTACTCCATATATTTCTGTTGGATACATGAGGCCACCCCTCATATTATCTGGTTACTTGAGAGGCATCCCCTCTGGATTTCTAATGTGGTTACATGGATGTGATATTTCAGTTTCTGGGCTCGTGGTGGATGACTGTCCTAGACCTTTACTCTTGTACCTTATTTATATCTCTTTCATTATGTTTCATTTATTCATTTCCGTTTGTTTCATTTCCGTTTATTATATATATCTGTTCACTGGGCTTTTTAAGCTCAGCCGCACGTTTCTTTTCGTGTGCGGCAGGTTTTAGTTGAAAGCTGGGTTATTAATAGAGAGAACCTTGGAGTTAGAAGACCTTGTTAGCTATTCTGGAGTAGAGATGACTAGACCCTAAAAATCTAAAACATGTAAAATGACCAAAATGCCCCTGCAAGTTTAGAAATTAATTAAAAGTTTATAAAGTATCAAATAAATTCCAAACTTCTGGCAATGCATAAGTTATGAATCCCAAATAATTTTAACAATTCTATTTAACATTTATACAAGAGATAAAATTACCAAAATACCCTATGAAGGCCGAATGATAATTAAAAGAGTTTATATGTAATTTAAATGTTATAAAATATGGCTTAAATATGGAAATTATGAAGAAATAAATCATGATTAATTCCCAGCCCATAATTGCCGAGATTTGTGGTCCATTACCTCCCCTTTGACTCGGCCCCATCATTTTAAATAAATCACACACCTTTTATTTCTCAAACCCTAATTACCGATCTAAACTAACACACAAACAAATCCTCCATAGCATCCAATCGAGTTCCACAAATCATCTAAGCATTTTTCTGTGATCAATCATCATCCAAAGGAACTAGGAAAAATACCATTCGAATTATTTGAAGCTTGGTCCGATCTTGGTGAATTATTTCTTTGTCGCTAGAACAAAATAAGGTATGGATCGAATTAATTCTTGCGACCTCCTAAAAATTTGTTTCTTATTTTTCTTGTGTTCCTCACATCATATGTGACCTGTGAAAATTGGTTTCATGATTTTTAGATCGTTTTTGAAGTCGTGGTGATTTTTGACCCGTTTTGGCTAATCGCGTACAAAAGAATTCGTACACCTCATTCCACACGTTCAAATCTGGATTTGGTATTTTTCTCAGACCCTATATATGTTAAGAACATCAAATAAAATGTGTAATTCGATCCATGCATGTTATATGAATTATTTGGGGTTTAAATCAATAAAACAATGCGTAATTCATTTAAAATACCATACGAATTATAAGGGCTGTAAATATATTTTATTCACGTGTATTATAATGTCATATGATCTGGAAAAATATTAGGAAGAATTATCATGGCCTAGATCTAATTATTTTGAATTAATTTATATAATCATATTTCGTTTAAAACGTATAAAAGGATATAGAAAATTCGTACGAGTTGAAATCTGAGAATTAGGGTTTGTTCTTATGATTATAATTAATGTTTAATGATGTGGTAATGATTGAAAATGGTTTGGAAGAATTAGGGTTTGATTTCATGGATTTAAAATGGTTAACGAGTGGTTTTAAAATGTTTAGGGTAGGTTTTGTAACTTTTAAAACTCGTGGGTTATTTTTAGAACTTATTTTGGAATGTTTAATTTCTGTATAAAATATAAGTTAAGGGGGTCTAGTGTCATTTTTGTATTTTAAAGGATTAAAATGTTTCTAGGGTTTAATTAAGGTACGAATTATAAAATAATTAAATGGAGGGACTAAACTTGTAATTTCTGGAAACTTGGGGCTGTTTTGAGTAATATAATCTATTCAGGGGGTTAAGTGTAAATTTGGTGATTTAATGGGTTATTATGTAATTATTAATAATATAAAGTTGAAATTTTAAAATAAGGGACTAAATATGTAACTTTGAAAACTAGAGGGGCCTATTGTGTAAATTCTATAAAATTGAGGATATATTCTTATAATATGATAAAATGAGTGACCATTGTGAAACTTTGATAAATTAAGGGTCTAAAGTGTAACTACGAACAATTGAAGGGTTAAAGTGTAACTTTTGAAACTAAAGGGGTATAAAGTGTAAATTATGAAACCTAAAGGACTAAAAGAGTAACTTGATGAATCTAAAAGCTAAAATGGAAAGTTACTTAAAAAGGAAGGGCTTGTAATTCTTGTCTACCCTCTAGGTGTGAAGAAAGAGAGGTCCTGATCCACTCTGTGTCATCCATTTCTGATTTGTGTTTGCTTCTGGAATAAGGTACAAATATTCTGACCTTCTCTGTAAGGTTTCATATGATTCTTTTCTGATCTGTTAAATCTCTGATTTGATACTCTGTTACGATCTTTTGCTATGATACTTTTGCTTCGACCTTTGATCTCTGATTTTGGACCTATGATATGAAGACCTTTTTGATATGAGATGGAAATGTTTAAATAAAGTATTTTGAAAGGGTTTTTCAAGCATGATATATTGACTTTAAGAAAACTATTTTTGAAGTTTATTTTATGAAAACTATTTGAAAGACCATTTATGAAAACTATTTCGAAGGATTGTTTTAAATAAACCTTAAGAGAAAACCTTTTGAAAAGTACTTTTGATATTGAACCTTTTGGAGATTTGACTATCTGATACTTTGACCCTTTTGGATATTGATCTGGGATATTTGATCTTCTGATATGAACCTTCTGATATGACCTTTCTGATGTGACACCCTGATTATAATAGGCACCTTTGACCTTTGACCTTTGACCTTTGACTCCCAGTTTGATACACGAGCCAAAATTTGTTCCCTAGCCATGAAGGTAACATGGCCGTGTCTGTGATGCACCACTGGCATGACTCTTGTGTGGTCAGAGTGATTAACCACACCGTCCCTGTTCTGTTCTGATATGTGCACACTATATGATTATGGCCGATATTTCTGTTTTGGGGGCGTATGGATGCATCCTAGATTTGTTCTGTTATGATATGATATGTTATGATATGATCTGATTTCTGGTGACTGACGGTGGGTGCAATCCACGTCTTTCATGTTCTGGGAGCTAGCTACTCCATATATTTCTGTTGGATACATGAGGCCACCCCTCATATTATCTGGTTACTTGAGAGGCATCCCCTCTGGATTTCTGATGTGGTTACATGGATGTGATATTTCTGTTTCTGGGCTCGTGGTGGATGACTGTCCTAGACCTTTACTCTTGTACCTTATTTATATCTCTTTCATTATGTTTCATTTATTCATTTCCGTTTGTTTCATTTCCGTTTATTATATATATCTGTTCACTGGGCTTTTTAAGCTCAGCCGCACGTTTCTTTTCGTGTGCGGCAGGTTTTAGTTGAAAGCTGGGTTATTAATAGAGAGAACCTTGGAGTTAGAAGACCTTGTTAGCTATTCTGGAGTAGAGATGACTAGAAGAGATTTTTGTTTTAGACTTAGAAATTTTTGTAAATTTCAGATTTTCATTGTAACCCTTGGAATCCTATTGTATTACCTATGTCATATGCTTTTATCTGTTCTGATAAGAATCCGTATTTGTGACACCTTTGCCCTTGTCGGGTTGGGGTGTTACAATTATGGTATCAGAGACCAGGCTGCGACTTGTAATACATTTACCCTTGACCTGTGAGGTTTGGACTATTAGGTTTCCACTGTAGGCGCTCATAAGATAACCTATAAGAATTTGCCTTAGGACTTCCCTATAGGAACTTAAGTTCTGACCTGTGAGGATCTGGGTAGACATTAGGTTTCCGTCCGCGCACTCTCTTCCGTTGCTTCTGTTATCCTACTTGCTCATGTCGACACCTTTCGTATCCTATTTCGTCATCAATATACTCCTTCTGATCGTTCTGCTAATCGTGTAGATGGTGTCCACGCGCGCTCGAGAGTACTCCGCACGGAAAAAGCAACGATGGACCATCGTTTATCCTACCGGCAGCAGGAAGATTGGGAAGATATGGAGAACGGCAAGGAGGAAGTTAATTCCTGCTAGTATATGGCCGTGTTATATCGAGGAGGAGCTGACCATAGTGAACAAAGATGGAGCAGAGGTGCTAGAGTACTCCACCCAGGTGATCAACAAAGATGGAGCGGCCATTCGGTACGCAGGCAAGTGCCCTAACTTCATTGAGGAGAATGGAGTGGTACGAATCCAGCCCCGCAATGTGGACAACCTCGAGGATGACAAGAAGGACCCTGCCGATGCGACTCCTGCCTCAGCCTAAAGAGATCGCCTGCATGATTTGTTTCCTTCTGTTTGTTTGAATGATTTGATACGCATGTTTCCTTTCCGTTTATGACGCATTGACTTCCTCTTGATTTTCGTACGAATATTTTGGATTTTGATCTAATAATTCCATTCCAAGTTGAATTCTGAGATTTTGGCTTGATTTGTTTTGAGTATTTTATGATCATGATCCGATGGAAGACACCAAGTATGTACTTCATTTTGCTCTACCTTAAGAGAATTTACTCCATCCGTTTATCTCCGTCATCTTACGTTAAGATCCATTCTGCTAAACTATTCCAAATCTGCTGCAAGTAACGCTTATCTGATCCGGCATGTTCTGTCTCGTTTCTGTCATGATCGGTCTTCTATGTCCCTGCAAATTTCGAGGACGAATTTTTTTTATTAGTGGGGAAGAGTTGTAAAACCCTAAAAATCTAAAACATGTAAAATGACCAAAATGCCCCTGCAAGTTTAGAAATTAATTAAAAGTTTATAAAGTATCAAATAAATTCCAAACTTCTGGAAATGCATAAGTTATGAATCCCAAATAATTTTAACAATTCTATTTAACATTTATACAAGAGATAAAATTACCAAAATACCCTATGAAGGCCGAATGATAATTAAAAGAGTTTATATGTAATTTAAATGTTATAAAATATGGCTTAAATATGGAAATTATGAAGAAATAAATCATGATTAATTCCCAGCCCATAATTGCCAAGATTTGTGGTCCATTACCTCCCCTTTGACTCGGCCCCATCATTTTAAATAAATCACACACCTTTTATTTCTCAAACCCTAATTACCGATCTAAACTAACACACAAACAAATCCTCCATAGCATCCAATCGAGTTCCACAAATCATCTAAGCATTTTTCTGTGATCAATCATCATCCAAAGGAACTAGAAAAAATACCATTCGAATTATTTGAAGCTTGGTCCGATCTTGGTGAATTATTTCTTTGTCGCTAGAACAAAATAAGGTATGGATCGAATTAATTCTTGCGACCTCCTAAAAATTTGTTTCTTATTTTTCTTGTGTTCCTCACATCATATGTGACCTGTGAAAATTGGTTTCATGATTTTTAGATCGTTTTTGAAGTCGTGGTGATTTTTGACCCGTTTTGGCTAATCGCGTACAAAAGAATTCGTACACCTCATTCCACACGTTCAAATCAGGATTTGGTATTTTTCTCAGACCCTATATATGTTAAGATCATCAAATAAAATGTGTAATTCGATCCATGCATGTTATATGAATTATTTGGGGTTTAAATCAATAAAACAATGCGTAATTCATTTAAAATACCATACGAATTATAAGGGCTGTAAATATATTTTATTCACGTGTATTATAATGTCATATGATCTGGAAAAATATTAGGAAGAATTATCATGGCCTAGATCTAATTATTTTGAATTAATTTATATAATCATATTTCGTTTAAAACGTATAAAAGGATATAGAAAATTCGTACGAGTTGAAATCTGAGAATTAGGGTTTGTTCTTATGATTATAATTAATGTTTAATGATGTGGTAATGATTGAAAATGGTTTGGAAGAATTAGGGTTTGATTTCATGGATTTAAAATGGTTAACGAGTGGTTTTAAAATGTTTAGGGTAGGTTTTGTAACTTTTAAAACTCGTGGGTTATTTTTAAAACTTATTTTGGAATGTGTACTTTCTGTATAAAATATAAGTTAAGGGGGTCTAGTGTCATTTTTGTATTTTAAAGGATTAAAATGTTTCTAGGGTTTAATTAAGGTACGAATTATAAAATAATTAAATGGAGGGACTAAACTTGTAATTTCTGGAAACTTGGGGCTGTTTTGAGTAATATAATCTATTCAGGGGGTTAAGTGTAAATTTGGTGATTTAATGGGTTATTATGTAATTATTAATAATATAAAGTTGAAATTTTAAAATAAGGGACTAAATATGTAACTTTGAAAACTAGAGGGGCCTATTGTGTAAATTCTGTAAAATTGAGGATACATTCTTATAATATGATAAAATGAGTGACCATTGTGAAACTTTGATAAATTAAGGGTCTAAAGTGTAACTACGAACAATTGAAGGGTTAAAGTGTAACTTTTGAAACTAAAGGGGTATAAAGTGTAAATTATGAAACCTAAAGGACTAAAAGAGTAACTTGATGAATCTAAAAGCTAAAATGGAAAGTTACTTAAAAAGGAAGGGCTTGTAATTCTTGTCTACCCTCTAGGTGTGAAGAAAGAGAGGTCCTGATCCACTCTGTGTCATCCATTTCTGATTTGTGTTTGCTTCTGGAATAAGGTACAGATATTCTGACCTTCTCTGTAAGGTTTCATATGATTCTTTTCTGATCTGTTAAATCTCTGATTTGATACTCTGTTACGATCTTTTGCTATGATACTTTTGCTTCGACCTTTGATCTCTGATTTTGGACCTATGATATGAAGACCTTTTTGATATGAGATGGAAATGTTTAAATAAAGTATTTTGAAAGGGTTTTTCAAGCATGATATATTGACTTTAAGAAAACTATTTTTGAAGTTTATTTTATGAAAACTATTTGAAAGACCATTTATGAAAACTATTTCGAAGGATTGTTTTAAATAAACCTTAAGAGAAAACCTTTTGAAAAGTACTTTTGATATTGAACCTTTTGGAGATTTGACCATCTGATACTTTGACCCTTTTGGATATTGATCTGGGATATTTGATCTTCTGATATGAACCTTCTGATATGACCTTTCTGATGTGACACCCTGATTATAATAGGCACCTTTGACCTTTGACCTTTGACTCCCAGTTTGATACCCGAGCCAAAATTTGTTCCCTAGCCATGAAGGTAACATGGCCGTGTCTGTGATGCACCACTGGCATGACTCTTGTGTGGTCAGAGTGATTAACCACACCGTCCCTGTTCTGTTCTGATATGTGCACACTATATGATTATGGCCGATATTTCTGTTTTGGGGGCGTATGGATGCATCCTAGATTTGTTCTGTTATGATATGATATGTTATGATATGATCTGATTTCTGGTGACTGACGGTGGGTGCAATCCACGTCTTTCATGTTCTGGGAGCTAGCTACTCCATATATTTCTGTTGGATACATGAGGCCACCCCTCATATTATCTGGTTACTTGAGAGGCATCCCCTCTGGATTTCTGATGTGGTTACATGGATGTGATATTTCTGTTTCTGGGCTCGTGGTGGATGACTGTCCTAGACCTTTACTCTTGTACCTTATTTATATCTCTTTCATTATGTTTCATTTATTCATTTCCGTTTGTTTCATTTCCGTTTATTATATATATCTGTTCACTGGGCTTTTTAAGCTCAGCCGCACGTTTCTTTTCGTGTGCGGCAGGTTTTAGTTGAAAGCTGGGTTATTAATAGAGAGAACCTTGGAGTTAGAAGACCTTGTTAGCTATTCTGGAGTAGAGATGACTAGAAGAGATTTTTGTTTTAGACTTAGAAATTTTTGTAAATTTCAGATTTTCATTGTAACCCTTGGAATCCTATTGTATTACCTATGTCATATGCTTTTATCTGTTCTAATAAGAATCCGTATTAGGAAGAATTATCATGGCCTAGATCTAATTATTTTGAATTAATTTATATAATCATATTTCGTTTAAAACGTATAAAAGGATATAGAAAATTCGTACGAGTTGAAATCTGAGAATTAGGGTTTGTTCTTATGATTATAATTAATGTTTAATGATGTGGTAATGATTGAAAATGGTTTGGAAGAATTAGGGTTTGATTTCATGGATTTAAAATGGTTAACGAGTGGTTTTAAAATGTTTAGGGTAGGTTTTGTAACTTTTAAAACTCGTGGGTTATTTTTAGAACTTATTTTGGAATGTGTACTTTCTGTATAAAATATAAGTTAAGGGGGTCTAGTGTCATTTTTGTATTTTAAAGGATTAAAATGTTTCTAGGGTTTAATTAAGGTACGAATTATAAAATAATTAAATGGAGGGACTAAACTTGTAATTTCTGGAAACTTGGGGCTGTTTTGAGTAATATAATCTATTCAGGGGGTTAAGTGTAAATTTGGTGATTTAATGGGTTATTAATGTAATTATTAATAATATAAAGTTGAAATTTTAAAATAAGGGACTAAATATGTAACTTTGAAAACTAGAGGGGCCTATTGTGTAAATTCTGTAAAATTGAGGATACATTCTTATAATATGATAAAATGAGTGACCATTGTGAAACTTTGATAAATTAAGGGTCTAAAGTGTAACTACGAACAATTGAAGGGTTAAAGTGTAACTTTTGAAACTAAAGGGGTATAAAGTGTAAATTATGAAACCTAAAGGACTAAAAGAGTAACTTGATGAATCTAAAAGCTAAAATGGAAAGTTACTTAAAAAGGAAGGGCTTGTAATTCTTGTCTACCCTCTAGGTGTGAAGAAAGAGAGGTCCTGATCCACTCTGTGTCATCCATTTCTGATTTGTGTTTGCTTCTGGAATAAGGTACAGATATTCTGACCTTCTCTGTAAGGTTTCATATGATTCTTTTCTGATCTGTTAAATCTCTGATTTGATACTCTGTTACGATCTTTTGCTATGATACTTTTGCTTCGACCTTTGATCTCTGATTTTGGACCTATGATATGAAGACCTTTTTGATATAAGATGGAAATGTTTAAATAAAGTATTTTGAAAGGGTTTTTCAAGCATGATATATTGACTTTAAGAAAACTATTTTTGAAGTTTATTTCATGAAAACTATTTGAAAGACCATTTATGAAAACTATTTCGAAGGATTGTTTTAAATAAACCTTAAGAGAAAACCTTTTGAAAAGTACTTTTGATATTGAACCTTTTGGAGATTTGACCATCTGATACTTTGACCCTTTTGGATATTGATCTGGGATATTTGATCTTCTGATATGAACCTTCTGATATGACCTTTCTGATGTGACACCCTGATTATAATAGGCACCTTTGACCTTTGACCTTTGACCTTTGACTCCCAGTTTGATACCCGAGCCAAAATTTGTTCCCTAGCCATGAAGGTAACATGGCCGTGTCTGTGATGCACCACTGGCATGACTCTTGTGTGGTCAGAGTGATTAACCACACCGTCCCTGTTCTGTTCTGATATGTGCACACTATATGATTATGGCCGATATTTCTGTTTTGGGGGCGTATGGATGCATCCTAGATTTGTTCTGTTATGATATGATATGTTATGATATGATCTGATTTCTGGTGACTGACGGTGGGTGCAATCCACGTCTTTCATGTTCTGGGAGCTAGCTACTCCATATATTTCTGTTGGATACATGAGGCCACCCCTCATATTATCTGGTTACTTGAGAGGCATCCCCTCTGGATTTCTGATGTGGTTACATGGATGTGATATTTCTGTTTCTGGGCTCGTGGTGGATGACTGTCCTAGACCTTTACTCTTGTACCTTATTTATATCTCTTTCATTATGTTTCATTTATTCATTTCCGTTTATTATATATATCTGTTCACTGGGCTTTTTAAGCTCAGCCGCACGTTTCTTTTCGTGTGCGGCAGGTTTTAGTTGAAAGCTGGGTTATTAATAGAGAGAACCTTGGAGTTAGAAGACCTTGTTAGCTATTCTGGAGTAGAGATGACTAGAAGAGATTTTTGTTTTAGACTTAGAAATTTTTGTAAATTTCAGATTTTCATTGTAACCCTTGGAATCCTATTGTATTACCTATGTCATATGCTTTTATCTGTTCTGATAAGAATCCGTATTAAAATGGAAAGGGTTGTGATTTCGTTTCTACCCCTCTAGGTGTGAAGAAGGAGAGGACCTGATTCTGTTTCATCTTATTCATTTCTGAGTTGTATTTGCTTTTGGAATAAGGTACAGATATTCTGACCTTCTCTGTAAGGTTTCCTATGACCTCTTTCATGTTCTGAATAATTGTAACACCCCAACCCGACAAGGGCAAAGGTGTCACAAATACGGATTCTTATCAGAACAGATAAAAGCATATGACATAGGTAATACAATAGGATTCCAAGGGTTACAATGAAAATCTGAAATTTACAAAAATTTCTAAGTCTAAAACAAAAATCTCTTCTAGTCATCTCTACTCCAGAATAGCTAACAAGGTCTTCTAACTCCAAGGTTCTCTCTATTAATGACCCAGCTTTCAACTAAAACCTGCCGCACACGAAAAGAAACGTGCGGCTGACGAAATTTTTTTTTTAGGGGGGAAGAGTTGTAAAACCCAAAATTTTTGAACGCGTAAAATACCTAAAATACCCTTAAATTTTAAACTTTTGCAGAACATATATTAACGTATACCTAAAGTATTTATATGATGATATTTGAATGTACGCGACATTTAGAACCCATGATACCTATGACATTATAGCTTCTGTGAGAATTTTGGTGAATTTTAGTTTTGAATTCTGATACGTTTCTAATATTCGTTAAGTGCGCTTAATTTTGAAATGAATTTATTCACCTTTCTAATGTTACTTCACGAATATATGCTTTGACGTTTATATCCAACATATTAGTCAAACGAATCCGAATCTCCATCAATATATAAACGCTATTTTCTTTATACTCCATACGATTCATGAAAGACTCGATCATACATATACGTTTTTTTTTTCTTTTTTTTTTTCTTCTTTTGTGAGTACTATCATTTATGTCTATATTTAAACTACTTCCATTTTTCAATAGTCCACACCCTTCCTTTTTGTTCGAAGATCAGTTACACGCAATTAAAGTCAACATTTCATTCTTTTATTTGGGAAGATACTGCATGCCCTTTTTATGCAAAGATATTATATTTTCCTCATATATTGAGCATGGCGATAGGACTGTTAACACGTATTCCTCTCAATCTCTTCATTAGTAACATGATAAGTATTAAAGAAAAATGAAACTATTGAGATCACGTATGTGAAATCCCTGACTTCTCGGCCATGATCCCTTCCTCTTTTTATTTCACACGTTTCTGTTTTGGAGAAGATTCGATCTTATCGTCATATATCACAAGTTATCACATGCATGTATATAGCCCTATAATCGTCAAATAAACCTCATCCCACTTGTGTCGAGAAACTGTCTTCACCATCAGTTACGTTTTTGTGATAAAATCACTCTAAAATACCAAATATGACAACCCTCGTTTTCACTTAGACTCACAATTATACACCAAGCATATCTAAACGGACCATTATGTGTTATAACCCTCAGTTTCTCATTAACATTCTAAAACTCTAAATCGTTTATGAGAAATAGAACAGCAAGTCATATATTAGTGCTCTTTGGTGGCTGCTGCTTGGCGTCTTGTCGAGGTGTACTGCTGGTTCGATAAGAGTTTTTGAACGTGGGTAATGGTTTTCTGTTCGAAGGCTTATTGTTTGTGGTTTCGGTGTGGTAGTGTTGACGCGACAATTCGAACCTTGTGTCATCGTTTTCTTCTTGTTTGCACGCTACGAGGGTAACTCTTTCGACCTTGTTCTATTCCTCTTATATGTTATCTTTTCAGTCGCATATTATGTCTTTCGATCGGCTTAAATCTTGCGTCGTTGAATCATGGTGTCGAGTAGAGTTTCGGTTTGTTGCAGACTGTTTATTTTGGTCTCATAGGGTCAAGTTCGTGTTCGTGTGGCGAGCAAGGTTCGTTGGTCATTCGGGTGCGATCTCAACCTATCCTCGTATCTTGGAGGTATACAATACGATTCATGTTCTATTTGATCGTTTTAAAGCCTGCGTCAATTTTCACTTCTTATTATAAATAATGCAAAGACTAAGTGTGAATACTAAATGATTGGTTGGTCATAATATGTTTCATTATTGCATGCATGAATCTCTAATGAATCTGTGACATGTAAAAAAAAAAAATAATAATAAAAAAATAAATAAATAAATAAAATTCGCATGCATTACATGATATATAAAAAGATTAACACAGTATGATAATTGTATAATAATGTCAAGTAGAGATATTTAGTAAGCATGTGCTTGGATCTATTTTATAACAAATGGGGACCTGGGTTTTTACGTATTACTATCAAAGATTCATGCATGTTTTGGTGTGATGTGTAGTGTACTGTCGCTACCATGGCTAACAAAAAGGAGTCTCTTGCTTGGAGTATACATTAAATGAGTACTTAAAGTGTACCACTATAAGAATTTTAATAATTGTGTAGAATTTTAATAATTGTGTAAATTACACTTTAGACCATGAACTATGCTAAATGACATTCTTAAACCCTAATCTTTAAAATATGTCATAAATAAATCTTAAAACTTGATATTAACATGTTGAACTTTAAATTATGATAAGTTGTCATATTTAATCCTAATTTGACTAATTATGGATATTAATCCTAAAGTTAATAATTCGGAAAACTTGCTAAAAATAGAAAGCCGACTAAAATGAGAAATCCAATCTAAATAAGATATTAATAATAAGACGACCATGTATTCGTGTAGATGCGCTGGAGATGGAGGTTGCTTCCGACCTTTGTATTCTCTGTCGTGTTTTCATTTGCGGTATAAGGTACAGATATTCTGACCTTCTCTGTAAGGTTTCCTATGATCTCTCTCATTTTCTGATCTGTTTAGCCTCTGATTTGATACCTTTGCTATGATTCCCTTCGTTATGACCTATGATATGAACCTAGGCTGTGAAAACCTTTTTAATTCTGACCTGAAAGTGATTTGAGAAAAAGCTATTTTGAAATGATGATACAATACTCTTTAATTGGGATTTTACTAACTTTTATGAAAACTATTTTAAAAGACTATCTTTATGAGAAACCATTTTAAAAGATCATTTTATGAACTCTACTTTGAAGGATTACTTTTATGAAGACCGTTAATAAAGATTATTTTAAATGGACTATTAATTAGAAAACTTTTTAAATGAACTGTTACTATGGAACTCGGATCATTTGACCTTCTGATAATGATTTTCTGACATGAACCTTCTGATATTGAATCTTCTGATATTGACTTCTGATGTTGACCTTCTGATTGTTGAACCTTCTGATATGGCACCCTGATTATGATATGAACCTTTGACCTTTGACCTATGACTCCCAGTTTGATACCCGAGCCAAAATATGTTCCCTAGCCATGAAGGTAACATGGCCATGTCTGTGATGCACCACTGACATGACTCTTGTGTGGTCAGAGTGATTAACCACACCGTCCCCATTCTGATTCTGTTATGCGCGCTTATGTGATTTCTGATATGGCCAATATGATATGTTCTGGGGGGCGTATGGATGCATCCTAGATATGTTCTGTTTCTTATATGTGATGATATGATCTGATATGTGGTGACTGATGATGGGTGCAATCCACGTCTTTCATGTTCTGGGAGCTAGCTACTCCATATATTTCTGTTGGATACATGGGGTCACCCCTCATATTATCTGGTTACTTGAGAGGCATCCCCTCTCTTCTGCTACATGATTTGTGATATGAGATATGATATTTCTGTTTCTGGGCTCGTGGTGGATGACTGTCCTAGACCTTTACTCTTGTACCTTATTTATATCTTTTCATTATGCTATATCTGTTCTGACCCGTTTGCTTTCATTTCTGTTTGATTTTGTTTCTGTTTATTATATATCTGTTCACTGGGCTTTTTAAGCTCAGCCGCACGTTTCTTTTCGTGTGCGGCAGGTTTTAGTTGGAAGCTGGGTTATTAATAGAGAGGACCTTGGACTTAGAAGACCTTACTAGCTAAATTGGATTAGAGATGATTAGAAGAGATTCTATTTCGGACTTAGAAACTTTGTATTTTCATTTGTAGCCTGGTAATATCAGATTTTCAGTTGTAACCTTTGGAATCCTATTGTATTATGTATGTCATATGCTTGTGTTTGTTCTGATAAGGATCCGTATTTGTGACACCTTTGCCCTTGTCGGGTTGGGGTGTTACAATTATGGTATCAGAGACCAGGCTGCGACTTGTAATACATTTACCTTTGACCTGTGAGGTTTGGACCATTAGGTTTCCACTGTAGGCGCTCATAAGATAACCTATAAGAATTTGCCTTAGGACTTCCCTATAGGAACTTAAGTTCTGACCTGTGAGGATCTGGGTAGACATTAGGTTTCCGTCCGCGCACTCTCTTCCGTTGCTTCTGTTATCCTACTTGCTCATGTCGACACCTTTCGTATCCTATTTCGTCATCAATATACTCCTTCTGATCGTTCTGCTAATCGTGTAGATGGTGTCCACGCGCGCTCGAGAGTACTCCGCACGGAAAAAGCAACGATGGACCATCGTTTATCCTACCGGCAGCAGGAAGATTGGGAAGATATGGAGAACGGCAAGGAGGAAGTTAATTCTTGCTAGTATATGGCCGTGTTATATCGAGGAGGAGCTGACCATAGTGAACAAAGATGGAGCAGAGGTGCTAGAGTACTCCACCCAGGTGATCTACAAAGATGGAGCGGCCATTCGGTACGCAGGCAAGTGCCCCAACTTCATTGAGGAGAATGGAGTGGTACGAATCCAGCCCCGCAATGTGGACAACCTCGAGGATGACAAGAAGGACCCTGCCGATGCGACTCCTGCCTCAGCCTAAAGAGATCGCCTGCATGATTTGTTTCCTTCTATTTGTTTGAATGATTTGATACGCATGTTTCCTTTCCATTTATGACGCATTGACTTCCTCTTGATTTTCGTACGAATATTTTGGATTTTGATCTAATAATTCCATTCCAAGTTGAATTCTGAGATTTTGGCTTGATTTGTTTTGAGTATTTTATGATCATGATCCGATGGAAGACACCAAGTATGTACTTCATTTTGCTCTACCTTAAGAGAATTTACTCCATCCGTTTATCTCCGTCATCTTACGTTAAGATCCATTCTGCTAAACTATTCCAAATCTGCTGCAAGTAACGCTTATCTGATCCGGCATGTTCTGTCTCGTTTCTGTCATGATCGCTCTTCTATGTCCCTGAAAATTTCGAGGACGAAATTTTTTTATTATTGGGGAAGAGTTGTAAAACCCTAAAAATCTAAAACATGTAAAATGACCAAAATGCCCCTGCAAGTTTAGAAATTAATTAAAAGTTTATAAAGTATCAAATAAATTCCAAACTTCTGGCAATGCATAAGTTATGAATCCCAAATAATTTTAAAAATTCTATTTAACATTTATACAAGAGATAAAATTACCAAAATACCCTATGAAGGCCGAATGATAATTAAAAGAGTTTATATGTAATTTAAATGTTATAAAATATGGCTTAAATATGGAAATTATGAAGAAATAAATCATGATTAGTTCCCAGCCCATAATTGCCGAGATTTGTGGTCCATTACCTCCCCTTTGACTCAGCCCCATCATTTTAAATAAATCACACACCTTTTATTTCTCAAACCCTAATTACCGATCTAAACTAACACACAAACAAATCCTCCATAGCATCCAATCGAGTTCCAAAAATCATCTAAGCATTTTTCTGTGATCAATCATCATCCAAAGGAACTAGGAAAAATACCATTCGAATTATTTGAAGCTTGGTCCGATCTTGGTGAATTATTTCTTTGTCGCTAGAACAAAATAAGGTATGGATCGAATTAATTCTTGCGACCTCCTAAAAATTTGTTTCTTATTTTTCTTGTGTTCCTCACATCATATGTGACCTGTGAAAATTGGTTTCATGATTTTTAGATCGTTTTTGAAGTCGTGGTGATTTTTGACCCGTTTTGGCTAATCGCGTACAAAAGAATTCGTACACCTCATTCCACACGTTCAAATCTGGATTTGGTATTTTTCTCAGACCCTATATATGTTAAGAACATCAAATAAAATGTGTAATTCGATCCATGCATGTTATATGAATTATTTGGGGTTTAAATCAATAAAACAATGCGTAATTCATTTAAAATACCATACGAATTATAAGGGCTGTAAATATATTTTATTCACGTGTATTATAATGTCATATGATCTGGAAAAATATTAGGAAGAATTATCATGGCCTAGATCTAATTATTTTGAATTAATTTATATAATCATATTTCGTTTAAAACGTATAAAAGGATATAGAAAATTCGTACGAGTTGAAATCTGAGAATTAGGGTTTGTTCTTATGATTATAATTAATGTTTAATGATGTGGTAATGATTGAAAATGGTTTGGAAGAATTAGGGTTTGATTTCATGGATTTAAAATGGTTAACGAGTGGTTTTAAAATGTTTAGGGTAGGTTTTGTAACTTTTAAAACTCGTGGGTTATTTTTAGAACTTATTTTGGAATGTGTAATTTCTGTATAAAATATAAGTTAAGGGGGTCTAGTGTCATTTTTGTATTTTAAAGGATTAAAATGTTTCTAGGATTTAATTAAGGTACGAATTATAAAATAATTAAATGGAGGGACTAAACTTGTAATTTCTGGAAACTTGGGGCTGTTTTGAGTAATATAATCTATTCAGGGGGTTAAGTGTAAATTTGGTGATTTAATGGGTTATTATGTAATTATTAATAATATAAAGTTGAAATTTTAAAATAAGGGACTAAATATGTAACTTTGAAAACTAGAGGGGCCTATTGTGTAAATTCTGTAAAATTGAGGATACATTCTTATAATATGATAAAATGAGTGACCATTGTGAAACTTTGATAAATTAAGGGTCTAAAGTGTAACTACGAACAATTGAAGGGTTAAAGTGTAACTTTTGAAACTAAAGGGGTATAAAGTGTAAATTATGAAACCTAAAGGACTAAAAGAGTAACTTGATGATCATGATCCGATGGAAGACACCAAGTATGTACTTCATTTTGCTCTACCTTAAGAGAATTTACTCCATCCGTTTATCTCCGTCATCTTACGTTAAGATCCATTCTGCTAAACTATTCCAGAAATTACAAGTTTAGTCCCTCCATTTAATTATTTTATAATTCGTACCTTAATTAAACCCTAGAAACATTTTAATCCTTTAAAATACAAAAATGACACTAGACCCCCTTAACTTATATTTTATACAGAAAGTACACATTCCAAAATAAGTTCTAAAAATAACCCACGAGTTTTAAAAGTTACAAAACCTACCCTAAACATTTTAAAACCACTCGTTAACCATTTTAAATCCATGAAATCAAACCCTAATTCTTCCAAACCATTTTCAATCATTACCACATCATTAAACATTAATTATAATCGTAAGAACAAACCCTAATTCTCAGATTTCAACTCGTACGAATTTTCTATATCCTTTTATACGTTTTAAACGAAATATGATTATATAAATTAATTCAAAATAATTAGATCTAGGCCATGATAATTCTTCCTAATATTTTTCCAGATCATATGACATTATAATACACGTGAATAAAATATATTTACAGCCCTTATAATTCGTATGGTATTTTTAATGAATTACGCATTGTTTTATTGATTTAAACCCCAAATAATTCATATAACATGCATGGATCGAATTACACATTTTATTTGATGTTCTTAACATATATAGGGTCTGAGAAAAATACCAAATCCAGATTTGAACGTGTGGAATGAGGTGTACGAATTCTTTTGTACGCGATTAGCCAAAACGGGTCAAAAATCACCACGACTTCAAAAACGATCTAAAAATCATGAAACCAATTTTCACAGGTCACATATGATGTGAGGAACACAAGAAAAATAAGAAACAAATTTTTAGGAGGTCGCAAGAATTAATTCGATCCATACCTTATTTTGTTCTAGCGACAAAGAAATAATTCACCAAGATCGGACCAAGCTTCAAATAATTCGAATGGTATTTTTCCTAGTTCCTTTGGATGATGATTGATCACAGAAAAATGCTTAGATGATTTGTGGAACTCGATTGGATGCTATGGAGGATTTGTTTGTGTGTTAGTTTAGATCGGTAATTAGGGTTTGAGAAATAAAAGGTGTGTGATTTATTTAAAATGATGGGGCCGAGTCAAAGGGGAGGTAATGGACCACAAATCTCGGCAATTATGGGCTGGGAATTAATCATGATTTATTTCTTCATAATTTCCATATTTAAGCCATATTTTATAACATTTAAATTACATATAAACTCTTTAATTATCATTCGGCCTTCATAGGGTATTTTGGTAATTTTATCTCTTGTATAAATGTTAAATAGAATTGTTAAAATTATTTGGGATTCATAACTTATGCATTGCCAGAAGTTTGGAATTTATTTGATACTTTATAAACTTTTAATTAATTTCTAAACTTGCAGGGGCATTTTGGTCATTTTACATGTTTTAGATTTTTAGGGTTTTATAACTCTTCCCCACTAATAAAAAAATTTCGTCCTCGAAATTTGCAGGGACATAGAAGAGCGATCATGACATAAACGAGACAGAACATGCCGGATCAGATAAGCGTTACTTGCAGCAGATTTGGAATAGTTTAGCAGAATGGATCTTAACGTAAGATGACGGAGATAAACGGATGGAGTAAATTCTCTTAAGGTAGAGAAAAATGAAGTACATACTTGGTGTCTTCCATCGGATCATGATCATAAAATACTCAAAACAAATCAAGCCAAAATCTCAGAATTCAACTTGGAATGGAATTATTAGATCAAAATCCAAAATATTCGTACGAAAATCAAGAGGAAGTCAATGCGTCATAAACGGAAAGGAAACATGCGTATCAAATCATTCAAACAAACAGAAGGAAACAAATCATGCAGGCGATCTCTTTAGGCTGAGGCAGGAGTCGCATCGGCAGGGTCCTTCTTGTCATCCTCGAGGTTGTCCACATTGCGGGGCTGGATTCGTACCACTCCATTCTCCTCAATGAAGTTGGGGCACTTGCCTGCGTACCGAATGGCCGCTCCATCTTTGTAGATCACCTGGGTGGAGTTCTCTAGCACCTCTGCTCCATCTTTGTTCACTATGGTCAGCTCCTCCTCGATATAACACGGCCATATACTAGCAGGAATTAACTTCCTCCTTGCCGTTCTCCATATCTTCCCAATCTTCCTGCTGCCGGTAGGATAAACGATGGTCCATCGTTGCTTTTTCCGTGCGGAGTACTCTCGAGCGCGCGTGGACACCATCTACACGGTTAGCAGAACGATCAGAAGGAGTATATTGATGACGAAATAGGATACGAAAGGTGTCGACATGAGCAAGTAGGATAACAGAAGCAACGGAAGAGAGTGCGCGGACGGAAACCTAATGTCTACCCAGATCCTCACAGGTCAGAACTTAAGTTCCTATAGGGAAGTCCTAAGGCAAATTCTTATAGGTTATCTTATGAGCGCCTACAGTGGAAACCTAGTGGTCCAAACTTCACAGGTCAAGGGTAAATGTATTACAAGTCGCAGCCTGGTCTCTGATACCATAATTGTAACACCCCAACCCGACAAGGGCAAAGGTGTCACAAATACGGATTCTTATCAGAACAGATAAAAGCATATGACATAGGTAATACAATAGGATTCCAAGGGTTACAATGAAAATCTGAAATTTACAAAAATTTCTAAGTCTAAAACAAAAATCTCTTCTAGTCATCTCTACTCCAGAATAGCTAACAAGGTCTTCTAACTCCAAGGTTCTCTCTATTAATAACCCAGCTTCCAACTAAAACCTGCCGCACACGAAAAGAAACGTGCGGCTGAGCTTAAAAAGCCCAGTGAACAGATATATATAATAAACGGAAATGAAACAAACGGAAATGAACAAATGAAGCATAATGAAAGAGATATAAATAAGGTACAAGAGTAAAGGTCTAGGACAGTCATCCACCACGAGCCCAGAAACAGAAATATCATATCCATGTAACCATATCAGAAATCCAGAGGGGATGCCTCTCAAATAACCAGATAATATGAGGGGTGGCCTCATGTATCCAACAGAAATATATGGAGTAGCTAGCTCCCAGAACATGAAAGACGTGGATTGCACCCACCGTCAGTCACCAGAAATCAGATCATATCATAACATATCATATCATAACAGAACAAATCTAGGATGCATCCATACGCCCCCAAAACAGAAATATCGGCCATAATCATATAGTGTGCACATATCAGAACAGAACAGGGACGGTGTGGTTAATCACTCTGACCACACAAGAGTCATGCCAGTGGTGCATCACAGACACGGCCATGTTACCTTCATGGCTAGGGAACAAATTTTGGCTCGGGTATCAAACTGGGAGTCAAAGGTCAAAGGTCAAAGGTGCCTATTATAATCAGGGTGTCACATCAGAAAGGTCATATCAGAAGGTTCATATCAGAAGATCAAATATCCCAGATCAATATCCAAAAGGGTCAAAGTATCAGATGGTCAAATCTCCAAAAGGTTCAATATCAAAAGTACTTTTCAAAAGGTTTTCTCTTAAGGTTTATTTAAAACAATCCTTCGAAATAGTTTTCATAAATGGTCTTTCAAATAGTTTTCATAAAATAAACTTCAAAAATAGTTTTCTTAAAGTCAATATATCATGCTTGAAAAACCCTTTCAAAATACTTTATTTAAACATTTCCATCTCATATCAAAAAGGTCTTCATATCATAGGTCCAAAATCAGAGATCAAAGGTCGAAGCAAAAGTATCATAGCAAAAGATCGTAACAGAGTATCAAATCAGAGATTTAACAGATCAGAAAAGAATCATATGAAACCTTACAGAGAAGGTCAGAATATCTGTACCTTATTCCAGAAGCAAACACAAATCAGAAATGGATGACACAGAGTGGATCAGGACCTCTCTTTCTTCACACCTAGAGGGTAGACAAGAATTACAAGCCCTTCCTTTTTAAGTAACTTTCCATTTTAGCTTTTAGATTCATCAAGTTACTCTTTTAGTCCTTTAGGTTTCATAATTTACACTTTATACCCCTTTAGTTTCAAAAGTTACACTTTAACCCTTCAATTGTTCGTAGTTACACTTTAGACCCTTAATTTATCAAATTTTCACAATGGTCACTCATTTTATCATATTATAAGAATGTATCCTCAATTTTACAGAATTTACACAATAGGCCCCTCTAGTTTTCAAAGTTACATATTTAGTCCCTTATTTTAAAATTTCAACTTTATATTATTAATAATATACATAATAACCCATTAAATCACCAAATTTACACTTAACCCCCTGAATAGATTATATTACTCAAAACAGCCCCAAGTTTCCAGAAATTACAAGTTTAGTCCCTCCATTTAATTATTTTATAATTCGTACCTTAATTAAACCCTAGAAACATTTTAATCCTTTAAAATACAAAAATGACACTAGACCCCCTTAACTTATATTTTATACAGAAAGTACACATTCCAAAATAAGTTCTAAAAATAACCCACGAGTTTTAAAAGTTACAAAACCTACCCTAAACATTTTAAAACCACTCGTTAACCATTTTAAATCCATGAAATCAAACCCTAATTCTTCCAAACCATTTTCAATCATTACCACATCATTAAACATTAATTATAATCATAAGAACAAACCCTAATTCTCAGATTTCAACTCGTACGAATTTTCTATATCCTTTTATACGTTTTAAACGAAATATGATTATATAAATTAATTCAAAATAATTAGATCTAGGCCATGATAATTCTTCCTAATATTTTTCCAGATCATATGACATTATAATACACGTGAATAAAATATATTTACAGCCCTTATAATTCGTATGGTATTTTAAATGAATTACGCATTGTTTTATTGATTTAAACCCCAAATAATTCATATAACATGCATGGATCGAATTACACATTTTATTTGATGTTCTTAACATATATAGGGTCTGAGAAAAATACCAAATCCAGATTTGAACGTGTGGAATGAGGTGTACGAATTCTTTTGTACGCGATTAGCCAAAACGGGTCAAAAATCACCACGACTTCAAAAACGATCTAAAAATCATGAAACCAATTTTCACAGGTCACATATGATGTGAGGAACACAAGAAAAATAAGAAACAAATTTTTAGGAGGTCGCAAGAATTAATTCGATCCATACCTTATTTTGTTCTAGCGACAAAGAAATAATTCACCAAGATCGGACCAAGCTTCAAATAATTCGAATGGTATTTTTCCTAGTTCCTTTGGATGATGATTGATCACAGAAAAATGCTTAGATGATTTGTGGAACTCGATTGGATGCTATGGAGGATTTGTTTGTGTGTTAGTTTAGATCGGTAATTAGGGTTTGAGAAATAAAAGGTGTGTGATTTATTTAAAATGATGGGGCCGAGTCAAAGGGGAGGTAATGGACCACAAATCTCGGCAATTATGGGCTGGGAATTAATCATGATTTATTTCTTCATAATTTCCATATTTAAGCCATATTTTATAACATTTAAATTACATATAAACTCTTTTAATTATCATTCGGCCTTCATAGGGTATTTTGGTAATTTTATCTCTTGTATAAATGTTAAATAGAATTGTTAAAATTATTTGGGATTCATAACTTATGCATTGCCAGAAGTTTGGAATTTATTTGATACTTTATAAACTTTTAATTAATTTCTAAACTTGCAGGGGCATTTTGGTCATTTTACATGTTTTAGATTTTTAGGGTTTTATAACTCTTCCCCACTAATAAAAAAATTTCGTCCTCGAAATTTGCAGGGACATAGAAGAGCGATCATGACAGAAACGAGACAGAACATGCCGGATCAGATAAGCGTTACTTGCAGCAGATTTGGAATAGTTTAGCAGAATGGATCTTAACGTAAGATGACGGAGATAAACGGATGGAGTAAATTCTCTTAAGGTAGAGAAAAATGAAGTACATACTTGGTGTCTTCCATCGGATCATGATCATAAAATACTCAAAACAAATCAAGCCAAAATCTCAGAATTCAACTTGGAATGGAATTATTAGATCAAAATCCAAAATATTCGTACGAAAATCAAGAGGAAGTCAATGCGTCATAAACGGAAAGGAAACATGCGTATCAAATCATTCAAACAAACAGAAGGAAACAAATCATGCAGGCGATCTCTTTAGGCTGAGGCAGGAGTCGCATCGGCAGGGTCCTTCTTGTCATCCTCGAGGTTGTCCACATTGCGGGGCTGGATTCGTACCACTCCATTCTCCTCAATGAAGTTGGGGCACTTGCCTGCGTACCGAATGGCCGCTCCATCTTTGTAGATCACCTGGGTGGAGTACTCTAGCACCTCTGCTCCATCTTTGTTCACTATGGTCAGCTCCTCCTCGATATAACACGGCCATATACTAGCAGGAATTAACTTCCTCCTTGCCGTTCTCCATATCTTCCCAATCTTCCTGCTGCCGGTAGGATAAACGATGGTCCATCGTTGCTTTTTCCGTGCGGAGTACTCTCGAGCGCGCGTGGACACCATCTACACGATTAGCAGAACGATCAGAAGGAGTATATTGATGACGAAATAGGATACGAAAGGTGTCGACATGAGCAAGTAGGATAACAGAAGCAACGGAAGAGAGTGCGCGGACGGAAACCTAATGTCTACCCAGATCCTCACAGGTCAGAACTTAAGTTCCTATAGGGAAGTCCTAAGGCAAATTCTTATAGGTTATCTTATGAGCGCCTACAGTGGAAACCTAATGGTCCAAACCTCACAGGTCAAGGGTAAATGTATTACAAGTCGCAGCCTGGTCTCTGATACCATAATTGTAACACCCCAACCCAGCAAGGGTAAAGATGTCACATTAATGGTTCCATATCAGATCAAACAAAGCATACTTTAATAGTAATACAATAATTTGTCAAAGGTTACAATTGAAATACTAACATTACAAGGTTAAGAATGAAACAAAACTAATTACTAAGTCTGCAAAAGCAATCCTTCTAATGACTTCTACTTCAGAATAACTATCAAGGTCTTCTATGTCCAAAAGTCTCTTCACTCATACCCAAACCCGTCGTCCTGCTTAAAACCTGCCGCACACGAAAAGAAAACGTGCGGCTGAGCTTAAAAAGCCCAGTGAACAGATATAACGATAATAAACAGAAATAGAGAATAGTACAGAATAACAGAAACAAAGGTCAAACAGATGAAATATGATTCAAGGGATAAGTCAATGAATAAGTATAAGGGAAAGAAAAAGGGATAGTAATCCACCACGAGCCCAGAAACAGATCATATCATATCGTAACCATAAATCTTCATAATCATATAGAGGGGAGACCTCTCAGATAATCAGATAATATGAGGGGTGTCCTCATTCTTCAAAATGGAGTAGCTAGCTCCCAGAAATATGTGAAAGGCATGTATTGCACACAGTACCAGTCACCAGAACAGAAATCATATCATATATAGTTAAATCCACTAAACAAACAGATCTAGGATGCATCCATACGCCCCCCAGAACAAATCATATTGGCCATAATAACAGTAGTGTGCACATATCAGAATCAGAATGGGGACGGTGTAACCAAATCACTAGGGCTACACACTAGTCATGCCAGTGGTGCATCACCGACACGGCCATGTTACCTTCATGGCTAGGGTCACAAATTTTTGCTCGGGTATCAAACTAAGAGTCAGATATCATATCAGATCAGAGTGTTATATCACAAGATTCAATATCAGAAGGTCAATATCAGAAGGTCAACATCAGAAGGTCAATATCAGAAGGTCAAAATCAAAGTTCCATAGTACAGTTCATTTAAAAAGGTTTCTAATTAAGAGTCCATTTAAAACTATCTTTTAAATGACGGTTTTCATAAAAATGATCCTTCAGAGTAGTTTTCATAAATGATCTTTCAAACGGTTTTTCGTAAAGATAGTCTTTTAAACTAGTTTTTATAAAAGTTAGTAAAATCCCAATTAAAAGAGTATTGTATCATAATTTGCAAACATCATTTTAAAATAGCTTTTCCTCAAATCATTTCCAGGTCAGAATTAAAAGATTTCCATAGCCCAGGTTCATATCATAGGTCATACTGAAAGGAGTCATAGCAAAGGTATCAAATCAGAGGCTAAACAGATCAGAACATGACAGAGATCATAGGAAACCTTACAAAGAAGGTCAGAATATCTGTACCTTACACCGCACGTGCAAACACATCTAGAAATACAAAGATCGGAAACAACTCCATCTTCAGTGAATCTACACGAATACATGGTCGGCTTGTTATTAATACCTTATTTAAAATCGGATTTCTTATTTTAGTCAGCTTTCTATTTTTTTATTAACTTACTAACTTTAGTTATTTTTCCATTTTAGTAAGCTTCCTGAATTAGCAATATTAGTCATTTAATGTTATGATACCATTAAGTCAAGTTAATTTGTTAAAATTACCACATACTTGAATTTGGGTTTATTATTAATATGTATGCCTATTTAGGGTCTTAATGTGCCTCAACAACAAATTATGGTGTGAAAAATGAAAAGGGTGGAAAGGCTACAATGTTTCATGCGCCTACTCTATTTCCACAGCCAAGACATCACACCCACTGTCCTTGATTAGATAACTCAAAGGAATGACCAAAATAAAAGAAGAAAAAGTGCCCATGCCTTTCTAAATCCTTACTGACAATGCTACTCTTATTTTATTACTACTTTGTTCAAAACAATACTTATTATATTACTACTCTTGCTCAAAACAGTTTGAAGCTTTCTTTAGCTTATGATTCGAAAAGACCACAAAAACCCTCATGCATGCAACTCATGTATTACTCCCACAATAGCAGCCAATGAAACATATTTAACCCACTCTTGGTACAAAATAACGAGCCACAAACTTAACCAAATCAAGACCACGACCTCCTAACCATTTAGTTCAGGTCTTTAACAGGTTTTTAAACTGTACGATTTACACAGCACCCCACATACACGCACACACATAAAATTATAAACCTCAAAAACATATTCGACCCATGCTTTTTATACGTTTGACCCATGATAGATTGACACCAAACACACTCACATCGCGAGACATGATCGACATGGAAGAAGACACACCATACGTACGACGCTCATATTTCAAACCTTAGCGGGACACTTTTACCACAACCATTTTTTGAATTAAAACACGAGCGAGACAAACCAACATGAGACCAGATCAGTTCTAGCGAGACAGAAGTTAACCTCCACCAAAACTGTTTTAGTGAGACCACAATACACGACAAACTTATACATTTTAAAACTGATCATACACCTATCCAAAGCTTTGTTTTAGACCTAAATAACGACTCACACAAACCCTTATATCGACACAACCGTTTCATCATTTTATGTGACATATCAATGCTCCATTCGTATTCCCTTTAGATCGATCATAGATGAGTTTTAGGTTGTAATTTTTCGATCATGTTATGAGTATATTAGTCGATACAACAAGAACGAAAGTAGTGATACCTTTGTGTCGATCTACGAATGAAACAAAGAATAAAAGATCCACTAGCAGGGCCTTTTTCGAACCACAGCAACACCCTTGAACTCAGCTGTTACCACGATCTAAACCTCCTTCGAACAGCCCCTTACTCCACGAACCACCACCAGGAATAATCACCACGACAGGAACACAAACTAGAGTACACAAGAACCTCTTTGTTGCCTTGCTTCTACTCGAACAGGAGGGAGAGTAAAGAGCAGCAGCCGAGTTTTTCTTTTCTTTTCTTTTTGTTGGTGTAGAATTTTAGGGTTTGGATGAGGGAGAATAAAATAATCGGTATTAAATAAAATAGGGGGAACCGTGTAGGGAGATTGGTTCACACATGGAAAGGAGCTAAATTATTGTGATATGGTATCATTTAAATTAAAAGTTGTGCTTATCTCCTCCTTTGATTGCTTAACCGAAATTTTGGGAAACTTGTGACACAAAAGAAAAAAAAATATCGACTAATTAGTTTTGAGGATTAGAACATGGTTTCATATGATCATATAAGAATCACATAAAATCATAAAACCTAAAAACCCTAAAACTCATAAGATATGGATCGACTGAATTTTCTGTGGTAATAATTCGATTTGAATGTGTTTAGAACTGATATGTATTGACCTAGATGTGTTTTGGACTCACCCATAATCTTTTGGGGTCAAGAATTAATGAACGGGATGAAGAAAACCCTAAGTATATACATGATTCTGTGATAACTGTTTCTGATCTGGAACCTTGCTCGACTTTAACCGGCTGTAAATAAATGATGTGAACGGGTATTGTAATGGTTTTTGAGTCTAAAACTAAGTTCAATGAAGTGGCTACCTGGGAAAATTTAGTTTGTAATTTTTGGAGGCCTGGAAGGTTACTTTTCGATTTTTGTAAAATTATGTGTCTGATCGGATTTGTAAAGTCTGGAAAAACAGTCCGGGTTTTTCATTTATCATTTTCAAACCATAACGAATTAGGATGTGTCCTTTTATCTGAGTAATATATCACATGTTAGCTAATTACTGGAATTGTTTTAGAATTTTATAAATTTTCTAGACTGGGAAAGAAGATGAAAAATGGTCGGGTGTTTTTAATTAATCCGGTTCTGGAACAGGTTGGGAAAAAGGATTTTTAGTTCGTATCTAGACAACTTAATAAAATCTGTTAAAATTACATAAAATACTAAAGACCCTGGGGAACGTCTGTGAATTTTTATAGATTTTATTTCAAAGGTTTAATATGGTTTACAAATTATTCAAAACGAGTCCAGTTAATACCTGAAACTGTCAAGACATGTAAAAAGGGTGTAAATTGTTATTTTCCTAAGCTAAGGGTTATAAATTGTGAATCGTGAAACTTGAGGATACATTCGTATAATTTGATAAAAATAAGTGATCATTGTGTAAAATGGATAAATTAAGGGTTTAATGTCTAACTATGAATACATGAAAGTGTAAAGTGTAACTTCTGGAATATAAGGGTATAAAATGTAAATTATGAAACCTAAAGGACTAAAAGAGTAACTTGAGGAATCTAAAAGCTAAAAAAAAGAGGAAACCTACTAAATATGGAAACTTGCTAAAGTTGGAAAGTTACTTAAAATGGAAAGGGTTGTGATTTCGTTTCTACCCCTCTAGGTGTGAAGAAGGAGAGGACCTGATTCTGTTTCATCTTATTCATTTCTGAGTTGTATTTGCTTTTGGAATAAGGTACAGATATTCTGACCTTCTCTGTAAGGTTTCCTATGACCTCTTTCATGTTCTGATCTGTTTAGCCTCTGATTTGATACCTGAGACTTGACCTCCTGATAATGAACCCCTGCATTTATCTCTTGTCTTGAATCCTGATATGAACCCTGACTTGAACCCTAATATGATACCTGACATTGATACCTTGCTATGATTCCTTTGCCTTGAAACTTTGACCTATTATATGAACCTAGACTGTGAAGCCTTTTTAATCCTGACCTGGAAAATGATTTGAGAAAAAGCTATTTAAAATGAAGTTTACAAATATGATACAATACTCTTTAATTGGGATTTTACTAACTGGTATGAAACTATTTTAAATGACTATCTTATGAAAAACCATTTTGAGGGATCATTTTTATAAAGACCATTATTAAAAGATTGTTTTAAATGGACTCTTAATTGGATTTTTTTTTTAAATGAACTGTTACTATGGAACCTGGATTATTGACCTCCTGATATTGACCTGCTGATATTGATCTTCTGATATTGAGCTTTCTGATATTGACACCCTGATTATGATATGAACCTTTGACCTTTGACTTTGACTCCCAGTTTGATACCCGAGCCAAATTTGTGACCCTAGCCATGAAGGTAACATGGCCGTGTCTGTGATGCACCACTGGCATGACTAGTGTGTAGCCCTAGTGATTTGGTTACACCGTCCCCATCTTGATTCTGATATGTGCACACTTCCGTTATTATGGCCAATATGATTTGTTCTTGGGGGGCGAATGGATGCATCCTAGACTTGTTCTGTTTCTGATATATCTGGTATGTCTGGTGACTGGTACTGTGTGCAATACATGCCTTTCACAACCCTGGGAGCTTGCAACTCCAACCCTGGAGGTATCCCCTCAACCTTGTCTTGGTATGCTGAGGTCACCCCTCCATACACCCTGGTATATGATTTGATATGATATGTTTCTGGGCTCGTGGTGGATTACTGTCCTAAACCTTTACTCTCTCTGTACCTTGACTTATCTATTTTGTTATACTGTATCTGTTCTTTTCCTTTTACTTTCATTTCTTTTGCTTTCGTTTCCGTTTATTATATATCTGTTCACTGGGCTTTTTTAAGCTCAGCCGCACGTTTCTTTTCGTGTGCGGCAGGTTTTAGTTGGAAGCTCGTTTGTTAATAGAGAGAACCTTGGCGTTAGAAGACCTTGTTAGCTATCCTGGAAGTAGAGACGATTAGAAGAGATCCTTATTTCAGACTTAGAAATTTGTACCTTTCAATTGTGGCCTTGTAATATCAGATTTTCAGTTGTAACCTTGGAATCCTATTGTATTATGTATGTCATATGCTTGTGTTTGTTCTGATAAGAATCCGTATTTGTGATACCTTTTCCCTTGTCGGGTTGGGGTGTTACAATTATGGTAATTACATAAATTATAAGTCGAATTGAAAATAAATAAAAATGAGGGACTAAATATGTAATTTCTGGAAACTTGGTGCTGTTTTGAGTAGTAAATTATATTCATGGGGTTATGTGTAATTTTGGTAATTTAATGGCTTAATATGTAATTGTTAATAATTAAAGGTTGAAATTGTAATTTAAAGGACTAAATATGTAACTTTGATAACTAGAGGGACCTATTGTGTAAATTATGGAAATTTGAAGGAGCATTCGTATAACATGCTAAAATAAGTACTCATGATGTAAAATTGGTAAATTAAGGGTTTAATATGTAATTATAGTAAATTATATAATTCGAATTTGTAATTTAAAAAGTATAAGGACCAAATGTGTAAATTACCGAAACTTTGAGGGCTGTTTGTAACTTAATTATATTGAAGGTTAATCTCTGTAATTTGAAGAATAAAAAGGACTTGGTGTGTAATATGAATATTGTAAAGGTTAAATTTGTAAATTTTGTAAGTATAAGATTAATTTGTAAATTAATAAAGTAAAGGGGTGTAATCCGTAAATATTGGAAACGTGAAGTCTAAATGTGTAATTCTGGAAATGAAAGTATTCAAATGGTAAATTATGAGGTTCCTAATTTAAACCTTGAACTTTGGTAAAGTTACGTTTATAACCCTGAACTATGAAAACTTGTCATATTTGACCCTAAACTTTTGTGACTTGTTTAAATGCACCCTAAAGCCATATTATGATTCAATAATAACTTAACCTAAATAAGGATATGGAAATCTTACTAATTATGGAAACTTACTAAATATGGAAACCTGCTAAAAATGGAAAGTTACTTAAAATGGAAAGGTTGTAATTCTTTTCTACCCCTCTAGGTGTGAAGAAGGAGAGGACACGATCCTTTGCATCTTATTCTTTTGGTTTGTGCTTTGCTTTGGAATAAGGTACAGATATTCTGACCTTCTCTGTAAGGTTTCCTATGATTCTTTTCTGATCGGTTTAATCTCTGATTTGATACTCTGTTACGATCCTTTGCTATGACACCTTTGCTTCGACCTTTGATCCCTGATTTTGGACCTATGATATGAAGACCTTTTGATATGAGATGGAAATGTTTTAAGTAAAGTATTTTGAAAGGGTTTTTCAAGCAGGATATATTGACTTTAAGAAAACTATTTTGAAGTTCGTTTTATGAAAACTATTTGAAAGACCATTTATGAAAGCTATTTTGAAGGATCGTTTTAAATAAACCTTAAGAGAAAACCTTTGAAAAATACTTTTGATATTGAACCTTTTGAAGATTTGACCACCTGATACTTTGACCCTTTTGGATATTAACCTGGGATACTTGATCTCCTGATATGACCTTTCTGATGTGACACTCTGATTATGATATGAACTTATGACTTGGACCTTTGACTCCCAGTTTGATACCCGAGCCAAAATTTGTTTCCTAGCCATGAAGGTAACATGGCCGTGTCATTGATGCACCAATGGCATGACTCTTGTGTGGTCAGAGTGATTAACCACACCATCCCCATTTTGATTTGATATGAGCTCACTATGATATGATTTGATATGGCCAATATGATTTGTTTGGGGGGCGTATGGATGCATCCTAGATTTGCTTTGTATATGATATGATATGATTTGATTTGGTGACTGATGATGGGTGCAATCCACGTCTTTCACAAAATTTGGGAGCTAGCTACTCCATTTGAAGAATGAGGACACCCCTCATATTATCTGATTATCTGAGAGGTCTCCCCTCTATATGATTTGAAGATTATGGTTACGATATGATATGATTTGATTTGTTTGGGCTCGTGGTGGATGACTGTCCTAAACCTTACTCTTTATTTCCTTTTCCTATATCTCATTCATTATGATATGTCTGTTCATTTCCATTTGATTTTGGTTTCCGTTTATTATATATCTGTTCACTGGGCTTTTTAAGCTCAGCCGCACGTTTTCTTTTCGTGTGCGGCAGGTTTTAGTTGGAGACTGGGTAAGAGTGAAGAGACTTTTGGACTTAGAAGACCTTGATAGTTTTTGGAAGTAGAAGTTTTTAGAAGGATTTGCATTGACAGACATAGTATTTAGTTTTGTTTCTCATTTGTAACCTTGTAGTTTCAGTATATCATTTGTAACCTTTGAATTTCTATTGTATTATTTAAGTCGTATGTTATGCTTGCCTTTGATATGTCACCATTTGCGTGACACTTCTACCCTTGCCGGGTTGGGGTGTTACAATTATGGTATCAGAGACAGGTTTACGACTTGTAGTACATCTACCCTTGGCCTGTGTAAGTTAGGACCCCTAAGTTTCCACTGTAGGCGCTCGTAGGATAACCTTTGCGATGTTGCGTAGGATTTCCCCATAGTAACATAAGTCATAACCGGTGAGGAATGGGTAGACTAGGACATCCATGTGAGTAGTATTTGCTTCCGCATCACTCTGAATCTTGCCTCTGCCTTTAGTCATGCCTTACAAGAACGTTTGTCTCAGAAGACGAGGAAGTCTTACCCTCCGTCATTTGAATAATGAACTTTGTATGTTAACCAATTTCCTTTGGAAGGATTTGATGTTGATATTTGTCTAGTACGGAATTGTTATCTAAGCATGCTGATGCTAATAACTGATAGTCCATACATCTCAACTCTGACAGTTAAACGATGTTCGTATTACTATCGGTGCACACCCTATCATTCCTATGTTATAAGCTAAACAAGATTCCAATCTTTTGAACTGTTCACAATTCTAACCTTCAATTTGATATATTTGACCTTGATAAATTCTAATACTCTTCCATTCCACACTTTGATGAACCATGTACCTAAATTTGATATGTGAACTATCCGTATGATTTGACCACCACATTCGCTTTGAGAATCCGTTTCCCTTTGGATGTATTTGACTTTGAGGTCTCTTGATGATGGATTGATGGTTTTTGAAATGCGACCCTTAACAATCTGCTTCACCATATTTTGATATGATATTCTCAATCATTTGAATCTGTTAAAATTATTGTTGCTATGAAGCACATACTCCGATCTCTTTGATTCCCAATTTTCTCCTAACGCCTGTTAGTATCCACTCTTAGAAAGCTCCGGCATTTGAAAGTTTGTTGTACGAATTTCTGGTGCTTTTGATGAACCTTTTGAGATCCGTTGGGAAGTAAGTTGCATGGAACTAATCTGAATTTGGCGAAACCACGATACTGAAGAAGTTAAGAGATTGTAGGAACTGATGGAATATTAGTTTGTTCACTTCAGTGATCTCTTGAATGCTCCTGTTGGTTTATGAAGAAGAAAGAGAGAAGTGTGCGGCGGCACACCGATCATCGTGAATGTAACCGTAATCATTATTCCATTTCCGCGTATCAATATTTGATTTGTTCTATTTTTGAAACTCCGTAGCAGAAGACCTCATTGAGTTTGAAAGACGGAAGAAGCAACCACAAGAACATCTGAGAAGGAAGTTAATTAGTTGAGATTAAGTTCCGCGAAGCATTACAATTTGATTTGTGAAGAGAAAGATTTGTGATATGAAGTTTCTCCCTAAGAAGATTTCCTGAAGTTGCTTTAGTACCCGTGTGACTACTGCGAGTTTTGAATGATGACAATTGTATTGACTAGAAGAATCATGTTTTCGCAAGTATTCGGACAATTGTCATAGTATGACAGTATGTTTGTGCTCAGAGACGAACGAGGAACACGTTGACCATTTTTAGTATGAAGTGAACCGACCCTTTGTTCTAGAAGAATAGATTCACTTGATGATCAGAGATTGTAGCAAACAACACCACCAGGTATCCGATGACTAAAGAACTTCCACAAAAAGGACCAAAACTGAAGACCATTGTCGGAGTTAGAAACCTTGTAGGAGATGTGCAGAAGAGGTTCGTGGCAGGCGTTACCAAGAGAGAAGCATGTGAGGAGAAGACAGACTGGGATGAGACTCAAGCAGCACGTGGAGATTTCAGTTGGACATCAAGACGACCAGACCGTAGAAGATGAGCTTTCAGCACATAAACCAGGAAGTCCACAGCAGTTTGAGTTGGTGAATTCTGAATCATGTTAGAAGACCTGTAGGAGGCACGCAACCTTGTTTCTCTAGTCATTTTAGTTGTACTAAGATGAATTGAGAGCTGAAGCAGACTCGCCAATGGAGGAATGCACGGTGATCACGTCAGAGATTCACGCTACCACACCGAAGTGTCCAGAAGAAGTGTCGAAGACTTGAGGAACCAGACTCGAGTTTATGATTTCCTTTTTACCCTATGATCGTATGATTAGACAAGAGAGCGACTACTTGGAATTTGAAAGGATTCGAGATCATGAAATTGAAGGGATGAAATTTTGTAGTAAACGTTTGGATTCGGAAGATTTAATTTTTGTAAAGGATGAAGATATTGAAGACGTAATTCATTTCCTCTTAGATCACTTAAATTTCCGTTACCTTTCGATAAGATCTTGAATGAGCCTTTTCCCTATTAGAAATTCCGTTCGATGTTCATTATACATGTGTTGGACGTTGGTTCGTTATGAGAAGGATGATGAATTGTGGAAGACCTAACGTCTCGACGACGAGTTTCATTTTGAGATGTACACATTTCGTTACGCTATTTGTACGTTCAAATTCCTCCGATTTAGAATCCGTAGTGATGTTTGTTTTGGACCAACATTAGGAGGTAGAAAGACTGATAGGTGGTTAAGATAAGTAGTTATGTTCGCGACTTGAGATAAAGTATGACCATCATGATGGTATACTCATATGATGCTGGTATTATGACGGTTCGCGAACGTGATAATACTTACATCATATGACGTACCCTCATTGTGTTCATAGGATATTTCGAGGAGTACTTTAGAAACTTTAGAATGTTCATTAGAGATGTGAGAAATTTCGCATTTGTAAGATTTAGGTTCGTTCCACCTATACGCTTAATCTGGTTCGCCGTTATACGATTTGATACGTTTGGATTCTCGGTACGCGGTTGTTGACCTTTGTAATTCCGATAAGAATCTTAAGTTCGGCTATAAGTTCTTCCATTTGATATCACCTACAATTTATTTTCTGTACGATCTCATCTGATTTGTCTAATCGAATGCTATGGACGGGATATCCGTCACAATCTTGCGTATCCTTGTATCTCTTCTGAGAGCATATGATAACCATTCGTCATGTTTGAATATGATCCTTGCAATCTGAATTCCGTATGATATGTCAATTCTGGGAACTGAAGTTACTTTTGGATCGGCAATGAAGAGTCAAGAGAAACAAGTCTTTTTACATTTCCGTTCGCTGTCCGTTGTGTCTTCTGTTTCGTTTCATCTCCGTTCGCAAATATTCTTTGGAAGAACCACCCAGAGCGGGAAGCTACCTGGGAAACCGAGGAATCAATACGAGCTAGTTATCCGCATTCTGATCTAGTACGTCCCTATTTTGTTTTCGATCCTTTCACTTCTGATTCTTTGCAAATTTCGAGGACGAAATTTTTCTGTTAGAGGGGAAGAGTTGTAAAACCCGAAAATCTAAAACATGCAAAAATTACCAAAATGCCCCTGAAACTTTAAAATTTAATTAAAGCTTAATTAAAGTTCCGAATCGATCCCAAACTTCTGGAAACGAACAAGATATGATACAAAATAATTTTGACGACTTCGATTAATATTTATACAAATTTTGGAATGACCAAAATACCCTTGTGTGCGCCAAAAAAATTTAAATACACAATTATTATTAATTAAAAAGCATTTAAATCACAATTAAATTAGGAAAATACACAAAATAAAGGGTAAATTAATTTGGGCCTTGTGAAGGCCGGTCATTTGGCCCCATGCCCTCCCCAAGGTCGGCCTATCACTAATTATATCAAACCCTAAATTTTATTTCACCTCTAAACCCTAAAAATACATGAGCCGCCACTCTTAAAATTCCCACACACCACCTCCGATTTTTAGAAATCAAAAACCTATTTTTCTGGAGTTCTTCATGATGCAAGGAAGGTGAGAAAAATAGCCACAAGGTCCTGGAGTCGATCGTGTGTTCGTGGTGAATTAATTGGTTCGAAAAACCCTAGCCGAGCAACAATAATTCGAAGCATGTGAATCCTTTGATCTAAATTATTTCTGGTATTTTTCTAGCTCTCTCTTAATCATATATAACATGGTAAAAATAATGGATTCGACCCATGCTTTGTATTTTGGCCGAATAGAAAATTATGGGCTTATAAACCCTAAAATCAAAATCGGATTCTTTCTAATTCATGCAATTTTTCCTGGACATATAAATAATTTTCATGGGTTCTATATGCTTCATATAACATGAGAAAAACAGTCATTCGAATTGTTTGAGTCGAAATCATGATTTTTGGAATTTATGTTATAATCGGATTTTTAGAACAAAAGAAGGAATTGTGGAAAAATTATGAAACCAATCGAATTAGGGTTTTGAAATTATGAAATCTGGTAATAATTGATGTATAATGATGATACAATGATGGCCTAATGATTTGGATGACTAGGGTTTGATTTTGAAAATGTTTTGTTATTACCGATTGAATAAATAAATGTTAAGGGGCTGTTTTGTAATTTTTAAAACTTGTGGGATATTTTTGTAATGTTTTATAGATCAGGGGGAAGATATAAAAATTATAATATAAGGGCCTTATTTGTAAATTGAGCGAAGTGTGGATTTAATTTGTAAATTATATGGCGATTTGAAGATAAAATGTTTAGGGTGTATTTTGTAACTTTTAAAACTCAAGGGCTATTTTTATAACTTTATTTGGACTGTTTATAATTCGTATAAAATATAACTTGAAGGTGTCATGTGTAATTTTTGTAATTAAAAGGATTAAAATGTGTAATTACATAAATTACACATGACACCTTCAAGTTATATTTTATACGAATTATAAATAGTCCAAATAAAGTTATAAAAATAGCCCTTGAGTTTTAAAAGTTACAAAATACACCCTAAACATTTTATCTTTAAATCGCCATATAATTTACAAATTAAATCCACACTTCGCTCAATTTACAAATAAGGCCCTTATATTATAATTTTTATATCTTCCCCCTGATCTATAAAACATTACAAAAATATCCCACAAGTTTTAAAAATTACAAAACAGCCCCTTAACATTTATTTATTCAATCGGTAATAACAAAACATTTTCAAAATCAAACCCTAGTCATCCAAATCATTAGGCCATCATTGTATCATCATTATACATCAATTATTACCAGATTTCATAATTTCAAAACCCTAATTCGATTGGTTTCATAATTTTTCCACAATTCCTTCTTTTGTTCTAAAAATCCGATTATAACATAAATTCCAAAAATCATGATTTCGACTCAAACAATTCGAATGACTATTTTTCTCATGTTATATGAAGCATATAGAACCCATGAAAATTATTTATATGTCCAGGAAAAATTGCATGAATTATAAAGAATCCGATTTCGATTTTAGGGTTTATAAGCCCATAATTTTCTATTCGGCCAAAATACAAAGCATGGGTCGAATCCATTATTTTTACCATGTTATATATGATTAAGAGAGAGCTAGAAAAATACCAGAAATAATTTAGATCAAAGGATTCACATGCTTCGAATTATTGTTGCTCGGCTAGGGTTTTTCGAACCAATTAATTCACCACGAACACACGATCGACTCCAGGACCTTGTGGCTATTTTTCTCACCTTCCTTGCATCATGAAGAACTCCAAAAAAATAGGTTTTTGATTTCTAAAAATCGGAGGTGGTGTGTGGGAATTTTAAGAGTGGCGGCTCATGTATTTTTAGGGTTTAGAGGTGAAATAAAATTTAGGGTTTGATATAATTAGTGATAGGCCGACCTTGGGGAGGGCATGGGGCCAATTGACCGGCCTTCACAAGGCCCAAATTAATTTACCCTTTATTTTGTGTATTTTCCTAATTTAATTGTGATTTAAATGCTTTTTAATTAATAATAATTGTGTATTTAAATTTTTTTGGCGCACACAAGGGTATTTTGGTCATTCCACAATTTGTATAAATATTAATCGAAGTCGTCAAAATTATTTTGTATCATATCTTGTTCGTTTCCAGAAGTTTGGGATCGATTCGGAACTTTAATTAAGCTTTAATTAAATTTTAAAGTTTCAGGGGCATTTTGGTAATTTTTGCATGTTTTAGATTTTCGATACTTTGACCCTTTTGGATATTGATCTGGGATATTTGATCTTCTGATATGAACCTTCTGATATGACCTTTCTGATGTGACACCCTGATTATAATAGGCACCTTTGACCTTTGACCTTTGACCTTTGACTCCCAGTTTGATACCCGAGCCAAAATTTGTTCCCTAGCCATGAAGGTAACATGGCCGTGTCTGTGATGCACCACTGGCATGACTCTTGTGTGGTCAGAGTGATTAACCACACCGTCCCTGTTCTGTTCTGATATGTGCACACTATATGATTATGGCCGATATTTCTGTTTTGGGGGCGTATGGATGCATCCTAGATTTGTTCTGTTATGATATGATATGTTATGATATGATCTGATTTCTGGTGACTGACGGTGGGTGCAATCCACGTCTTTCATGTTCTGGGAGCTAGCTACTCCATATATTTCTGTTGGATACATGAGGCCACCCCTCATATTATCTGGTTACTTGAGAGGCATCCCCTCTGGATTTCTGATGTGGTTACATGGATGTGATATTTCTGTTTCTGGGCTCGTGGTGGATGACTGTCCTAGACCTTTACTCTTGTACCTTATTTATATCTCTTTCATTATGTTTCATTTATTCATTTCCGTTTGTTTCATTTCCGTTTATTATATATATCTGTTCACTGGGCTTTTTAAGCTCAGCCGCATGTTTCTTTTCGTGTGCGGCAGGTTTTAGTTGAAAGCTGGGTTATTAATAGAGAGAACCTTGGAGTTAGAAGACCTTGTTAGCTATTCTGGAGTAGAGATGACTAGAAGAGATTTTTGTTTTAGACTTAGAAATTTTTGTAAATTTCAGATTTTCATTGTAACCCTTGGAATCCTATTGTATTACCTATGTCATATGCTTTTATCTGTTCTGATAAGAATCCGTATTTGTGACACCTTTGCCCTTGTCGGGTTGGGGTGTTACAATTATGGTATCAGAGACCAGGCTGCGACTTGTAATACATTTACCCTTGACCTGTGAGGTTTGGACCATTAGGTTTCCACTGTAGGCGCTCATAAGATAACCTATAAGAATTTGCCTTAGGACTTCCCTATAGGAACTTAAGTTCTGACCTGTGAGGATCTGGGTAGACATTAGGTTTCCGTCCGCGCACTCTCTTCCGTTGCTTCTGTTATCCTACTTGCTCATGTCGACACCTTTCGTATCCTATTTCGTCATCAATATACTCCTTCTGATCGTTCTGCTAATCGTGTAGATGGTGTCCACGCGCGCTCGAGAGTACTCCGCACGGAAAAAGCAACGATGGACCATCATTTATCCTACCGGCAGCAGGAAGATTGGGAAGATATGGAGAACGGCAAGGAGGAAGTTAATTCCTGCTAGTATATGGCCGTGTTATATCGAGGAGGAGCTGACCATAGTGAACAAAGATGGAGCAGAGGTGCTAGAGTACTCCACCCAGGTGATCTACAAAGATGGAGCGGCCATTCGGTACGCAGGCAAGTGCCCCAACTTCATTGAGGAGAATGGAGTGGTACGAATCCAGCCCCGCAATGTGGACAACCTCGAGGATGACAAGAAGGACCCTGCCGATGCGACTCCTGCCTCAGCCTAAAGAGATCGCCTGCATGATTTGTTTCCTTCTGTTTGTTTGAATGATTTGATACGCATGTTTCCTTTCCGTTTATGACGCATTGACTTCCTCTTGATTTTCGTACGAATATTTTGGATTTTGATCTAATAATTCCATTCCGAGTTGAATTCTGAGATTTTGGCTTGATTTATTTTGAGTATTTTATGATCATGATCCGATGGAAGACACCAAGTATGTACTTCATTTTGCTCTACCTTAAGAGAATTTACTCCATCCGTTTATCTCCGTCATCTTACGTTAAGATCCATTCTGCTAAACTATTCCAAATCTGCTGCAAGTAACGCTTATCTGATCCGGCATGTTCTGTCTCGTTTCTGTCATGATCGCTCTTCTATGTCCCTGCAAATTTCGAGGACGAAATTTTTTTATTAGTGGGGAAGAGTTGTAAAACCCTAAAAATCTAAAACATGTAAAATGACCAAAATGCCCCTGCAAGTTTAGAAATTAATTAAAAGTTTATAAAGTATCAAATAAATTCCAAACTTCTGGCAATGCATAAGTTATGAATCCCAAATAATTTTAACAATTCTATTTAACATTTATACAAGAGATAAAATTACCAAAATACCCTATGAAGGCCGAATGATAATTAAAAGAGTTTATATGTAATTTAAATGTTATAAAATATGGCTTAAATATGGAAATTATGAAGAAATAAATCATGATTAATTCCCAGCCCATAATTGCCGAGATTTGTGGTCCATTACCTCCCCTTTGACTCGGCCCCATCATTTTAAATAAATCACACACCTTTTATTTCTCAAACCCTAATTACCGATCTAAACTAACACACAAACAAATCCTCCATAGCATCCAATCGAGTTCCACAAATCATCTAAGCATTTTTCTGTGATCAATCATCATCCAAAGGAACTAGGAAAAATACCATTCGAATTATTTGAAGCTTGGTCCGATCTTGGTGAATTATTTCTTTGTCGCTAGAACAAAATAAGGTATGGATCGAATTAATTCTTGCGACCTCCTAAAAATTTGTTTCTTATTTTTCTTGTGTTCCTCACATCATATGTGACCTGTGAAAATTGGTTTCATGATTTTTAGATCGTTTTTGAAGTCGTGGTGATTTTTGACCCGTTTTGGCTAATCGCGTACAAAAGAATTCGTACACCTCATTCCACACGTTCAAATCTGGATTTGGTATTTTTCTCAGACCCTATATATGTTAAGAACATCAAATAAAATGTGTAATTCGATCCATGCATGTTATATGAATTATTTGGGGTTTAAATCAATAAAACAATGCGTAATTCATTTAAAATACCATACGAATTATAAGGGCTGTAAATATATTTTATTCACGTGTATTATAATGTCATATGATCTGGAAAAATATTAGGAAGAATTATCATGGCCTAGATCTAATTATTTTGAATTAATTTATATAATCATATTTCGTTTAAAACGTATAAAAGGATATAGAAAATTCGTACGAGTTGAAATCTGAGAATTAGGGTTTGTTCTTATGATTATAATTAATGTTTAATGATGTGGTAATGATTGAAAATGGTTTGGAAGAATTAGGGTTTGATTTCATGGATTTAAAATGGTTAACGAGTGGTTTTAAAATGTTTAGGGTAGGTTTTGTAACTTTTAAAACTCGTGGGTTATTTTTAGAACTTATTTTGGAATGTGTACTTTCTGTATAAAATATAAGTTAAGGGGGTCTAGAGTCATTTTTGTATTTTAAAGGATTAAAATGTTTCTAGGGTTTAATTAAGGTACGAATTATAAAATAATTAAATGGAGGGACTAAACTTGTAATTTCTGGAAACTTGGGGCTGTTTTGAGTAATATAATCTATTCAGGGGGTTAAGTGTAAATTTGGTGATTTAATGGGTTATTATGTAATTATTAATAATATAAAGTTGAAATTTTAAAATAAGGGACTAAATATGTAACTTTGAAAAGTAGAGGGGCCTATTGTGTAAATTCTGTAAAATTGAGGATACATTCTTATAATATGATAAAATGAGTGACCATTGTGAAAATTTGATAAATTAAGGGTCTAAAGTGTAACTACGAACAATTGAAGGGTTAAAGTGTAACTTTTGAAACTAAAGGGGTATAAAGTGTAAATTATGAAACCTAAAGGACTAAAAGAGTAACTTGATGAATCTAAAAGCTAAAATGGAAAGTTACTTAAAAAGGAAGGGCTTGTAATTCTTGTCTACCCTCTAGGTGTGAAGAAAGAGAGGTCCTGATCCACTCTGTGTCATCCATTTCTGATTTGTGTTTGCTTCTGGAATAAGGTACAGATATTCTGACCTTCTCTGTAAGGTTTCATATGATTCTTTTCTGATCTGTTAAATCTCTGATTTGATACTCTGTTACGATCTTTTGCTATGATACTTTTGCTTCGACCTTTGATCTCTGATTTTGGACCTATGATATGAAGACCTTTTTGATATGAGATGGAAATGTTTAAATAAAGTATTTTGAAAGGGTTTTTCAAGCATGATATATTGACTTTAAGAAAACTATTTTTGAAGTTTATTTTATGAAAACTATTTGAAAGACCATTTATGAAAACTATTTCGAAGGATTGTTTTAAATAAACCTTAAGAGAAAACCTTTTGAAAAGTACTTTTGATATTGAACCTTTTGGAGATTTGACCATCTGATACTTTGACCCTTTTGGATATTGATCTGGGATATTTGATCTTCTGATATGAACCTTCTGATATGACCTTTCTGATGTGACACCCTGATTATAATAGGCACCTTTGACCTTTGACCTTTGACTCCCAGTTTGATACCCGAGCCAAAATTTGTTCCCTAGCCATGAAGGTAACATGGCCGTGTCTGTGATGCACCACTGGCATGACTCTTGTGTGGTCAGAGTGATTAACCACACCGTCCCTGTTCTGTTCTGATATGTGCACACTATATGATTATGGCCGATATTTCTGTTTTGGGGGCGTATGGATGCATCCTAGATTTGTTCTGTTATGATATGATATGTTATGATATGATCTGATTTCTGGTGACTGACGGTGGGTGCAATCCACGTCTTTCATGTTCTGGGAGCTAGCTACTCCATATATTTCTGTTGGATACATGAGGCCACCCCTCATATTATCTGGTTACTTGAGAGGCATCCCCTCTGGATTTCTGATGTGGTTACATGGATGTGATATTTCTGTTTCTGGGCTCGTGGTGGATGACTGTCCTAGACCTTTACTCTTGTACCTTATTTATATCTCTTTCATTATGTTTCATTTATTCATTTCCGTTTGTTTCATTTCCGTTTATTATATATATCTGTTCACTGGGCTTTTTAAGCTCAGCCGCACGTTTCTTTTCGTGTGCGGCAGGTTTTAGTTGAAAGCTGGGTTATTAATAGAGAGAACCTTGGAGTTAGAAGACCTTGTTAGCTATTCTGGAGTAGAGATGACTAGAAGAGATTTTTGTTTTAGACTTAGAAATTTTTGTAAATTTCAGATTTTCATTGTAACCCTTGGAATCCTATTGTATTACCTATGTCATATGCTTTTATCTGTTCTGATAAGAATCCGTATTTGTGACACCTTTGCCCTTGTCGGGTTGGGGTGTTACACTATCCCAAGATAGACGGATCACAATCAAATCTTTATCATCTAAAAGTGAGAGGGAAAACATTCTTATCCTCGTGGTTACACACCTCAAGGCTTCTTATAAGGACAGAGATGGGTGAAACGAAATTGAATGGTGTCGGAAGGTTCATAGATACTTATCAGAAGTAAAAGTCAATCAAAACATTTCTGGTACGTTATCGCCATGGAGATTCTCAGAATGCCTGAAGAGGCGTCAAAGTGATTAACAAAGAATCAGAGTGAAACGTGGGTCTTAATCAAAATGATTAACAAAAGGGATTTGAAGATAAGGATTAAATAGTGTCAGGCCATTATTATGAAATTCTCAATGCCTTCAAGATTTAATCAGGTTCAAAACTTAGGTGGTGCAAAGCATAAGCTTTCACTTTCCAGAAGTGGTATCAACAGGATCTAACCAAAAGCAAGGCACGAATCAGAGTGATACGGAAGCAATGATGCTTAAACAAATGCCTTATAGTCTACCCATTCCTCACCGGTCAAAACTTAGGTTCCTATGGGAAATCCTAAAGCAATTTTCAAAGGTTGACTTACGAGTGCCTACAGGGAAAGCTTAGTGGTCCTAACTTACACAGGTCAAGGGTAAATGTATTACGAAATCGCAGCCTGTCTCTCTGATACCATAATTGTAACACCCCAACCCGACAAGGGTAAAGATGTCACGCGAATGGTTTCATATCAGATCTAACAAAAGCATACATTCAAAAGTAATACAAAGATTCTCAAGTGTTACAAATGAAAACAACAACTAAATACTATGTCTGTCAATACAAATCCTTCTAAAAACTTCTACTTCAGAATAACTATCAAGGTCTTCTAAGTCCAAAGGTCTCTTCACTCATACCCAGCTTCCAACTAAAACCTGCCGCACACGAAAAGAAAACGTGCGGCTGAGCTTAAAAAGCCCAGTGAACAGATACATAATACAAAGCAAAGATAACGAAACAGAAATATAGTGAAGCACTGGGAAATGACATAAGGTATAATCAAAACAAAAGAGTAATAAGGAAATATAGGATAGTTATCTACCACGAGCCCAGAAACTCAAAGTCATAATCTCAACATCATAGTCTCAAAGTCATAATCTCACAATCAGAGGGGATACCTCCTAGGCAACCAGATAATATGAAGGGTGTCCTCATGTATCATAATAGTGGAGTGATCAGCTCCCAGAAATGTGAAAGGCATGTATTGCACACAGTACCAGTCACCTCAAAGTCATAACTCAAAGTCATAGTTAAATCCACTAAACATACAAATCTAGGATTGCAACCCATACGCCCCCGAACTCAAAGTCATCTCAAAATCATAGTAGCCATGGCAGATAATCATAAAAGGGACTGTGTGAGAAATCACTCCCCCACACGGGAGTCATGCCAGTGGTGCATCACAGACATGGCCAGGTTACCTTCCTGGCTAGGTAACATAAAATGGCTCGGGTATCAAACTAAGAGTCAGGTCTCAATGTCATATCAAGGTGCATCTCAAGGTCATAATCAGAAAGTATATCTCAAGGTCATATCAAAAGGTTCATGTCAAAAGGATCATGGCAAAGGTTTAAATCATAGCTCAACATCAATGCATAGGTGAAAAGACACCCTTACTAAAAAGGGTAGAGTATCCGTACCTTATGACGAAAGCACAAATAGAAACGAAGCACAGAATATAGGAACAGTTCAGAGTCTCTCCTTTTTCACACCTAAAGGAGTAGAAGGGGATTACAAAACATTCTTAATTAATTGTCTTTCCATTTTAAGTAACTTTCTATTTTTGGCAGGTTTCCATATTTAGTAAGTTTCCACTTTTAGAAAGTTTCCATTCTTAGCAAGTTTCCATTTTAGAAATATGGAGTATCATGCTTAGTTAATCATTATTAATGGAAATAAGGTATCTTTTATCATATTTACACATTCGGTCCTTAAGGTTTCACAATTTACATTTTATACCCTTATATTCCAAAAGTTACACTTTAACCCTTCAAGTATTCATAGTTACACATTAAACCCTTAATTTATCCATTTTACACAATGATCACTTATTTTATCATATTATACGAATGTATCCTCAAGTATTCATAATTTCACACATTAAGTCCCTCTAGTTATCAATGTTACATATTTAGTCCTTTAAATTACAATTTCAACCTTTAATTATAAACAATTACATATTGAGCCATGAAATTATCAAAATAGCACATAACTCCCTGAATATATTTTATTATTCAAAACAGCACTAAGTTTCCAGAAATTACATATTTAGCCTTCAAGTTTCATAATTTACGATTTACACCATTTTAATTAATTAATTACAAATTAAACCTTATACTTATATAATTTACAAATTAACCTTCACAAGATTCATATTACACATCAAGTCCTTTTATTCCTTCAAATTACAGAAAATAACCCTCAGTATTATTATGTTACAAACAGCCCTTAAACTTTCGGTAATTTACACATTTGGTCCTTTTACTTATTTAAAATTCAATTCGATTTACATAATTTTCCATAATTACATATTAAGCTCATAAATACTCAAATTCACACATTTCACCCTTTATATTATTATTTACTTCGTGACCCTTCCATTTTCCAGAAATTACACATTTAGTCCCTCATTTAAATTATTTTCCAAATCGCTATAAATCTAATTAACAAAATACCTTTTAATTCCAAAACTTTCATATTTTACAAATAGCACCCTCAATTTATATTTTATTCATATTTTCCTTCATTTATAGAGTATTACAAAAATGGTCCACGATTTTTACAAGTTACAAAACATACCCTTTAACTATTTAATATCAATCGGTTAAACATAAAACTATAACAAAATCAAACCCTAGCAATCCCAATCATTTGGCCATCATTCTATCATCATTATTTATCAATTATTACCAGATTTCATTCACTATAAACCCTAGGTCGATTAGTTCTTAGGGTTTTTCCATAATTTCTCTTTTTATTTCTTAAATCCGGTTTTAACATAAATCCATAAATCACGATTTCCACTCAAACAAATCAAGACACCATTTTTCTCATGTTATACGAAGCATATAGAACCCAAGAAAATTATTTACATGTTCAGGAAAAATCGCATGAATTAATAAGAATTCAATTTCGATTTTAGGGTTTATAAACCCATTATTTTCTATTCGGCCAAAATACAATGCATGGTTCAATTTAAGTATTTTTTCCATGTTATATATGATTAAGAGAGAGCTAGAAAAATACCAGAAGAATTATAGATCAATGGATTCACACGCTTTGAATTTTTGTTGCTCGGTTGCACTTTTTCGACCCAAACAAATCACCACAGCCAAACGATCGACCCTAGGACCTTGTAGCTATTTTTCCCACCTTCTTGGCACTATGAAGAACTCCAGAAAATTACCTCTTTGCTTCAGAAAATTCGGATGTGGTGTGAGGGATTTTTGAGGGTGGCGGCTAATTAGTTTTTAGGGTTTATTTGGTAGAAATAAATTAGGGATTAGTATTAAAGGTGATTGACCGGTCTTTGGGGAGGGGGAATGGGCCTTGGATACCGAAAATTTTAGTTGGGAAATTATTGGGCCTTAATTGCATATTTAATGTATTTTAATTACATTTACAAACACAATATAAATCATATAATTCCATTCGGCACTCTTAGGGGTATTTTAGTAATTTTTTAGCTTGCAAAAATATTAAATGAAGTTGTCAAAATTATTTGGGATTATAACTTGTTCATTACCCGAAGTTTGGGATCGATTCGGTACTTTATAAGCTTTTAATTAAATTTTTAAACTTGCAGGGGCATTTTAGTCTTTTTACCTGCTTTCAGATTTTTGGGTTTTACAAAGACTGTCTCAATATATCTTATGTTGTTATTGTGGTTATTGTTGCTAACCCATCCAATATCATTTTACGTCCATCCGTATTGGTTTGTTTTTTATTTGTGCCAAAGGGTGAAATTATACTGATGAAGAAACATATTGCAACATAAACATAAAGCCTAAATGGACACTACTACCAGCATACAAAACTTAGAATTCTAGACATGACTGATATTGGATTCCAGCATATACAAAATGTCAGTCATTATCTTGGTCAGGAGTTCAACCAAGATATCTGATACAAACATAGTTAATCAACATCTCTTTTCTAACTTATATTGTTTTATTTATACTTACAAACTTCAAAATAGAGCACCAAGTGTATCATTGTTCAAACTGACAGACCATTCACATATCTACTGCATCTTAATCAATACAACATTGGATGTTGTAAGCAAATCATGATCAAGAGTGAATCTAACCTTTAAGTTTTTCTTAAATCTACCTTTAGACATGATTTGCTTAATGTCTCCCTTCATAACAACATGATCATCATACTCTTTGGCTATGTTTGTATTAACATATGTTCTTAATATCAACTGTTCCTCAAATGGTGGATCCTTGCGCATCAACGTGAACTTAGAAGAATCATCAGTGGTTGAATGATTGTACAGTTCGTGTCTCCTCACAAAATCAGATGGTATCGTCTGGTTACAATAAAATGAAAGGCATCATAAGTACATAAAAATGCATTAACATGATGAAGTTAGTATTTGTATGAAAAAAATCATTATAATATAAACTTACGATATGGCCTTTAGTTGTACTGCTTTTGTTAAGGATCTTAACGAAGCTGAAATAATCATTATTTTTTTCCACTCTCTGCATTTCTTTTCATCACCTGAGTTCAAGTATACACATGTTGATTCTGAGTCTCTATTTGTGTTTTATACTAAATGATATATTAAAATAGTACCTTATTCGTCAAATTTGATTTATTTAAATGCTTGACGGCATCCTTCTTGGTTCCACTTGTATTTCCGCCAATGAAAACATCATTTTCCAGAATCTGAAAGTTTAAATCAGATAACTTAAAACACCATTAATAAATACATCAAGTAAGATAACAAAATTTGGTTATCTTAAAACAACATTTGTTTTCTTCGGACTGTTCAGTATATTTCCATAGAAGTGACATCTTTTCCTTTTAACAACAACGCTTCCAAGTTTCACAACTTTAGTCTCTTCAAACTATGAGAATAAAGAGTTATATTTAGTTAACGAATAATTAAAGATAAATAATAATACTTCTAAATAAGGGATTCAAATGTATTTCATATCTTACAACATCATGTGGTTTTTCAGTTTCCATCACATCATCAACTTCAATTTTAACTTTCTTAGCTTCACTTGGTTTCTAAAATAAGTTTCAATTAAAGTAAGATACAAAAATATATATACATAATTGTTTGTATAGATTATCAATAGTGGACTTATAATACTTAACATGTAACACATACCACCATATGAAAAGAAAATTTTGGCCTCATACTACTTTTTAAGTTCTGATAATCTCTGCTTCCAAGTTTTTTTTTTTTTTTTTTTTTTTTTCGAGAATTCAGATCCTATAAACCAACAAATTTATAAGCATCAAGATAGCCATTAATGTATTATACACAGACTTCTATTAAAAACTTACTCTCAAAAAAAGGGTCTTCACAGAATCCATTCGCATCATGAACGGTGGCAACAAATCCATATCCGATTATGAAGTATAGAACAAAGGTTTGAGTTCCATCAATTTTGCATTTTTTGCAAAACTCTTTCCATTCAGAACCATAAAAACTACAAGGTTTGTTATTAACAAAGTCCAAAAAAACATACACCCACCCATAGAAGTTGCTAACAGTATACATATTATCAGGTTTGAACTTAAAGCCCTCAAAAAAACTCTTAGGCAACAGCTGCAGTTAACAAACGAAACAAAAAGCATATTGATAAATCTTGTATCAAAATAACATAGAAACATTATCTTCTACATGTAGTTTAATCACAAATTTAGTGCACTTGTCCTAAATGGCTCTGTTTTGTTGAAACAGCCAGAAAGTTAACCATTTTTATTCCATCTGCAGTTTCGTGACACACTTTCGTACCATTTCCATTTTCATCGAACTGAGTGAGCACTACATAACCATCATACTTTGCTATTATCAAAACAGTCCAACCTTCTTTAACATTACAGTCTTGAACATATCTTTTCCAATCATTTCCACTTATTAAACCAATGTGTGCATCAACTCTAGAAACAATAAAATCGTACATACGACCTTTATTTTTACCAACTAAAATATTGTTATTACTCAATCCGTCCCAAAATATAAGTCCACTTTGCTATTTTTGGTTGTCCCAAAATTAATGTCCACTTTTAATTTCAACCAATCAAAATGATTCAAAGTGGATGAGAATGAAATTTCATTTGTTAATATTTTAAGGGGCCCACTTTTCTTAAACTTTGTGAAATATGAAAGTGGACATATAATTTGGGACGGAGGGAGTACTACATTTTGCATATTCAAATAACCTTACTGGAACTCTCAATCCTCCCTCAACTCTGCTTTCAATTTTCACTAAGAATGCCATCTGCATAATATTCCAACATCCATATAAGATCTTTATAACATAACATACTCTATATCAAACATTAATCAAATCAAATTTAAGTTTATTCTTATTATATTCAAACAACCAAATAAATTAGGGCTTTTTAACTACGTCATCATTAAGAACATGCAATGGCTAAAACATGTAGATGATGGTAACTTAGATTGTATACGCAGTTGTATTAACATGAATAAGTTATTTTTTTTCAACATCATATTTTATTTTAGTGGTAGCAACTAGAATGATACCTAATATCTGCACAAGCTCATAATATCAATATCTTACTAAAACGTGATTAAACTATTATAAACAAGTAAAGTTACCTATTAAAGTAATGTTGTGTGTGAATCAATGATTTTGACAAGAAGCAGAACACAAAGAGATGTAGTTTAGGTAGTGCATATTAAAATAAATGTTTCGTGTAATATAATATAATTAGTCGGTTCAATATTCTTTATAATATTTTATTTTATAGTCAAATCATAATGATTACGTAACATATACCAACAAATGAGTTCAATACACTTTTTTTTTTTTTTTTTTTTTTTTTTTTTTTTTTTTTTTTTTTTTTTTTATATTATATGTATAGTAATTGTATCAGTTGAAATAGTTAATATTTTATTCAATATATGTCTAACGTACAGTTTTTTTTATTAGCAATAAGGCTTGGATCTATATCTTACCTTATAGTTCAACCCATCAGAATCGTTAGCAGCATTGTGTGCATCGTGTTTTAATCACGCAGCTAGATTTTTGGGATTTTTTGCATCTTTTTATGTTATTTATACAAGGTTCATATTTTGGTTTACATCCACGTAAATTTTGTTTGTATACATGATAAAAATTCAAACGAACACACTAACACATTATAAATTTTCAAAATCATTCAATTGCATTCATTAAACAAAGTTTCAATTTTGAATGAGTTATTTTATTCATAGCGGATAATCATTGTTACATTATTAATGATAATCCGAAAATTACCCCATATCATACCGATCAAGTAACGCTTTTTTTGCATCAATTGAATGATTCACTTTTTTTAGTTGATCTCTGAATAGTAGTAACTCTTCCAAATCTCTGTCGATGTCATCATAGAAAAATCTTATTAGCTCATAATCGGTCTTCACTTTCAAATGATACACACTCATCTTTTTTACTGTTTCCGTTTTTGAAGCTATGCAAATTTGCAACTCGTGGAACATTTGAAGAAGCTGTTCACGCCGATCTTCGTTTGATTTAATAAGTTGGATTACGGATGAATTCTGCAAATCTATAAATAACTTTTGCCTTTTGTTTAATACATTTGAATTATCAGCAACTTTGGATGTATTATTATATTTGGTTGTCATTTTGAATAACGATAACTATGTGACACATTCTTTATATACAATAATTTTCCACGTCTTTCTCATATGTAAACGCCATTTTTTTCTCTTACGAACCTAATTTTAATCCTTATATTTCGAACAAATTTTTTTCTTATCCATTATTAAATGTCAAAATTATAATAAATATTTTAAGTATAAATGTTTTTTAGTAAAATTTCAGGTGTAAAATATGTAATATTACATTGCATATTTATATAACTATAGCTATAAATGTTTTTTCTTTCTAAGCATTTATGGTTTATGAGATAATTGTTTTTTGTATTTGTTTTGTATTTCAAAGTATTATTTGCAGTTAGTGGTTACATTTTGTTTGTAAATATACATCAACCTACTATATATTATCGATCTTCAATGATTCATATACTTTACATGTATATCATTTTACTATACATAAACCTACTATGACATTATATAGATTGCATGGCATATTGGATAGTAATTAGCGATTGATATCACCTTCATGGCCGTCATTTCATTACAGTGAATGCCCCTATCAGTATGGATGGGATATAGAGAATTCTGACGTGAGTGTTTAAAATATTTGTTGTGTTTTGTAATACGTTATCTAATGTTGTTTCATCTAATATATATGATTCCCCTTTTTGTTTTCCCCTAGGAAATCGTCATGACCAGTGAAAAAATAGTTGAATCTAAAGCTATTAATGTTGTTGAGCTTTCTAAGGATAATGTCGAAGGAGAAGATAAACATGTTAATTTCGTAAGTTGTTAGTTAAAGTTATAGTGCCTTTATGTTATTTGTTTGTGTTTCATTAACATTAATAAAACTCCAAATGCTTTTTCATAGGATGTTCACTCAAGTCTTCATCCTGTGTCTTATTATATCGGCAGGAGAACTTTGGAGTTTCCTAAAACTGAATATGTTTCTGATAATTTTACCGATTTTAAAAATATTGAATTACTTTTTTCAAATGTCCGTTTGATCAAGAAGATTCATGTGTTAAAGGAAAATCTTAATCTCTTAGTCATGTGGATGCTGACAATGTATGCATCAGAAACAGCAAAGGTATTCAACATCAGAAAGCGTAGGTGTATCTGATAATAAGAAGGCTTTTATTTGGTAACATATAGTTAGTATATACTGACTATTTTATATTTTTATAAATTTTAAACTTAACCGCTTTGTATGAGGCAGTTTCTATTATATATGTAACTCCTCCTTTCAGTAGCACACATTTGTATCCTTTGCAGTTAAGTTTCCCAAAATTATCACCAAACTTCATATTTGAACATGGAATATACGAATGAAGAGTCTGTCGGTTCCACTATTACCGATTTGAAAGATCAAATTTTGATTTCAATTCGTAGTGAACTAGACAACGCGTCCCATATTTCTGAATGTCTTTAGAAACTAATGTCCCAAATCAATGACAGAATTCAGTCTAGGGAAATTCTGCTCAATTATTTACGTGAGTTACCATTTTCTAATGTATCTGATAAGGCTATAATTTATCTTACCATATATCGTGATCAAGACCTCAGCAAATATCGCAGTATTTCGAGAATTTTGCAAGATGTTAACTGTAATTTGCAAAAAAAGTCAGCATTTGAAGAGATCCTTAAGCGTTTATGACAATATTTCATTTTAATTGCATTATCATCTATATTTGACATTGTCGAATTATGTGTTCAATATAAACGTGTATTTGTTATATATCTTTTTATTTGAATCATGTATCTTTATATTTGATTTTAATATTCAGTATTTGTTGTGATTTTTGAATGATCAACTTCTCAATGGTTGTATCATGTATCTATATTTGTTTTATCGGTAAATTTTCCTTACAAATTTATGTAAAGATCTTAATATGGCCATATCACATATATTTAGTGCTATTGTAATTTGAGAGAACTGAATCCTTAAAAATTTAACAAAACATATTGATATTAATTATATATTATTTCATGATATATCGTATCATGATAATTCATTTAAAGAACAAAACATACATATTATTTTTATTATAACTAGACATGAATATCTAAGAATAACTTATTCTAATAACAAAGTGAAGGAAACAAACTCTTTTCGATCGTTATAGATTCTAGATCATGTCTTTGTAGAAACATTTGTCACGAATACTGTTGCGTGTTTCATACACTGTACATGTTATGTCGTTTAATGTTTTCATATCGGTATCTCGCAGTATCTTTAGGTAGGTCATTGTTTCATCGCGAATTGTAGAAGGTTCTTCTTTTTGTAAATCCTCGATCATCATTTCTCTAGAGATCGTTTTATCACATATGCTGATTCCTAGCTTTGATAACCCGGACAACAATTTGAAATCTTCTTGTGCTTCCTTATTCATAATATTTGTTAGTTGTGTTTGTAATGTTTCTGATTTTGATCCAATGGCTATGTCTTCCATTATAATGCGGGTTTGTGTTTCTTTCCTATGAATTGTTATAAGTTTTGAGGTTTCAGTGTGTTATTATTGGTAGTGTTATTTATAGATTACTGTCTATTTCATTCCCTTATTTCTGCCTATTCCGTTTCCTTTTCTATTGGTGTAGTTAACGAATTTTCATACTTACCAAGTCTTGAACACATAAATCTCAATATCGTAAACAAGTTATTATTTTAAAAACATACTAGAACATACAAATCCTTAAGCATCCATTAATTTAATAATTTTCACATTTACAATAAACAAATTACATTATTACTTAAATGGTAACCTATCAATATGTTTACATAAAACATACAAAATAAATAGACCACCATCATGCATGAACAAAAGCATAAACACATTTCATCTTCATCATTCAGTCAGCCATTAATCCATATCTTTAGCAAAAACCATTATTTCTTATCCACATCACATTTGATTACGTAAACGTTATCAATTCTTCAAGTTCAAAGTTCTTTTGTATCTGATTGTGTATTTCTGTTAGCATTTGCATGATATGCAAAGCTATTTTCATGTCACGTTCTTGAAGCATGATCAGGTGGCATAAAGCACATTTTTTCAATGGGCTGAATTCGATGCTTCGAACTACATCAATCAATGGTCCTCTTTTTGTGATGTTGTCTGTAATATGTTTGCACAGTGTAGTCAATCCTCTAGAGAACTGTAGCTCTCTATCAGTTTCGTGACGTATTTTTAAGAGTACAATTTGAGTTAGTGAAGGTGAGTATGCCATATTTTGTGTGTTTTCAAAATCTTATTTTATCTTTTGATTAAAATGAGATTGAAATGAGGTGGGGTTGGTTTAAATAAAACTAGGATATGTAACTATTTATATGAATTAAATATATATACTTATAATTGGGTACGTGGATGGTAGATCGTGTATGGTACTACGTGGGTTGTGCAACGTGTTGATATATCTTACTTTTGATCATGTCTTACGTGTAGTTATGGTAATCATATCGTTAAAATAATTTAGTTGTATTTTTTGACGGTTTTGCAACTTGTGATGTCATGTGATTTGTGCAGTAAAATTATTACCCTATTGATATGACTAGATAGTTGATATGTAGTGTTGGTATATAACATATTTTTTAAATATAACTCAACTTATTTAATTTCCAAAAACATTATTTACTAAAAATTTTAGCATGTTATTGTTTTAAATATTTAATTATAAAAAATTTTAGCATGTTATTATTTAGGAAAATTTGTCTGTTAGTACTTCAAATTTTTCATGATGATTTACTTGCTATTTTAAATGTCTATCATTTCGTTTCTGATGCTTTCAATAGGATATTTGTTACGTTGCTGATGCTTTTAGATGCTGTTCTGATGCTCCTTCCATATTATGCTGACTCTTATAATTTGACCATGTATATATGCTTGTGATGGGTTTGTTAAATAAGGGTTGAGGCCCAAATTAACATAAGGGCCACATTTTTTTTTTTTTTTTTATTTTTGTATTTGTAAAATATTTTTGTATACATGAATTATTGTTAGGTCCACGTATATATCTATTTTAAAAATGATTTGTTTTATTGTTAACTTTTTTCTATAATTGTGAAATATCATTTATATCTATCATGTCAGGGAGAATAAATGGTATGTTAATGTTGGGTCCGTCAGTACCCAAGCGTCTTGAAAACAGGATTTGGACACAAATTAGCCAAGTGTTAATCAACCTTAAACACTCTCAAGTCACTGAGTGAACAGTCACTCAGTGAGTTACCTTCAAGATGCTTAGGACGAGTTTAAGAAGAAAGATTCACCATTCAGTGAGGCGGAACTCCCTGAGTGTCACTTAAGCCAAAGAAGAAGGTAATGGGTTCAGTGAGTATTTGACAAGAACTCACTAAACCCCCAGTCTCCTCAACAACAATAAATGATTGAAGACTGAAGACCTAGACTGAAGAATCAGAAGTCTGAAAGAAAGGCGGGATTAGGCGGGAAGAGTTTGAAAAGATAAGGAGAAGTCTTATCGGGCCAGAAACAAACCTTCCCTAAAATAGCTTAAAGTCAAGGAGTGTCAGACCTGACACTCGGAAAGACTTTTAGCCTATTCCCATTGGTTCTTGGAAATGACAAATACTGTTGTAGTTTTCAGACACGCTAGGTTATTCTTTTTGTATTTTTAATCATAGGTGCTCTTTTATACTTGTGTATAAATAGGAACAGATAGGAGAAAAGTGGGTTAAGTTTTGTGCATTAAAAGCTTAGACTTTCACAAAACCACTTTTCTCCTCCAAAGAGCAATCACATCCCTGAGATAGCTCAGTGGGTCATTATAGTTGCCACTCAAGAATAACTTGAGTTTAGAGAGGAGAACAAATCATACCTTGTCTATTCGATCCCAAGTGTTTATTCCGCAAACACTTGGGTAATAGATTTTATTGATTGATTTGTAATAAGAATTTAAACGTTGAAAAACTTGTGTGTTTTATCTTTACATTTTACTTATCTGTTATAATTAATTAATACATTAATCTCAGTTATAAACACGATTATATTAACTTTGTAGTTACTTTTACTTGTGTTAAGGGAACAACAAGTGGTATCAGAGCCTCTGGTTTATAAAATCTTTTCAAAAACTAAGAGTGCTCAAGGTTTTTAAAACCAAGATCCTACTATGGCTGATATTAATGTGCCCCAGCTCGTCGATAAAAAGGGTGGTAGCTTTTCAGCTGTTGCCCCCAGACTTGAAGCTGGAAAATTTAGCAAGTGAAAAAAGTGAATGCTTTGCTACTTGACTGGTATGGAACCATTCTACATAACTTGTATCAATGAAGGTCCTTATGTCCCTAAGACTGCTGAGGGGTTAAACAAACCTGAAGCTCAGTGGATGATGCGTGGTTTTGTAACCTTACAACAGGTTTTACCTCTCGAGGGATCTCAAGAGGCTTACAACCCCACCAGGCAGTGTACCTGACCGATGTAGTATAGTGTAGTGGTAAGTACGGGGGATTGATCGTTCTCCACAGGGAATAGTGTTCGTTAGGTATGAAAGACTACTCTAATAGGTCTAAAGATTGAGGAAGATTCTTTTTATGTTTTTATATTTTTTTATGAAAGCAAGTAAAATCTCGGTTTTGAAGGAGTGGGCGGAATTAGTTGCTAGTCAACTAACCCAAATAACTACAAATGCAAATAAAGTAAATAACTGAAAATAAAATGTTGGTGAGAAACTTATGTGTAGAGAAATGTGTTTACTTAGATTTCCTTACTCCCTAACTATCTTTTACCGGTTGATTAGTGTGTATTAGTCGCATGGATGATGGGTGTATTCCTTAATATCAATCGTGGGGTGGCGTACGTACTTCCCCAACTCTACAAGCTCCTACTTCACTCCTATGTCGAGCCGGCTAGGAAGCTCCTAACATGGGATCACTAGAATTCGCTTGTGCATTAAATACAACCATAAAAACCTTTAGTACGCATTTGGTTCATGTTTCTTAAGACGTTCAAGCAAGTTACCGAATAGGAAGTTAGCCAGTTTTCTTAAGCCTAACATAGATAAACAATCATCCAATACAACTAATAACACACTAATAACCAATAATCAATAGCTAGGTTTCATTAGATCTAAGCAAACACAAGATAAATCTAGCCTAACATGTTAAACAAAAGACAAGAACAAGATAAAATCAAACAACACATAGACATATTGAATGATTAATTGATAACTTATCTTTCAATGTAACATGGAAGATCTCAAGGCAAAAAGCCTTGAAAAAGATGCTAAATTCGTCCTAGGGTTTTCTCCCAAAAATTCCACACTAAGCTCTCTCTTAATGACAAAAAATTAGAAAACTATATATAGATTTTTATATCTGACGGCGTCACCTTATGGAGTGTGACGCCGTCACCTCGCCGCTTCTAGGGTTCCCGGATGACCTTCTTGACGCCGTCCCTCTTTAGTTCTCCAAAATCCGTTCTGGCTTATCAAGGCTTGACGCCGTCAGCTATTGAACGTGACGCCGTCCCTCTTTGATTTAAGCCGTGACGCCCTTGATCAGGTTAAAGCGTGACGCCGTCAGAATTCACATGCTATTTTCACTGGCTTATCATGAGTAAATTTCACGTCCACCTTTTCTTGCCAAGCCATGACGCCGTCCAGAGTAAAATGTGACGCCGTCAAAGGTAACTTTCAGTACAATTTTGAGACTTTGTCGTTTTCTTCACTTTTATGCTCCAAAAACGTCCAAAATGCCTCCTTTTCCAGGTTTCTCCTCAAAAGTACCTAAAATGACAAAAGGAACGATTTAGGGCAATATTTGATCAAATAAATACGATTTAGGGCTTAAATGACCCTTAAAAGCGGTACACTTTTCGCTTCATCAAATACCCTTACACTTGAGATTTGCTTGTCCTCAAGCAAATGCGCTTTTATTCTAATCAAAATACAAGTTAGGGGTCATTTAATGCAAACATAAAAGTAATTACAACAAATAATCGTTCCACTTCAATCATAATAAGCACGGAGATTACATACTAGCACCTCACAAGTAGTGTTTAGATACTCACATCTCTCAAGTGTCATCAAAATAAATCTCATAAATGAAAACGGATATTATCTCTCACTACCTGTCATAGCAAATAGATTACCATAGGCTTGGGAAAGGATCGAAAACCTCCTCCACTAGGCGTAAGCACCTAAGATAAACTATCAAAGAGGGCTTTTACATGGGTTATAACGTTAGGTGTAGGGAAAAGGAAAACACGGTTTTGTTGGATAAAGGATATTTTACTGGTGGCGAGTTAAAGATCTTGATTAATTACATGTACTATACAATGTTGCTAAGCCAAGACTCGACTCAATCTTAAGCTAGAAACAAAATAACAAAATAACAAAAACATAAAAATAAACATAAAATGAAACGGGATGGTAGTCCGTATGTTTTTTCTATTTTTCTTTTTCTCATTTTTTTTTTGTATTTTTCTTGATTTTTTCGATTTTTTTTTTTTTTTTTTTTTTTTTTTTTTTTTTTTTTTGCATACACTCTTGCCCTACCATCCAAAATAATACATCATAGGGGCATTGCATCCCCCTTACACTTGAACTTTTACATAACTTTACAAATACTAATCTAACGACTCGAATTAAGATAATTGAAAAACTTGGAGTACTTTTAAAATTATTAGCACATATGGGGGTAATAAATGATGTTCTTCCCCATTACTCCATTACACTAGTACTTTACCCATGAGTCCCAATCGTCCCAAAACAATATGTACAAGGATATGACTCGACTTAGCAACCATGTAATCAACTAGATAATTAACTTGGGTTTAAACAAATGTTGACACAATAATGCACTAAAAATGAGTGCATACAAGGTAGGCTAAGGCGATTTGGGTGTACATTTAAGTGGGGTGTAAACAAATTCTTCCTTTAAGTAAAATGCTTAAAGGTCGAAACGAAAAGATAGGCTCTGAGGGGTGTACTAGGGGTATCGTGTACTAAAAATGAGTACAACGCAAAGGGTGTGGGAGAATTACTTGACCAATGTAGCCAATGTAATTATAACAAAAACACAGGTGTAAAACAATGGGTTAATCCTAATGCCTCTTATCATGTAGTAAATCTAACTACACGAATGTAGTCTCACTTGTGGCCTCGGAATGGTCCTAACGCAAGTTCTAGAATCTAAGTGCTACCGGTACACACATCATAGCATAAATGCTTTTCCTACCAATTCTAGGGGCGAACCTCACATATTTGGGGGTGGAAATTTTTTTTAGTGGTACGGTTTTTGTGCTAGTCATATAACTTCTATCCGTGAGACGCTCATTAAGATCAAAGTTTCACTCCTATATGTTGTAAAAAATTTTAAATTTGGCACTAAAATTACCTTAACAAGTATTTCTCTCAGTTTTATTACACATCTACTATTAAACAAACAAAAATCAAGCGTAATAGTATTCTCTAAAATCGTACTTTTACCCCCCCCCCTTACACTTAAGATGAACATTGTCCCCAATGTTCAAATAACAAGATGTAAAAGCATAAAGTAAAAGAATGAAATCAAATACTCCCCTGATTCGCTCGGTGGATAATGAAATAACACGGTTAAATCTTCTTCCAAAGTAATGTTAAAGCTCCATGACTAATGCATCGCCAAAAGCTTGATTCAAAACATTTCCTTGTCCAAAATAACCTGTTAAACCTGAGAAAACAAACACGAAAACCTGCATAACATCGGCGGGATAAATCTATATATAAGGATATAATGCTTGTGGAATGATAACTTTGCAGATTCTTGGAGATTATAAGTTGGAGATTTTAATAAAAACTTTTTTTAAAAACAAAACTTTCAAAAATTTCTGAAAATTAAATCTGACGCCGTCAGGTTATAAACCCTGACGCCGTCAGAAATGACCTGACAAAAATTTTCATTTTAAGTTTCCGGAAAATTTCTGGAAAAAACCTTTACCTTACTTCCTGGAAATCCTGCAAAACATCATTATGACTCGATACAAGCATTTGACTCAAACAAATACGAATATGTATGTTAATTTATTATTATTATGATTCATGTTAATTTGTGTTCTAATAAACCGATTTAGATTTCCCTTACACTTAACTTTTGCAAAATACCTTTATATGTAGTTAAGACGAAGTTAAAAACAAAATAAAGCATTTTCACAAATTAGTTTTTAACATGAATCAATAAGAATAAAAATTAAACATACATACGGAAACAAATAAAAACAAACAAACAAATAAATAAACACACAAAGCAAATAAACAAAATAAAGCTTGGGTTGCCTCCCAAGAAGCGCTTTTCTTTATTAACGAGTCTTGTAGCTAGACTCAAATTCACTCTACCCTATATAAGTGAGCTCGTCATCGAGGACGTCTTTAGGGTTAAGCTTGGATTGAAGTTTCCTATTGGTCCGCTTAGTACGATATATCTTTTCAAACTTCTCTCCATCCGGGTCATACAATGTCATCTTAATATGCCATGACCCATCTCCATCTTTGGGTGGTTTGTCCCAATCCCACTTGTGATCATCCTCCTCACCAGTCCACTTATTCATTCCTAGGTTAATTGGCAAAACTCCTAGGAAAACAATCATCCTTCTAAAAACTAGAGGGTCTTCAAATGGATCCAATTCGGTGTCCCTAGCCAAGAGTTGTTCTACCGTATGTGTTCGGTTCACAAAGTCCTCTTCTAGGTAAAATGGGCGTTGGGGTCCTATGAAGCCTCTATCTATCCAAGGTCCATATCTAGATGGTCTCCTATTCAACTCTAACCAATGGGGTGTCGGTTCATCACTAGTATCATATGCATGTTTCTTTACATCATAGACTGACCAAGTATCTCCTTCTCCTACCGCTATCTTGGATTCCTTACAATCAATCATAGCACTAGCGGTTGCCAAAAATCCTCTACCTATCAACAAGGGGCATGTAGGATCACTAACCATATCAAGGACGTGAAAATCGGCTAAAATGATTAGTTTTCCAATGTGCACTAACACGTCCTTAACTACTCCAACCGGGTAAGCAACACTCCCATCCGCTAAACCTATTATCACCTCGGTTTCTTCAAGTTTTCCTAGTTCTAGAGAGGTGTAGAGAGGTAACGGAAGTAGGTTAAGGCTTGATCCAAGATCGGCTAATGTGTCATAGGCCTCCGAATTACCGATCTTGCAAGGTAGAACGAATAAGCCCGGGTCATCTAACTTCTTAGGTAGTTTGTTTTGAACGAAGGCGGTCCCTTTTTCGCCTAACTTGAGCTTCTTTTCATCCAACTCATCAACAACCGGACTTTCAAGGTGGAGCTCCTTGAATTCTTCGTCAAGGTTTTGAGTGGAAGGTGTTTCAACTATGTTGTTGACCAATTTGGATGTCATAACTTCTTGGTCATTTGGAACGACTTGGGTTTGTTTGAAACACGTGCTCATGGAATTGACCGAATAATATTGTGGACAAGAACTAGGGGACGAAACCGATGAAATAGCGTTGACGTTTAGTTTCGGGTTCTTGACCGTGTTGCTAGGGAGTGCTCCCATTTCTCGGTCATTGAGGGCTTTCAACAATGTGTCAATCTTATTGGTCATCTCGCTTTGTTTTTGTTTGAAATCGGCTTCAAACTTGGCTAAACGAGCTTCTTGAGATGCCATAAATTGAGACATCAATCCTTCAAAGTTATTGGTACTACCATTGCCGGAAGGATTGTTGTTGAAAGTACGGTTCGAGTTGGAACCGCTTGATTGGAAACGATTAGGTGGGTTGGAAGAATTGGGTTGTTGTGCGTTTTGGTTTTGTTTCCACCTAAGGTTCGGGTGATTTTTCCATGAGGGGTTGTATGAATCACCATAAGGGTTTGGCTCGGGTTTGAAAGTGTACCACTTGTCTCCCGCTCCGTCGGTACGCGAGGATGCGTAGTCCACAAAAGCTTGTTCGGGGAGTTCCATGCAATCACGAGTGTCGTGGGGACCACTACATAATTCACATGAAGAAGTGATTTTGTTCACTTGGCTTGGAGGTTTAGGAGCCTCGTAGGATTTCATGAGAAACTTGACTTGGTCTTCAAGTTCTATGATCCTACGGTCGGAAGTGCTTGAATTGTTCGAAGGCAAAGATATTGCCTTGACCGTTTTATTCAAATCACGGGGATCACTCCAACTTTCGTTGTCATAAAGAGCAAGATCCTCTAGGAGAGCCCATGATTGTTCCGCACTTAGATCACGTAGCTTACCACCGGCCGATTGGTCAATGGTTTGCCTCGTGGAGAGATTGATATGGTCATAGAAGATTTGGACTTGGAGCCAAAGTTCTATGCCATGGTGAGGGACTTTTTGGGGTAAGTCCTTGAATCGAGTCCATGCCTCGTAGAGAGTTTCGCCTTGACGTTGTTGGAACATCAAGATATCATTCCTTAGCTTGGTAGTTCTTCCCGGTGGGAAAAACTGAGCAAGGAAACGAGTGGTGAGATCATCCCAAGAGGTGATGGATCCTGCGGGTTGACGTTCTAGCCACTGACTAGCTTGATCCCGCAGAGAGAATTGAAAGAGACGCAATCGGGTCGTCTCTCGAGTGGCAACATCAAGGTCTATAGAATCAACGATTTTAAGAAAGTCCTTGAGGTGTTGATTAGGATCTTCAGAACGAAGTCCATGGAATGCGCATCCGCTTTGCACCAACCGGATGGTGTCGGATCGCAAGGGTGTGATATTGGCTCCTTGAGTGAGCTCAATGGTGTTTCGATAGCCATGGTGGCTAGGACGGGAATACTCTCCTAAAGTACGGGCTCTAGGAGGTGGTGGTTGTTGTGGTGGTGGGTTGTTGGGATTAAGGATATTACCATCTTCCATGATGTCGGATGGTATGGTTACGAACAAAGACACGAAGAAAATAGATAGACTAAAGAAAACCTAGAAAAATAAAACAAAAATCTCACTAGAAAGGAGTCTAGTGAGTAGACCTATAAAGTAAAAATTCAACCTAAACAATAACTATTCCCCGGCAACGGCGCCAAAAACTTGATGCGTGGTTTTGTAACCTTACAACAGGTTTTACCTCTCGAGGGATCTCAAGAGGCTTACAACCCCACCAGGCAGTGTACCTGACCGATGTAGTATAGTGTAGTGGTAAGTACGGGGGATTGATCGTTCTCCACAGGGAATAGTGTTCGTTAGGTATGAAAGACTACTCTAATAGGTCTAAAGATTGAGGAAGATTCTTTTTATGTTTTTATATTTTTTTATGAAAGCAAGTAAAATCTCGGTTTTGAAGGAGTGGGCGGAATTAGTTGCTAGTCAACTAACCCAAATAACTACAAATGCAAATAAAGTAAATAACTGAAAATAAAATGTTGGTGAGAAACTTATGTGTAGAGAAATGTGTTTACTTAGATTTCCTTACTCCCTAACTATCTTTTACCGGTTGATTAGTGTGTATTAGTCGCGTGGATGACGGGTGTATTCCTTAATATCAATCGTGGGGTGGCGTACGTACTTCCCCAACTCTACAAGCTCCTACTTCACTCCTATGTCAAGCCGGCTAGGAAGCTCCTAACATGGGATCACTAGAATTCGCTTGTGCATTAAATACAACCATAAAAACCTTTAGTACGCATTTGGTTCATGTTTCTTAAGACGTTCAAGCAAGTTACCGAATAGGAAGTTAGCCAGTTTTCTTAAGCCTAACATAGATAAACAATCATCCAATACAACTAATAACACACTAATAACCAATAATCAATAGCTAGGTTTCATTAGATCTAAGCAAACACAAGATAAATCTAGCCTAACATGTTAAACAAAAGACAAGAACAAGATAAAATCAAACAACACATAGACATATTGAATGATTAATTGATAACTTATCTTTCAATGTAACATGGAAGATCTCAAGGCAAAAAGCCTTGAAAAAGATGCTAAAATCGTCCTAGGGTTTTCTCCCAAAAATTCCACACTAAGCTCTCTCTTAATGACAAAAAATTAGAAAACTATATATAGATTTTTATATCTGACGGCGTCACCTTATGGAGTGTGACGCCGTCACCTCGCCGCTTCTAGGGTTCCCGGATGACCTTCTTGACGCCGTCCCTCTTTAGTTCTCCAAAATCCGTTCTGGCTTATCAAGGCTTGACGCCGTCAGCTATTGAACGTGACGCCGTCCCTCTTTGATTTAAGCCGTGACGCCCTTGATCAGGTTAAAGCGTGACGCCGTCAGAATTCACATGCTATTTTCACTGGCTTATCATGAGTAAATTTCACGTCCACCTTTTCTTGCCAAGCCATGACGCCGTCCAGAGTAAAATGTGACGCCGTCAAAGGTAACTTTCAGCACAATTTTGAGACTTTGTCGTTTTCTTCACTTTTATGCTCCAAAAACGTCCAAAATGCCTCCTTTTCCAGGTTTCTCCTCAAAAGTACCTAAAATGACAAAAGGAACGATTTAGGGCAATATTTGATCAAATAAATACGATTTAGGGCTTAAATGACCCCTTAAAAGCGGTACACTTTTCGCTTTATCAGTGGACTATTGATGAGAGAAGGGTGGTCAATCAAGACCAACGCCTGAAAAGCATAATTATATCTTGTCTTCCTGACGATATAATGGAATCAGTCATTAACTGTGCTACAGCCAAACAAACTTGGGTTGACTTGATTAATAGCTTTGAAGGTCCCTCAGATACCAAGGAAAACAGGATCATGGACCTGAAACTTGAGTACAACACTTTCAGGGCAAAGGACTCTGAAAGTCTCTCTCAGACATATACCAGATACAAGACCCTGATAAATGAATTGTCAAATGATGGTGTAGTTTTGTCTAAGCATGAGATCAATGTTGGCTTTGTCAACAGTCTCTCTGAGAAGTGGCTAAACTTCTCACAGGGCCTCAGGAATGCTAATCACATTCAAACCCTTGAGCTCCCTGAGATCTATGAGAAATTTGTCTATGAAGACAACTTAATCTCTAGGAGATACCCAGACTCAATGAAAGCTCTTGAGACCAAAAAGGCCCTGACTTCCTCACCCATATCAACTGCCTTTTATTCTAATGGTGTTGTGCAGGATTTTCAAGAGGACTCTGATGATGAGGTTGATAAAAGAACTAGTGATGAGTACCTAAATGATTTAAACTTGGAATTCCAAGAAAGGGCACTCCTTTCTAATTCAAAACGTTTTATCAAAAGAAATCAGTCAAACTTTTCAAAAGCTAAAGCAAATGAAACCACTGAATGTTTCAAATGTGGCAAAAAGGGCCATTTTGCTAGAGACTGTTATTCAAAACCATCTCAGAACCCTCTTATAAATTTTCTGGAAACAGTTCTTCAGGAACTAGCAAGTTTCAACCTAGAATGCTTCAGTCGACCCAACATTTTCAAAACAATAATGTTCAAAAGGGTCAAAAAGACTTTGAGGCTAAATATAGAAAAGCTAAGGCTAAACTTGCCCTCCTTGAAACTAATCCCTCAATGTCTTAGGCTGCTCATACTTCCAAACTTGTTCAGACAAAGAACAAGGTTCTTGTAGCTGAAGCCTATGACTGGGATGAAGAAGAGGAAATTAGAGTAAGTGCACTGATGTCACTTTCTGAAGGTGATCAGCTGGCTATTGGAAAAAGCCATGCAAGGAATGGAGAGTGGGTCAACATAACCATGAAGAAGGTAAACATTTTACTTTCAATGGATGATGATTCTGAATGGCAGTCCTATATGAATTACATTTGTGTAGATCTTAAGTTTGTAGAAGAACAAAGGCTTAATTTGCTTTCAAAATATAACAATCTTGTGTTAGAATTAAATAAGTTTAGAGATGAATTGCTTGTATTAAAACAGGTCAAGTTAGAAACTATTACACTACAAATTTAAAACACTGAGATTTTGAAACAAAATCAAGCTCTTCAAAATGAACTTAACAAAGAAAAGGCTGTCATTGAAGGCTGGACTAAAAAGAACCCCAAAGTCTATGAAACTGTGAGTCTAATTCCTAGTGAAAACAAGAAAGTTATAGGAATAGACCAACTCACTGAAACCTCCAGTGAAAGTCACAGAGAAAAGGCTTTTATTCCAACTGGCATATCTTTTGAGCAAGAAATGGAACCCAAGTCAAATGACTTGATTGTCAGGGACAAACCAGTCAGTAAGTTACCAAACTTTGAGACGGGAAAAATCTTGCTTCCTGAAAGTCAGGCTCTGAAAAATATGCTTGGACTCACTGACCAACCCAGTAGTACTGAGTCAGTCAATGAGTCTGAATCAGAATCATTTACACCACTCCCACCTCTGAAAGTCCTTCAGGGAGCTGCACCAAGCTCAGACCTCACACCATTGGTCTACTCTCAACATTCTCCAAAGGAGAAGCCAGGAATGGGATAAACCATCCTGAAAAGGCAATCCCCTGAAGTCTCAGTTCATACTAATGACTCATCAACTTCAGTCCCTTCTGAAGTAAAAACAGAAAGCCCTGATTCAAAAATTGATCAGTTGGCTGAGCTTGTCAGGAAGTTGAGTGAGAAGATTGAATCTTCTGAGAAGCCTTCTCATTCTAAGATGAAGGAACCCAAATCAGCTTCCTCAAGCACCAAACCAAAACCCTCCAAACCCCTAAAAAGGTATGAGCTGTGTCACTATACCAATCATTCCATTGATGATTATTTTAGAATCCTTTACTGCATGATATGCAAAAAGGAAGATCACAGGACCTCTGATCATAAATCATACACAGCCTCATCAAAGATGGCAAACTTTAAAGTACAGGCTTTAAAATATCCTTCTGATTCTAAATAGAAACAGAAACAAAAGGCCAAGCCTTTTGCACCTTGCCGTCACTGTGGCTTCAATGACCACCTTCCTAAGGATTGTCTAATGGTGTAGGGTATTCACAATGCAAGAAACACTAGTTTGAGGCTATTACTTGGATCGAATGAGTAAGAACTTAGAGAGAGAAAGAGAGAGGTTGGGAGCCTTTGTAGAGAGAGAAACAAGATGAATTAGATTAATGTGAAAGGTCCAACCCTTCCCATGGAGTGGGAAGGGAGTATTTATAGTACTACATAATATGTCCTTAGTGGACTGTGGAGCGAGCTGACAGTGGGTAAAGACCCGACCCACTCCACAATATTACTAATAACTAAACTACTAATAATATTACTAATTATCCTACAAGCTATGATGTGCTACTAAGTACTCGGGGTGACCGAGTCTTCAACTGAATATTTATATTCCTAACAATCTCCCCCTAAGGGAGGTCACCCCGGAAGTAATGTTCTGAATTCTAGCACTTCATCCTTGAATCTTGACTTCATAGCTCGTAGACCTTGATTCTTCAACGTCTAGAATCTTTGTGCCTTTAGCAGTGAACTTGTGATGACTGTTCTTTGTTTTGGATGATCTTTGAGTATTCTTTGAAGTTATCATCCAACATGCGTCTTCAAGTCATCTTGTGGCTTCATCATCATGAGAAGTTGTGATCTTGGAGCCTTCTTTGAGATCATCAGCCACCGAAAATCTCTGAGCTCATCCATTGTAGTAATGCCTCCTTGTGATTTGTTGTGACCGTTGGGCCCGCATGCTCACACTTTTCTGGATCATGATAGCTATCATCAGAGTTGCGGAAGCTGTGTTGAAGGTCTTTTAGCTATCATGATGTCTTTAATAATGAGTTGGAAGTGTGAGCATGGAGTGTGAATTGACATGTCACATACTGGAATCAGGAACCACCATCACCATCTTTATATGTACCTGAAATAAAACAGTTAGCAATAAAGTTGGAGAACGAATATGGCTTTGTCATTCGTTCGGTGTGGTTGGATTAACCTTCGGATCCGTGAGGACCGACCTGTGATCAGGTAGAATTCCCTTTAAAGAGAATTCTCCTTGACAGGAATTTCCAGCTTGTTGTAAAGACTCATTCAATGAACTAACATTGGACTCGTCTTACAAGCATGTTCTCATACCGGAACGTCTCAAAGCAGACAACACGGTTGAGTGAATCAGTGAATTGAATACCCACTGATTGATGAGAAATTGATTAGAAAAATCACTCGCGTGTTACTAGATAAACAATTTTTATGTAACACGACGAGGGTTTTACACATTAAATCACATTTCTGTCATAAATACTTTTGTTTGAAAATTTTCACAATCAATGCGCTCGAAATTCATTTGATGAGCACATTGAAGGGTTTTCCAAAAGCATCCGTCAATCCATTTCCTGGAACAAGTTTGATTCAAATGTGAATCGCCCCATTGTTTCATTCCAGTTGTCACAGGTTTGATCCATGAAGGATCTCACATGTCACCCACCAAGAGCTCGTTTGATGTTGGCTCTAGAAGGATTTCCATCTTCATTGTGATTACTTAAGTATCACTCGGATGTTCTGGCAATACCACAAGGATAATGCGTAGGACTCTTCATATATATTTTCTTGCTTTTCACGGTGTATGAAACAGCAAGCATATTGGAAATGTGTCCTAATGAGATTAATTGATGATCTCTTGGCTCTAGACTCAATAGTGCATTTTGATTTAGTGATCGGAGGCTGGAGAGGACTGCCACCTTTTCAATATCATCTAACTCGGAGTGAGAGAGACGATAGCAATGTATTGATCTCCGTGACAAGTGAAACAAGAGTCCTTTGAGGGACCTTGAGTGGCTAGGGAGGGTTGTGCAGCGTATCACTGGGTCCATGATACTTTGTCTTCAATGTCAGTAATCAACTAAGTGATTCTGACAGCATATGTATTGACCCGGTTTCTGCCTAAGATGTAAGGAGGGCTTCTTTCTTTTCACCCTTTATCTTTACATTTCTTTTTCATTCTTCAACCCCTTCAGTGCTTACCGAGACTTCATAACTAGCACCTTGTTGGGTTTGTTCCAGTGCTAGCTCCATCTCAGTCGGCACTCTTCCCTTATTCACTTTTCTCCTTTTTAATCATTCCTAAGGACTTCTATTCTAATTAGAGGATTGTCCCTGGGAAGATCCCTCCGATTCTGGCTGGATCATGGGAACAAATACCTAACCTCACCATCCTTATAACTCCAATGCATTAAAATAAGATTGGTCGGTCTTTGGTATTCTTCCACAGTTGCCATCATAAATCATTCGCTCCCCCTCAATATGTGCATCGATATACGAAAAGGTTTAGCACATATGGGAGAGCCTACACTTGAGTTCCAAAAGATCACATTTTTATCAGAATTTCATATTTAAATCACATTCTCTCCCCCGATCAAAAATTTCAAACCATTTGAGATTTGTGATCCCAATTGATTTAAATATGTTTAGAAAATTTGGGAGAAAATGTGGTCAAGTTTAATATATTCTGATTACGAAGCATACAATGCTCCCCCTCAGACCAAGAGAGAGTGTCACTGCTGATGTTGCACAATGTTTAAAAAAGGTGTCCAAATTTGAACAAATAAACTCCCCCTCAATTAATGACCCGTTTTCTATTTAAAGAGCTGTAGTCATTCAATTGAGTGATAAGTATTTGTGAAATTTAAGTCCAGTTACCACCTTGTGAAACACCAAAACTCTCTTGAAGAATCATAGAACTGAAAGAGTTCATGGTGCAAAGAAGACTTCTCTTCTTATACGCGAAATGATGCACTGAACCGTACATCAAATCGGGGAAACATGGATATAAAGTAATCCATGCCCAGGTGAACATCACCCGGTTGGAGGAACAGCTGTCTTTTTGGCGACATGCTTTCCCCATTGTACAACGCGGGTTGCAGTATGAAGTAACTGCAAGCCATTTAGACATGTTTTAACAATCCATTTTAACTTCTGCTCGAGCTTCATTTAAAGACCCGTGCCATTATTGAATGACATTTCTAAGTCCGTAAATGTTATCGATAAACAGAAGACATGCCTAGGTGAAACTATTTTTGGTATTTTCTATTTTTCTGATTTTTTATGGTTTTTCTTGGTTTTAATATTTTTCTATATACAATTTTCTGGTTCTATAATTTTCTATTTACAGTATGATATGTACAAACTATATTATTCAGTTTAAGACGATGATGAAATGAATACCGAAATGAGGATACGTTCAGTATGTTGTAGAAATCTGTGGTCAATCATCTCTTAAACTTTCACCACCAAAGCTTTCGAGGCTCCTGAACAATCGACGGAACTTGAGCCTTCCCAATGTACAGCTTTGATAGCTTCCCCCCAAACCGACAATCTTCATACTGAGCAGATTCAAAGCTCTCTTTCAAGCTTACATAAGGTAAGCGTACAGCGAAAACCGTAGCAAACCACATTAAGTATTGCTGCTCCCTTTTAAGAATAATCATCGTGATTCTCCGTTCGGGGATCCTCAAATAGATCAGCAACGAATCATCTCACATTTGAATAATTCTTCTCACATTTCTTCCCGCTGAATACTGAAGAGATGCCTACCAAAAGTATCCAGAGACCACTTTCCCCCAAGTAGTTGAAGAGCTGCAGCCAGTCTCGATATATGAAGCCCAAAAACCCGAAGTACACACTCAATCCCATTAATGAAGTCGACAATGCATCATCAAGATCAATTAAGACCCGAAAATCCCCTTATCTCCTTTCAGGACATTGCAGATGAGAATTGTTACACCAAATTCAGCTAAGTCCCGAGTGTAAGCAATTTATCCCGTATGTAGTCAACATGATAACACCAAGACAGTACCATAATAGCTACTGAGTACCGGATGTACACATTTCCTTCAGTAGGATACCGACTAACCATAGGAACCATCATACAATTGTGTACCTCTTTTATCATCAGAAACTGACATTCTCTTCCCACACTTAGTTGGAATGACACACCAGAAAGAATGAGTTAGAACACTGATTTTCTCTGCGGTTATGACATTTGTCTTCCCGGAATAATCTTCAATTGAGAAGAAGTATAAAGCCCATCATGTGTATTCATTGTGCATTCAGATGTATGTCTCCTTCCCCCTTGCTGGTTTTGATACCTCAGAATCAGCAACACATTTTACGAACATATTCTTGAAATCTTGTGAGAAGAACAACTTAGGCTCAAGTAGATCAAGTGAGAATTAACCGCTGCCGAAACCGTCTCTGACTATCTTTATCAACCCTCAAGTAGGCCTTATGATGAGATAACTGATGGAGCAAACCCGATATACCAAACTTGAGCCTGAAGATAGAATTCCCCATTCTTGTGACTTACGCTTGCACTAATGTTGGAAGAACGGTGTAGAGAATTAGTGCTCCAAGCAAATCTCTAAGTACTGAATACCCAACCAAGGTATGAGACATTAACACCTCTTACGATTATCCACAACGACATCGGCGTGTGACACTGAGTACTACAACGTAACTCCTTTAAGTGATAGTTACCCCGACTACTGGTAACTAGATAACCTAAGACTTCAACTTAAATCTTAAGCACGAGCAAGTTATCATAGAAAGTCATGCATCCAACCAACCTCGACTTCAAGATAGGATAAGATCACGCCTTTGAGTAAGTCAACTTCAATCTCGAATAAGTGATACCTAATCAACTCCATGGTCACAATTAGATGCCTAGCTCAAGTGAGTGAACCAACAACTCCATGGTCACAATTAGATGCCTAGCTCACAATTAGATGCCTAGCTCAAGTGAGTGAACCAAATGTACATCGAATCACTTGTTCACAAATTCTCCCCCTCAAGCTCAACAACACGATTCTGGGTGACATTTAACGCAATAGCATACTCATTAAATTGACAAGCAGACAATGCAGAATCAGTAGCGGTGTAAAATACATCTTGTGCAATACATTTAGCAATCAAGTTGTCATTAGTGATGAGTATGTTTTTTCTTTCAATCTCTCGACTCTTAAGTTCTATTGCATATTCATTCACCTCATTTTCCATGTCTTTAAACACTACTTCCATTTCTTTTATTTCGGCTTTAAGGGCAGTTTGCAACCCTTCAAAATGTTCTTTAAGTAGTTTAAAGAATGGCATGACCTCAGTTAAGTAACACCTTTTTGCATGTTCAAAACACCTTTCCCCCTCAGTAATGCCGGTGGGTGTAATTCTCTTCTTACATGTTTTATCGAAATCAGCGAATAGTTGCCAAAGCACATATAAGCTAATAAAGGTTTTGCATTCAGTGGGAAGAGACAAAGGCACCAAATTCCTAGGTGTATTGGGAGGATACACCGTTATGGACGCAACTTTTCTAATGAGGGGTGTGTTGGCCTTAAGTTTTTCTTCCTTAAGTTTTTCATTATCTTGTTTCCAAAATATTTGTTCAGGTGTTAACTTCTTTTGAGGGGCAAACACAGTCAAACGATTCTCCTCATAATAATCATGGGGCTTGACTATTATTCGTTTGGCTATGCATTTGGGATCCTTCATTTTCTCATTCATTCTTTCCCTAGTTCTCTCACTTATCTCATCCTCCTCTTTAGTGTAGATATGCTCAGGCGGGTCATGAATGGGCATAAGCATCACATTACCATCATATAGGGCAGGTTGAGCTGCTTTCATGTCCCTAAGGATGGTTGACTTGGGTTCACCTATCATGTTCTTACTATGCTTATCACTCAACTTTTTGTGCCTATGAATCATTTGAGCAGTTTGAATGGTTTGATCTTGTGTGTACAACTTATCTTCAAGCTTATTTTTTAACGTCTTGAGTCTAGAGAAATCATTTAAAAGTGTTGTTTCTTTTTGTTTGAATTCTAGCTTAAGTGTAGTTATACACTTTTGAACTTCCTGTTTTTGTTTGACAGACTGTTCTAGCTGACTTTTCAAAGAACTCAACTCTAATTTTAATGTTTCTTCTCTTACTCTAGACTCTTTAATAAGTGTACTCATTTGGCCTTCTAATTTCTGCTCACGTTCATTAAGCTCAAACTTAGCACGCTGTTCATACATAGCCACTTGTTCTTTATAAATGTTTAGTCTAGTGATCAAGTTATCATCAGGGACAAATACAGTGTTCTCATGCAACACATAATCATCATTTAGAACAGAAGATGCACAACTAGGTACAACAGACGCTTCGTTGTGATTCACATATTGTTCATATGGGAAAACATTGTTATTTCCCATATTAGCAATATCTGACTTAACAACGTTTGTCTGTTGTACTTTGTCGGGAATCTTTTGTTCATGCAACACATTATCATTATTAATGACAGAAGATACCCCATTAGGTTCAGCCGACGCTTCGTTGTGTTTCTCATGTTGCACGTTGTTCCTAACAGTATCTGACTCAACAACGTTTGTCTGTGGCTGATGAAGCTCTTTCTCTAGAGAATTCGTGCACACAAAGTCTCTATTGGCACCAACATAGTCAAACACGTTTATCTGTCGAACATCTTTGGGAATCTTTTGTTTGTCTATCATGTTGTACAAACTGAGTATCTCTGATATAGCAGAATCTGAAGTATTTGACATGATATTAACGTGCACGGGATTTTACAATTCTATGATTTAAACCGAGAAATAGATTCTTTCGCGGGGTTTTACAAAATCAAGAATAAACCGTGGAATGATGCTTGATATGTGTTATGATGAAGGTCTGGTAGACTTGTTGATCTGATTGGTATGGTTGATGCAAGTTGTTACAGCGAAATTTTGGTCTGAAAACTTAGAACGGAGTTACGGTTCAAAAGTTATGGCCGTTTGAAGTTTTGACGGTCGTTTTGACAGGTGTTTCGCTGAAAACGGAGTTACGGTTCAAAAGTTATGGCCGTTTGAAGTTTTGACGTAAAAATAGCACCTCTGTAGACAAACCGCATACACACAAACCGAGTTCACACTGTAGAGACAAACCGCGTAGACACAAACCGAGTTCACACTGGAGAGACAAACCGCGTTGATACAAACCGAGTTCACGCAGGATAGACAAACCGCGTTGATACAAACCGCATGCACACCTAAGAGACAAACCGAGTTCACGCTGCTTATACAAACCGCGTTGACACAAACCGTGTATGCGCCTTAGAGACAAACCGAGTTCACACTTGAGATACAAACCGCGTTGACACAAACCGCGTATGCAACTAAGAGACAAACCGAGTTCACACTGGAGATACAAACCGCGTTGACACAAACCGCGTATGCACCTAAGAGACAAACCGCGTTGACACAAACTTCCAAACCTGTCACTTTCAATGCAGTTTGTCCTTTTGCCTAAACTAGTAAAAAGACAAACCGCGTACCCGATGTGACACAAACCGCGTTCAGGATCGTCCAAAATACACAAACCGCATTCAAGAACACTTGAAAGAAAAAACACTCGAATCACTCAAAAATACCACACAAACCTTAAATCTGTGAATCCAAGAACTAAATACTACTCTTATACTGTTCCTAAGCTAGAAAGTACAAGTTATAACAACTTTAAATCACTAAACAAAGCACAAAATGAAATAAATGTATCTTAACAAATATCTTAACAAATCGAACCAAAAACCTCACAAACTACACAAATCCGTGAATACCAACTCTCATGGACCTAACCATGGCTCTTGATACCAATTGTAGGGTATTCACAATGCAAGAAACACTAGTTTGAGGCTATTACTTGGATCGAATGAGTAAGAACTTAGAGAGAGAAAGAGAGAGGTTGGGAGCCTTTGTAGAGAGAGAAACAAGATGAATTAGATTAATGTGAAAGGTCCAACCCTTCCCATGGAGTGGGAAGGGAGTATTTATAGTACTACATAATATGTCCTTAGTGGACTGTGGAGCGAGCTGACAGTGGGTAAAGACCCGACCCACTCCACAATATTACTAATAACTAAACTACTAATAATATTACTAATTATCCTACGAGCTATGATGTGCTACTAAGTACTCGGGGTGACCGAGTCTTCAACTGAATATTTATATTCCTAACAAATGGACAACAATTGTGAAATTTGTGGAGATCCCACTCATGACACCTCAGGACATGAGAAGGTCATTCAGACCAGAAGAGGTATGACCAAGTCATCCTCGCAGTCTACTGAGTCTACCTCTGCAATCAAATGCAAAACCTGTGGTAGCTCAGTCCACTCAACCTCTGACCATGAATCAATTGCTACTTTTAAAAAGGCTACTAAAGCCAAGCCCTCCAAGAAGAGGGGTCTTAGAAAGAACTGACTCAGTTTACCATTTTTGCAGAGGCATGCCAGGGAGCCAGTTTGGCATCTAGATAGTGGATGTTCAAGGAGCATTACTGGTGTGAAAGAGTATCTGCACAAATATGTAGAAGAACCAGGACCCAAGGTGGTATTTGCTGATAATTCATCATGTCTCACTGAAGGTTATGGTTCAGTAAATTGTAATGGTATAGTTTTTACTAGGATTTCTTTTGTCTCAATGACTTGTGCACCATATCTTGCTCTTTTCCAATCATACATCTGATTATTGCTCAAGGCTCTTTCCTCTTCAAGTCTGATATATTCTTCCATTGTAATATCCGGATCGTCCATCTTCCTGAAATAAAACTTACTCGTGCAAAAGAAGGGTGAAACGATCAAAGTAAAATAAAAGCTTCTGATATCTGCTGTTGATGCGCCGTATCCTATAAGTGGGATACGCCGTATCTTAATACGTTAAAAATAAGTCAAACTTTTATTCAGAAAAGCAATACGCCGCGCTCGATAAATCAAATGCGCCGTGTGTTTAAATAATCAAAAATTAGTTATACTTATAAAAAATTTAATGTGCCGTATCAGCAAAAACTAATACGCCGTTACTTCGTTACGTTTCAAAATATAAGATTTTTGATTATTATTAAAGATGCGCTGTATCGAAAAAATCGATGCGCCGTATCTGTTTAATAATTCGCAAACTGTTTTTAATTAAAATAATAGATACGCCGTATCTGCAAAAGCAGATGCGTCGTATGGCGTTTAACGTTTAGAAAAAAATTTCCTTAAAAACAGATACGCCGTATCTGCTAAAGCAGATGCGTCGTATTACTTTATCGCTTAGAAAAAATTTCTTATTAAAAACAGATACGCCGTATCTTGGGAAAAGATGCGTCGTATCGAATTAATTAAACGCGTTGTATTTTATAAAAATTAAACGCAATACGCCGTATCTGATAAATCAGATGCGCCGTATCGTTTGATTTAGCACAGTACAACGATAGCAGAACAGAAAAATACGAAAAATAAAAACAAAAAATAAAAACACACAAACAAAAATAAACAAAAACAAAAATAAAAGCAAACAAATAACACAAAACAAATAACACACAGTACAACAAATATGCAAAATAATACAATGATGCAATTAATCTAATAAAAGAAAATCCTAACTAAAATACTAATCAAATTAACAGATAATAACAATTCACTCCCCGGCAGAGGCGCCAAAAACTTGATGCGCGTGATGTGTCGTTGCGGTTTAGCAGTTTTAATGCCTACTCAAGTTTTAAATTTATATTTAGCCGACTTATCAATAACACACACACTTAACGAGCAGTGTACCCGGTCAGTATGAATATAATGGTAAGTAGAGTGTCGATCACTAAGAGTGGAACGTATTATCTCGTTAATCTAATCAGTATTTTAATATCCTAACGCAAGGGGGTTTCAGCCTGAGAGACTGGCACGATTTGTTTGCAATAAAATAATAAAATAGACCAATAGGCACGAATCAGCAAGTAGCACACACGTACACAGATAAATACTTGAGACAATAAGAGGGCTGTCCTTATGATTAAGTAGATTGTCACTTGTTTTATTGATAGCTTTATATGAAGTGTATGTAGTTAACCCTTTCTCGTTGGTCCTAATCTTATCGGCGAGTAAACCCTTAATGATTACTTATGTCTAAAAGTTATTCCTAAGTGATCAATTTAGTAATAACCGTGGGAGCCACATTATTTTCCGCAGTCAAATGCCCGCAAGCCACTAATAAACACAGAGGTTATCAATGCACTAATAAGTAGTAACCAAAGACATCAACATATAAACTTTAATTGATGGGAAAGCAAGTATTAAAGGGAGTGCAATCTTTCGTTGTCACATTACACAAGCCACCAATCCTGATGAATTAAAGTTTGCTAACACAATAAAACAAAACTACTTAATGAATTAAACACATGCAGCACCTTCTTACAGCTCTTGTATCTTTGATTTGGGTGTGTCTTGTGCTGCCTCCTTGACTGAATTCGTCCTAGGTTTCTCCTGTTCGGTCTTCGAATCTAATATAATGCGTCCGAAATTCGTCTGGTCTTGGGGTATTTATAGTTTCTGTCTGAGGGAAGATGCGGCGCATCTAATAAGTAGATGCGGCGCATTGACTTAACTTCGCGTGGGGTCCAAGATTATAATATTCAGGAATATTCGTACACCGCCAGAAGATGCGGTGTAACTCCATGATTAGATGCGGCGCATGTCCTCTTGTATCTTGGATCGTATCTGGTGATATCTTGATAGAGATGCGGCGCATGTCATGAGTGAGATGCGGCGCATCTGGAGCAGATTAGTCTTGATCTTCTTCATTTCAGTAGACTCTTTACTTTACGCATGTTTTGCTCCATTATTAGTCCAAAATCGCCAAGTTTCACCAAATGCTTGTTTTTACCTAAGAATTACAAAAGTAAACGATTAAGTATCAATCCTCATACATAATATAGTAAAACAAGTCAAATTAATAGGATAAATGATAGTAATAAAATGTACTTATTTGAGTTCATCAAATATCCCCCCACTTGAACTTTACTTGTCCCCAAGTAAACCTTAGAATTTCTCTTATGAAAATGTATCCTAAAAGATGTTAGGATTTATTTTTATATTTAAGCATGTATTCGTTTATTTCATAATCACACAACTAAACACTTAACGAATTAGAAGTAAAATAAAATAAGTTGATAAAAGCAAATCTAATCGTTTAACTGTCCAGTCGCGGCGAATATTCTATCATAAGCTTGGCAAGTATACACATCTCCCCCACTAAAGCTAAGGAATAACAAGTCTAAAGTGGTAAAAAGGGTTTTTAGGCTTAAGGGTTAATTATTCTCTTTTCACTATCGATCTCAAATTCCAGAAAAGGCGACAAAATCACAAATACATGATCGAATCCACGAACACGATACTTGCAATTGCTCAAATCCTTAACTCGAATAGGCTAAAGATAGGTCCAATCTTCACCAATAATAATATATCAAAAAGGGCGACAAAATCATAAATACATAGTCGAATCCACGACTACGATACTTAAGATTGCTCAAATCCCTAATCTCAATAAATCAAAGGTTCGGTTGGATAAAGAATAATGAAGGGTATGGTAACATTTGGGATATAAATTGGTGTAAAATGAAAAATAAACAAAACAAATAAATTAAAATCCTAAGTGTGGTTAATCACTATCCCAACCATCCCATGAATAAGACTCATATCATTGAATAACTCACGCTTTAACACTTGAAACACACGCTTTAGGTAGACACGAATTATACTCAACAAGATCTTAATCAAAGAATAAACCTTAATTGGCGTTCCCATAACTGCCAATTCCCATTCAATCCATAAATATAGTACAACAAATAGTGGTGATATCGACCACTTAATACAAAACTTTACATCGTTGGTTCAAAAACAAACATCCAACTCTTTTTCTTTTTCTTTATCTTTTCTCATTTTTTCGATTTTTTTTTTTTTTTTTTTTTTTTTTTTTGAAACATAAACATAGATGTGTAAAATTTCACCACATCACTATAACTTTCTTTCCGGATAATTTTTCATACTTTCCATACTTCAGAAATAACGGTAATAGCGAAAGTAGTAAACACACGAAAAATAAACTCAAAAATATACAATATTTACTTTCACTCCAATTGCATTGTGCAATTTCCCGACCTAACCAAAGATAATGAATTACGCACGCGAACACAGGTAATGTAAGGAAACACACTTTGCCTATAGCAATTAACCAACCACGGATTCTAATCTACAGGGTAGGCTAAGGTGTAAGGGTGTAACGAAACATTTTAAACATAGGTGTAAGAAACGAAAGGAATGGCTCTGAGCGTTTTTCTAGGGGTATCTTACTCTAAAAATGAGAGTAACAAAAGGGTTTATACGGGGGTTAACTAACCAGTGTAGTTAGTTAATAACATATAACATATAATAGGCTATTTGGGTGTAATCCTAGAATTTTACCAAGTTAGACAAGTCATTCCAATTATATAAATAATACTCATTATGGTGGTCTCGAATAGTATACAAGCCAAGTTCTAAAGTTTACAAGTCACCGGCACACTCATAGATTTGTGAATTTTGAAAAATCACAATTTTTTGAAAATAACGTCATGTGTGCAGCTATGCAACTTAGATCTTAAACAAAAACATGATAAATTTTTTTTTTTTTTTTTTAAGTTTGATATATTAAGCACATTTTAAGCATAATTTTTGAAAAAGTTTAGGACAAGTAAGTGTTAAGTGTTCTAATTCTCCAATCCCCCCACTTAAGTTAAACAACGTCCTCGTTGTTTGTATAAAAGGTTAAAAATTGGAAAATAAAAGAATTAGAACAGAAAAACTCCCCTGAGATTTGCTCGGTATGATCCTCCATTTGTATTAGAGCAAAAATCAACTTCTTGTGGATTAGAACGTTAAAGCTTCATACTTGATGTATCCACAGGAAATCCAGGAAACTATAATACCACCAATACTTTAAAACACACCTAAGATAAGAAAGGTTCAAGCTTGCATAATACATTAGTAGTTAGATAAAAATAAAACTTAAAAATTAAAACTGAAAATCATCAGGTCAGTCGATGCGCCGTATCTTATTGAAGAAGATACGCCGTATCGAGCCTGGAATAAATACGGATCAGAATAAAGATGCGCCGCATCCTTAACCAGGGATGCGCCGCATCCTTAACCAGGGATGCGCCGCATTAAAATAGACTGATAAAGAGTTTTAAAGTCAAAAATAAAAAATGCAGAAAATTAAAATAAGATATGACCATTGCAGGAGATGCGTCGCATCTCAGGATGGAGATGCGCCGTATCCTCATGCGGCCTGACTGACTCAATACAAAATCAGAAAATAAAATAAAAGATAAGCATGGGTTGCCTCCCACGAAGCGCTTGTTTTTGTTCGAGTCACGAGCCTGACTCCACCCTTATTTACTGTGTAATAGGGTGTTGTTCCCCCCTCTTGGGATCAAGTGCGGATGATAGTAGCAATAAACACGAAAAGAGTGTAAATTTGCTAGCAAAGATGGAAGAAATAAATAAAGATCATACCTTGGCGATATATGTACATTTTTCCTATCCTTACCCGGTTTGGTTGATAAATTGGATGACTTGACCATTCCATCTGAAAGAGTAGTGTGTTGAGGAAAAATGAGTCTCCTTTCTTCTTGGTTAGTCTCTTTGGTAGTAAGGTGTCCCTTGACTTCCGCAGAAGATGAGAAAGGGTCTTTAGCAAGTAAAAGTTCGAGTTCCTCTATATACTTCATAGGGTCGGAATCATCATCTTCATCAATTATAGCAATGTTTAAGAGCTCATCACCAAACTCTTCTTCGAGCTCCACCATATACGGGTTGATCACAGGTGCTTCAATAGGTAGTGTAATAAATTTCACCTCATCATCTTTTTGTTTTGCAACCTGTTTAGGAAAACTAGCAAGATTATTAATAACGGGATTAATAATATTAAATAAATTTGTACCACTTTGTGTTGTAAGTGACTCCATTTCATCATTTGAATCTCCATCTTCAACAAGTGGTCTTGCAATTTCAGCATCGTCCCGAATTTCATCCTTCATTAAGTAATCCCAGATTTCTTCAAAATCCCTTGTTGGGTCAAAATCTGGTTGAGGTATGTCATCATAAATTATGGCGTCAAATGGTTCGAAATCAAAATTAGAATACTTTTCATCTTCATCCGTTGGATTGTCTAATGGTGGTAATACGATTGCAGAATATTCTTCAACGTAGGGTTCCGTATTCACATCATCTTGTGCAATCTCCGGAGAAAAAGTACTATCAAGAACAATTGCCGAAATTGGTTTCACGGTATATGAATCTTCTTCATCATCATGTGACATACACCAAGTGTGTTGAAATGGCAATTTGTTTCTTTCTTTCCTTGACTTTTCATGCCCTAAAATAAAGTATTCTTCCATAGTGATTTCTTTTGTCTCAATGACTTGTGCACCATATCTTGCTCTTTTCCAATCATACATCTGATTATTGCTCAAGGCTCTTTCCTCTTCAAGTCTGATATATTCTTCCATTGTAATATCCGGATCGTCCATCTTCCTGAAATAAAACTTACTCGTGCAAAAGAAGGGTGAAACGATCAAAGTAAAATAAAAGCTTCTGATATCTGCTGTTGATGCGCCGTATCCTATAAGTGGGATACGCCGTATCTTAATACGTTAAAAATAAGTCAAACTTTTATTCAGAAAAGCAATACGCCGCGCTCGATAAATCAAATGCGCCGTGTGTTTAAATAATCAAAAATTAGTTATACTTATAAAAAATTTAATGTGCCGTATCAGCAAAAACTAATACGCCGTTACTTCGTTACGTTTCAAAATATAAGATTTTTGATTATTATTAAAGATGCGATGTATCAAAAAAATCGATGCGCCGTATCTGTTTAATAATTCGCAAACTGTTTTTAATTAAAATAATAGATACGCCGTATCTGCAAAAGCAGATGCGTCGTATGGCGTTTAACGTTTAGAAAAAAATTTCCTTAAAAACAGATACGCCGTATCTGCTAAAGCAGATGCGTCGTATTACTTTATCGCTTAGAAAAAATTTCTTATTAAAAACAGATACGCCGTATCTTGGGAAAAGATGCGTCGTATCGAATTAATTAAACGCGTTGTATTTTATAAAAATTAAACGCAATACGCCGTATCTGATAAATCAGATGCGCCGTATCGTTTGATTTAGCACAGTACAACGATAGCAGAACAGAAAAATAAGAAAAATAAAAACAAAAAATAAAAACACACAAACAAAAATAAACAAAAACAAAAATAAAAGCAAACAAATAACACAAAACAAATAACACACAGTACAACAAATATGCAAAATAATACAATGATGCAATTAATCTAATAAAAGAAAAAACTAACTAAAATACTAATCAAATTAACAGATAATAACAATTCACTCCCCGGCAGCGGCGCCAAAAACTTGATGCGCGTGATGTGTCGTTGCGGTTTAGCAGTTTTAATGCCTACTCAAGTTTTAAATTTATATTTAGCCGACTTATCAATAACACACACACTTAACGAGCAGTGTACCCGGTCAGTATGAATATAATGGTAAGTAGAGTGTCGATCACTAAGAGTGGAACGTATTATCTCGTTAATCTAATCAGTATTTTAATATCCTAACGCAAGGGGGTTTCAGCCTGAGAGACTGGCACGATTTGTTTGCAATAAAATAATAAAATAGACCAATAGGCACGAATCAGCAAGTAGCACACACGTACACAGATAAATACTTGAGACAATAAGAGGGCTGTCCTTATGATTAAGTAGATTGTCACTTGTTTTATTGATAGCTTTATATGAAGTGTATGTAGTTAACCCTTTCTCGTTGGTCCTAATCTTATCGGCGAGTAAACCCTTAATGATTACTTATGTCTAAAAGTTATTCCTAAGTGATCAATTTAGTAATAACCGTGGGAGCCACATTATTTTCCGCAGTCAAATGCCCGCAAGCCACTAATAAACACAGAGGTTATCAATGCACTAATAAGTAGTAACCAAAGACATCAACATATAAACTTTAATTGATGGGAAAGCAAGTATTAAAGGGAGTGCAATCTTTCGTTGTCACATTACACAAGCCACCAATCCTGATGAATTAAAGTTTGCTAACACAATAAAACAAAACTACTTAATGAATTAAACACATGCAGCACCTTCTTACAGCTCTTGTATCTTTGATTTGGGTGTGTCTTGTGCTGCCTCCTTGACTGAATTCGTCCTAGGTTTCTCCTGTTCGGTCTTCGAATCTAATATAATGCGTCCGAAATTCGTCTGGTCTTGGGGTATTTATAGTTTCTGTCTGAGGGAAGATGCGGCGCATCTAATAAGTAGATGCGGCGCATTGACTTAACTTCGCGTGGGGTCCAAGATTATAATATTCAGGAATATTCGTACACCGCCAGAAGATGCGGCGTAACTCCATGATTAGATGCGGCGCATGTCCTCTTGTATCTTGGATCGTATCTGGTGATATCTTGATAGAGATGCGGCGCATGTCATGAGTGAGATGCGGCGCATCTGGAGCAGATTAGTCTTGATCTTCTTCATTTCAGTAGACTCTTTACTTTACGCATGTTTTGCTCCATTATTAGTCCAAAATCGCCAAGTTTCACCAAATGCTTGTTTTTACCTAAGAATTACAAAAGTAAACGATTAAATATCAATCCTCATACATAATATAGTAAAACAAGTCAAATTAATAGGATAAATGATAGTAATAAAATGTACTTATTTGAGTTCATCAATCAGTCCTTTCCAAACACTTCTGGACTGAAGTAGTAAAAACTGCTTGTTACACACAAAACAGATCCATCATTGTCAAGAGACACAGAAAAACCCCTTATGAGTTATTCAAGGGAAGGATCCCTAACATCAGCTACTTTCATGTCTTTGGGTGTCCTGTGTTTATTCATAATTACAAGGATCACTTAGGGAAATTTGATGCCAAAGCTGATGATGGATACTTCCTAGGATACTCTCTTATCTCAAAGGCCTTTAGGGTATTCAACACTAGGAGACAACAAACTGAGGAAACATTCCATGTTACCTTTGATGAGAGCACTGATGCAATCAGTGTCTCTAATACCTCAGTAGAAGAGATAGGTATTGATGATTCATCAAGATACCCTCCTGATGAACATCATCCTGACAATGATCCTTCCACTCAGTACCAAGCAAATGCTGACATCTCCTACTACATCATCCCTCACAACCTTCCTTACCAACCATCACTGAGTTTGTTGAAGCACAAAGAAGTACTGATGCAATCAATCAGTCTGAACAAAGTGCTCAGGAACCAAACAATCTCAGTGATCAGCCAACCCAGTCAGACACTCAAGATCCTGAAGATCATCAAGTGTCTACACCAGACCCTACCAATCAGGCCTCCTCAAGTTCTAATCAGTATCCAAGACCTCAGGACAGTTGGACTAGGTCTCAAGATATAGAACTTGTCAATATAATTGGAGAGCCTACTTAAGGCATGCTCACTAGAACCATGGCTGCTAAACTAACAGCAGCCTTAGCCAATGAATGCCTATTTGTGGACTTCATCTCCACAATTAAACGCAAAAGTGTCAAAGAAGCACTTAACCATCCAAGTTGGGTTCAGGCCATGCATGATGAACTGGAACAATTTGACAGAAACAAGGTAGTGACCTTGGTCAAATGTCCTGAAGATGTTTCAGTCATTGGCATGAAATGGGTGTTCAAAAACAAATCTGATGAAAATGGCATAGTCATTAAGAACAAGGCTAGACTTGTAGCCAAAGGCTATAATCAACAAGAAGGCATTGACTATGAAGAAACATTTGCACCAGTGGCAAGGATGGAAGCCATCAGGATCTTTCTTGCATTTGCAACCTACATGAACTTCAAGGTGTAACAAATGGATGTAAAAAGTGCATTCTTAAATGGCTCACAGAAAGAAGAAGTTTATGTTCAGCAACCTCCTGGATTTGAAAACAGTGAGTTTCCTGACTATGTCTGCAAGCTTAACAAAGCCCTTTATGGACTGAAACAAGCACCCAGGGCATGGTATGAAACTCTCTCAGCCTTCCTGATCCAAAACAAATTTGTCAGAGGCAAGATAGATAACACATTGTTTATCTATAGGACAAATGGTGATGTCATCCTTATACAAGTATATGTGGATGAGATCATATTTGGCTCAACAAGTTATAAACTTTGCAAACAGTTTGAAAAACTAATGGCAAAGAAATTTGAAATGAGCATGATGGGAGAACTGACTTACTTCCTTGGACTGCAAATCAAGCAAACTGATAAAGGAACCTCTATCAGTCAAGAGAAGTATGTCAGAAGCCTACTGAAGAAGTATGAGCTCAGTGATTGTGCCTCAGTCAAAACTCCCATGGTCCCCCCCAACAACCTTGGTCCTGACCTTACTGGTAAACCAGTCAATCAAACTCTATTCAGAGGAATGATTAGGTCACTGATGTATCTACTTGCATCAAGGCCTGACATCCAATTCTCAATATGTTTGTATGCCAGATATCAATCTGACCCAAGAGAATCTCATCTCACAGATGTGAAAAGGATACTCTGGTACCTGAAAGGTACTCCAAACCTTAAATTATACTATCCAAAATGTCCAGGCTTTGATCTCAAACTATACTCAGACTCTGACTATGCTGGATGCAACATGGACAGAAAAAGCACCTCAGGCTCCTGCCAAAATTTTGGTGGAAAATTAGTCTGTTGGAGAGCTAAGAAGCAACAATCAGTTGCCATATCCTCAGCAGAAGCTGAATGTGTTGCAGCAGCCAGTTTGTTGTGCAAATGTACTCTGGATGAAAAGTCAACTCAGTGACTATGGAATCCAGTATAATATGGTTCCCATCTTTTGTGACAACATAAGTGCAATTGCCATCTCAAACAACCCTGTTCTTCATCAGAGGACAAAACACATTGATATTAGATATCACTTCATCAGGGACCATGTCATGAATAGTGACATTGAATTACAATTTATTCCTACTGAATATCAGCTAGCTGATATATTCACCAAACCTTTGGATGAACCAACTTTCACAAGACTGAAAGCTGAATTAGGAATGTTGGATATTGAGAATCAGTCCACTGATTGAATCCATCCAACTAAGTGTAAATTCTTAAAACCTCAGGTCCCTGACTTAATGTGTTCCTCAGTGAAAAAGATCACTGAATCACCTTCCCTGAACCCCTCACTAAATGAAAGGTCATTTTGGGCCCTCAAAATGACATTCAATGCTAACTTAAATGCTCTAAGTATCTAGTTAGTAAATGTCCGAGGTTGGTAACTGAATACCTATTTAATATAGGAATATATGTTCCCTTGCCTTCTGGCATACACCTCTTGGGCCCCCACTTACCCACTTGGCATTTAATGCCTTTTCTCACACATCATATATGTGTGATGATGTAAACTCTGCAAATTACACTTTTTGCAGACGGCACAACTGTTCACCTCGACTGTTGCGCAAAACCCGGGAAAGTGTAGTGGTGGCATTTAATGCGAATCCCAAACGTTTTATACAAAACGGTTTTCAAAATTTTGAGAATAATTCCGCTTAATGCCTAAACCACCCCTCTCCACTTCCCTATAAATACCCTCAAACAAATCAACACACATACGTTTTAGAAAAATTTTAAGCAAAACTCTTGGCCTTTTTTCACTCAAAAATTAGTGTGTGTGTTGTTCATCTTTAGACCCAGACCATCCTTTTTTCTTGCAAAACCAAGACTTTTCAAAAAATGGCTGCTTCTAAAGCTATCACCTACACCCCAAATGTGGAATTCACAATGGAGGGCGTGGACATGACAAAAAATAACGTCGTAGGAAATTTTGCCTACCCCAAAAAATTTTGGGCGTACAAGAATGTAGTCAAATATCTTCTAAACTGCTTTCTTGCTACGGCGTTCACAAAAACCCCCTCAGTCATATATCATGACTATCTGAGGGAATTCTGGTGTACAGCAGTGGCAACAAGCCCTGAGGACACCAAGGACTCCATAAGCACGTTCTCAGTGATGAATGGGAGAAGGACCCTCTCCCTGGATTACCCAACCTTTATCAAGGCCACAGGTCTTGATTTCACTGAGAACTTTAAGCCTCAGCCCACTGACACAGAAGTAAAGGCCAAATTGCTTTTACTAGGGCCACATGATGTAAAAAATCCTAAAGTGGCCCCTGGAACCCTATTGGCCAAAGCGCCTATCATTAAGACCTGGTTCCCTGCTGTCAGGAGGATCCTGATGACCTTTGTCATTCAGGTCCTTGGAGGCAATAAATCGTCCACTGAGCAATTGAACACATCACAAGAAATGATTGTGTTCAGCCTCTTGGAGGGTAGAAAAATGGATGTTGGAGAAATAATCTTCAAGGACCTCGTAGCCAAGCTATCAGGAAAATCTAGGCAAAGACATATGTCTTACCCTAGGTTCATTTTCTGTGTGCTTCAGGACCTACTAGGCTCCGAATATGTTAGGCCAAACGTTGAGGGATCTAAACCTGACGTCTTACATAAAGCCAACTATTCAAGAGACCTTACTGAGGTACAACCAGTCCCCCTGACCACATACATGTTGATGGTCATTCAGGGGGCAAATGTTGTCTCACCAGTACCTTCTCCTACAAAGGAGAAGAAGAAGAAGGCAGGGTCCAAGAAGGTGGTTAAACCCAAATCACTCGCCCTTGAGACTTCTGCCTCAGAGCCTAAAGAAAGGCAAACAACGGCCAAGACCTCTGAGACACCCACTATTGAGACCCTCTTGACCATAAAACAAATGCCAACGGAGGGTACTGAGAAATCATCCTCAGTGTCCTCGGGCAAAACCTTTCCTCATGGCTCTACTGACATACACAAGTCAGTGGGGTCTGGAACCTTCACCATTTCACATCCCGATGAAGGCATTAGTCAATCACAACCTTTGCCTGAGGGAGTACAGGGTCCTATACCCTCGGTAGAGCAGCACTACTCTGCTGAGAAGGGGACCCACACCTATTCACATCCCGCTTACGGCTTTGGTATATCATAACCAGAGTCTCAGGGAGGAACGGTCTCTAAATCCTCATCAGGGCAGTACAACCCTGCTGAGAAGGGGGACCTCAACATCTCAATGCCTCATGATAGTACTGGAGAACACCCACCAGTCCTTGAAGGCACTCATGGGGACAAAGACTCAGGGGGCATACGACCACCCACTGATACGGAACCAAAACCCCCTCATGGCGATTCCAGTCTCTCGGGAACTGACCCTGCATACCAGGCTGAGAAAACCCACTCAGTTCTTCTGGGGGGAGCCAGATTCCCACAAGGTTCCCACTCTGGCAGATCTTGAAAGACTGCTGGATGATGTATCAGAGGAGGAAATGGTCGATTTTGGCGATGAAGACGTTTTTGGTGCTGGGGAGGAAATGGAGACTGAAACATACAACTCTCCTCAGCACACTGAACAACAACAATCATCTCCTCCTCCTGAGGATCAACCAGAACCCCAACCACAACCAACATCATCATCATCAGGCACCTCATCTGCTCCTGCTACTCCTCAGTGGTTGCAGAAGTATGATAATGTTCTTCCACTCACTGAAAGGCAGCTGGTAATGTATCTCCGCAAAGCCAACCATGCTCTCTTTCGTGAACATACTAAAGAACAATGGGAACAACATACTGAAGCAGCAGCCAACTATGCTGACTTCAGAGCTATTGTTGAAGAATCTCAGGGTCAAGTGCTTCAGGTCGCCAAACTCACTGACAAACAACTCGGTGACCTGAGGGAATCTCTTGATTGTATGGGTACTGAACAGGACAAGTAGCTCACCAATATCCTGAAGACTCTTGATTCCATTCAGGAGGAAATGAGAGATGACCCAACCCTGATCACAAAGCTGAAAGAGTACATGGATACTCAGAAGACCACCTCCACCAACATTGCTGAGCTTCTAAAGCTTCTTCCGGGGGTGGATCTTAAAACCATAAGGTCTCAGCAAGATTCTATTCAACAGTCAGTCACTGATTCCAAGGAGTGCCTGACCAAGCTATCCTCAGCCTTTGATCAGCTCTCCAACAAACATAATGAGCTGATCACCCATTACACCACAAAGGTAACTGAACTCGCTGAAACTCAGGCTACAATGGCTGAAGAAATGTCCACACTGAAGAATGAGACCACTGACATAAATGTTGGGAACACGTTATTATTCATCAAGTATTGATCATTTATGTAATAGGTTGCTTAGGCCTTTAGGTTAGTTTTATGCTTCGGCCTGTGTAGAAGGCCCATGGGCCGTGGCGTTTTATTTATATTAATTATGTAGTTAATTAGGGCTAAAGCCCATGCTTGTAGAAACATTATAAATACCCCCTCCCATTCAAGGGAGAAGGGTTGGTTGGTTAATTGGAATTATCATTTTCATTATTGTTAAGATAACCTCCCATCTCTTTCTCTCTCTAGATCTAAGGTGAATTAGTAGCTTGTGTGATAAATCCAAGTAACAACAAGTGGTATCAAGAGCCAAACAAAGATTTAGGAGAACATTTTTGGATCGTTACTGTTCATCAAACGCCTTTCTTTGACTTTCTCTTGAATCCTCCGAGTTTGGTGGATTCAAGGTTGGTTCCTTCGAGTTTCTGTCCAATTCTTCGAGTTTGAAGATTATTGGATCAGATCCTTCGAGTTTCATAAAGTCCTCTGAGTTCCTAAGTGAAGGTATCCGAGTTTCTTAGATCCTCCGAGTTTCGTAAATCCTTCGAGTTTCTTAAAGTTTTCGAGTTTGGAAATCTTTTGAATCCTCCGAGTTTCTAAGGAATCCATCGAGTTTCTAATAGCTAAATCCTCTGAGTTTATGAGTTAATAAACTTCGATTTTCTAAGCTAGAATTCCTCCAAGTTTCTAAATTAAGAACTCTTCGAGTTTCTAAGCTAAAAATCTCCGAGTTTGTTGGTTAAGTAAATTCTCCGAGTTTGGTTAATAAGGAAATCCTCCGACTTTCCATCCTCTGACTTTCCATCCTCCAACTTTCCAGCCTCCGAGTATCCTTCGAGTTAGATTTAAATAAAAAAAAAAAAAAAAAAAAAATTGGCGGGAAAATTTGAGTAAAATTTAATTTTGAGGAGTGACTAAACGTTCAATTTTTACGCAAAATTCAAATTTTGGTATAACGGTGAAAATTTTGGCCCAAAATTCAAATTTTTAGGTCAAAATTCGAATTTTTACGGTGAAATTTGGCGTCAAAATTTTTAAAACTCAAATTTTTCTAGTAACCTTAGAATTGCATTTTATGGTGTATTTCAAATTCTGGTAGAGAAATTTTTCAAATTCAATTTTTTGGAGGGAAATCAGAAATCACCATTAAGAAATCCTTCAACTTAGAAAACTCGGGAAAGGAATTAACTTCAAACGAACACAACTCTTGAACCTTAAACCAACATCAATCACAACTCCTATTTCTTTGCAACGATCCAAGATCAACGTTATCACACACCAAAATTAAATGGAATCAAGTTCAAAAGAGAGAGATACGCAAGAGCTATTAATGCAAGAAAAAGAGAGAGAATCGAAAGAGAAATGCATGGCATGTTTTAGATTACTTCATTCACACCTTAAGGTCCTCTCAAACAAAGACTTAGCAGGAACTCGTACCGAGCATGGATTTAAATGGGCATTTCCATCACTCTTTGGAGAAGACGTTGAGAAGTTCACAGAAACTATGTTCCTCAACGTGGATCAACTAGAGAAGCAACTTGAAAATGAAGAATTTCACGATAATGGATCCACGGTCATCTTTAGAGTGCTCAAGGAGCAGTTTCAGCAGTTCATCGATTCGTGGTTCTCTTCGGATTATGACAGTGTAATGGCACGCAAGTATTTTTTAGAATACACTCGAATCGAGGTTCAAACTTTCAAAGACATATTGATCCAGCAGATGGACTCTATTGAGAAGTCAATTGCTGAAAGAGTATTTCACAGAAGAGAGTATGACAGAATGATGAATGAAAGGAAGTTGCAGACTCAAGAGGAACAGGATAATGAGGTTAAAGAAATGGGTGCTAGTTTGGTTGTTACTAAAAGCAGCAGGACAGAATCAGAACAACAAGAAGAAAAACGCATATCAGGGAATAATACTGATGCTGAAAGTGCATATATCAGACCCATTTATGACACAAAGCCTATGGCTGAGGTACCAAATTATAACAGTTTTTATGTCAATGATATGATTTCTTCATCTTCTGAAATACAGCATTCTGAGCAACCTCAATTCACTAATGAAGGAGAGGGTGACCAGAATATTGAACAATTTCACGACAAATGTCCTTCACCTGCTTCATTCATTGAAAACAAAACAATTGAACTGCCAAAACAAACTCTCGAGTCTGAAAAATCTTTGACATCGGTGCTTAAAGGAAAAGAAAAAGTTTTTTAGGAAAATTATGAGAATGCCAAAATCAAGTTTGATTTTGAAAAACTTGAAACAAAAAATATTGAGTTGGAACATACTGTGGCATCATTACAAAATGAAAATGAGCATTTGAAACAGATTTACAAAAACCTGTTTGATTCAATCAAACGTTCACGAGTTCTGACACAAAACTCAAACAAGAAACAAAAAGAGATAAAGATTTGAAGTCTCAATTGTCTGAATTCGCTGATAAAAAGTTTGAAAATGTTTTGCAAAAGATTGAATCAATGAAAATGAAAAAGGTTGAGTCTCAAATCACAAAAGTTTCCTTTCCAAATACCCTGTTCAATTCTAATACTCCAGATTTTGAAAAGGAAACGGGGGAGAAAATGTATCATTTTGAAAATGAAAATCATGTGCTTCAAACAAAAGTGGTTGAGCTTGAAACGCTTTTAGCTCAACAAACAAACGATTTTGAGGATACCAAAACTGACTTTTTCAACAAAACGACAAAATTCAAAAATTACTTTGAAAGACTTGAAAAAGAAAATGGATGATTCTAAAGCCGAAAAAGATCAAGTTTTGAAACAAATTGCCTCTTTAGAATCAAAATTGGCATCCCAAGATCATCTTTCTCTTCAAAAAGAATATAGTGATTTGAGAACTTCATACAATGCTTTAAAAGTGAAGTTTGAATCTCTTAACCGATCAAAGGGAAAAGCTCCTATTTCAAAGTTCTCAACAACAGAAGTGAGTGTTTCGTAGAAGGTTTACACAGGTGAATCTTCAAAACCATTTTCGAAAAAGGCTTCTCAGTTTACAACCTATTCTTTGCAAAAAGGAAGGAAGTTTTCAAAGAAACCAAGTTTTTCTGAAACACTTACTTCTCAAAAGTTTTCAAATCCAAATGCTTCAGAAGAAAAGACTCAAGTTTTTCAAACTCCACACTCTCGTTTTACACCAGTAAAGCAAGTGTGGAGACCAAAGCAAAGTCGTTCAAAACCTTTAAAATATTCAATATCAGAATTGCTTTCGCTGCAACATAAGAATGACTCTGCTTTGAACATTCCAAATACAGGAAGGTTTCCGTTTATCATAAAAAGAAATATTCAAAAAGAACCCATGAGGTTCAACTCTAGATGAAAATCTTCTTCTTCAGATTTTAAAACTCCAAGAGAAACACCAGGTTTCTCAAACAATTTTCAACGGAAAAAGAGTTTTAAATCTCCATTGATTCCATGAGTGTTATTTCAAAATGAAACACCGGTTTTCAGTCCTCGTTGGAATTCAACATCTTTAAATCAGATTGACACAACTTACAAATGGATTTCAAAATTTAGTAAACCCGTTAGCGCCGTGCTTAAATGGGTACCCAAGGTTGTTGTCTAATAAAAAATTTATATGAATTCTTAGTACTTCAGCTAAGGACTCGGACTTCAACATTACGACTTGTACACGCATTACAGTGTACAACTCGGGTTTCAAAGAAAGGAAAGTGCTTTGCTAAACCATTCATTAAAACCAAACGTGTACTTATCCTAAAAACTTCTTAATCTTGAGCAAAAATTTTTCAAAATTTTGCTCAAGATTTATCATATCTTTACTCCCCAATTCGCTCCAAAGTTTAAAAAAAATAATGTCAAAACGTATGCTAGTTTTGAGGGGGAGTATTTTCAGAGTATTATGTTTTAGTTACCTTGAAGCAAAATTTATTCAAGAATTTTTCAAACTGAAATTTCTAAATATTTCAGAATTTTGCTTCAAGAATACTCTTTCCCTCAAACTTTAAAAAGTTTAAAATTCTCAAAACAAATGCGAGTTTTGAGGGGGAGTATTTCCAAAACAAAAATGTTAGATCAAAATCATGCTTAATGGCTTGTGCACACATCACAGTGCACAACCCGTTCTTGTAATGAAAGGACCCTGAGGTACGCTTCAGTGCCTCAATCCTGATCAAAGGAGCGAAAGCTTCTTACTTATGAGTAGAATTAAACCATAATTTTTCTAAGTTTTTTCAAAATTCTGCTCATAAGGACAAGTATTCCCTTGTTAAGGGGGAGTATTTGAAATATAATCTTTGTTCTGAAAACAAAAGTTCTTGAAATTCTTCCCGTAAACCTCAAAAAGAGCACATTTTAATCAAAAGTTTAACAAAAACAACATGAGTATGCTATTTTGGAGGGGGAGAATAAAGATATGATTAAAATATGGTAATAAAAGTTGAAATCTCATGTGAGCTAGACTCAGAATTGAACACTCGAATTGACGATAACAAAAGTCAGTAATCGAAAAGACATGTCCTGGACGGGTAATAATTTCAAGCCAGTTTATCTGGTGATGTAAACATGTCTCGCAAAGGATGTGTCTGAGTAGAATGTACCGATTTCGAGAGATTTTCCTTGAATGTGATCTGGACGGGTAATAATTTCAAGCTAGTTCTACTAGTGATGTAAATGTGTCTCGCAACGATCATGTTCATTGAAAATCAATCAATTCAAAAAGTGCTAACTCTTCCCGACATGTGCAAATTTATCTTAAATACTTACGAGCACATGTTAAGGGGGAGTATCTCTGAAAATCACAAAACTCTCAAAGTGTTAACAAAATATGTTTTTTACAATCATAAGCACTTTGAGAGATTTTCAAAAAGTTTGGTTTATGGCAAACAATAGGATAGTCATGAAGATATAAGGTGACTAAGGTTAGGAAAAACCGTCTTATGATCCGCCAGAGCCGGAGGGATCTACCCAAGGACAACACCAATAGTTTAGAACTAGAAAGTCCTAGGTATGATGAAAAAAGGAGAAATGAAATGAAAGGAGAAAGAAGGGGTTGAAGAATGAAAAAGAAAAGTAAAGAAAAGGGTGAAAAGAAATAGCCCTCCATTTGATCAACCTTAGGGCAGACACCGGGTTCAATACATATGCTTCTGGTTGTAACTACGGTAACACCGGTATTGAAGATTAATCCGTCATGGACCCAGTGACGCACTGCACTAAACCTTCTAGCCACTCAGGTGTCTCTAAAAAGACACTTGTTTCATTTCACACGGAGAACCCTTCATTATCTATCGACCTCTCACTACAAGATGTGTTGATATTGAAAAGGAGGCAATCTGCTCCATGCCTCCGACGACCAAACCAATGTGCACAAATCAAGTCTAGAGCCAAGAGATACAACAAAAGATCTCATAGGTACACTTAGCATTACACTAGTTGTTCTACACTATGGACGCTAGTTGTAAAGTAAAAGAGTGTCCTTCGCAGATCTTAGCAATCTACCGAGAACATTCATGAGAGAATTCATAAATTATGATTCTCAGTGATTGAATGGAAATCCTACCAGGGTCAACATCAAATAGCCCTGACAGCATGTCACTTCGGTAATCCCTTGTGAGTTACGCTTAGTGTCAGCTCCAAAACGGTCTACAGTCGTGAGGTGATCCTCAACGGCTCACTGAATCGTTGGTGCACTTCGGTGTATCTGTGTAAACCCTTTCGAGGGTATCCGATTCAGAACGGCCTAGGCTAGGATTAGAGAAAGTCTTCACACTATGCTGTTGACGATCTCGAAGTCCGAACCTGTAAGTGCCGGATGATTTATTGCTAACTGTTTACCTGAAGCGACGAATTAATGAGACCTGGAGTTCCACCACCATTCCATCATGCTCATATCCCGAAGAAGAATTCTCACAAAGACTAAGTGATAACAAAAGTTCAAATAAGCTAAAGAAAAGTCAAAGTTCAAGAGTTACAAACTTTCACAAGTCAAAGATTGAAGCTAATAAAGTGAGAACCGTTTGAAGAACAAAAGTCAAAAGACATATGGGCATGATGGAAAAGACGTAAAGACACTGTCATTAAAGAACGTTGGTGGAAAGGCAGATCTAGACGATACCATATCATATCACAACAAGAACAAAGAGCAAAGATTCCAAAAGACGTCAAAAGCCAATGAAGCAAAGACGACGTTAAGCAGCCTCGATGACCAATACTTAGGGGGAGATTGTTGGGAACACGTTATTATTCATCAAGTATTGATCATTTATGTAATAGGTTGCTTAGGCCTTTAGGTTAGTTTTATGCTTCGGCCTGTGTAGAAGGCCTATGGGCCGTGGCGTTTTATTTATATTAATTATGTAGTTAATTAGGGCTAAAGCCTATGCTTGTAGAAACACTATAAATACCCCCTCCCATTCAAGGGAGAAGGTTTGGTTGGTTAATTGGAATTATCATTTTCATTATTGTTAAGATAACCTCCCATCTCTTTCTCTCTCTAACTTTCTCTCTCTAGATCTAAGGTGAATTAGTAGCTTGTGTGATAAATCTAAGTAACAACAATAAAGAAGATGGTCTCCAACATCCTGTCTATTTTTCAGGCCTCTCCGGTTACCCCAACTCCTTAGTCAACAGGTGCATACACTGAAGTTCCAGCATCTGTTGAGGGGGAGAAACTTGATGATCCAACTCCTGAACCTTCAACTTTTGTACTTGTTGTTGCTGCAAACCCTGTACAACCTGAAGCAGTAGCAATAGAAATCCCTAAGACCTCCACCAGTCAACCCCCTCCCACTGACAAAGGGAAGGGAATCATGGTGACTGAAGATCCTCCTCAAATGCAACTGGTGTCGGCATAAACCGAAGTGCGTCCTAATCCAGATTCACCGTTTTGGGTCACCTTAGAAGATGGGAGCAAATTCTTTGGAACTCCGCAGGAAGTAGCCGAAGTCCTGGATGAACAGGACAAAAGAAAGGCTGCGAGGAAGGCTGAGCAACTCAACAGACCTACAATTGTTGAGGTTGCCAAGGAAGTGATCAAGGAGACTGACAAGGTCATCAAGGGGGATGAATTCCTCAAGCTTCAGGCTGACCTCATTTAGGAACACAATCAGCAGGCCAAGCTTAGAGAAGAAAGGAGGAAGAAAACCTATGAGAGGTACATGTAGCACATGACAAAGACCAAGGGGGAAGGCACCATCACTGATATGACCATTCACCTGACCAAGCCTATAAGCTTAACAGTTAACAGGGGACCAAGGAAGTCTGAGGTAAACAAGCCCTTCAAGTTCTCAGACTATGGGCTAAGGGAATGGGACATGATGATGCCCATCCTGAGGAAGAAGCAAGGCAAGATCGTTCCAAGTCTTCTAAAAACCCTAAACTCTAAATACGAGGAACTAGAGAAGGTTGCTAAGAGTTTAGGAATAGATCATGAGAAGGCGCTTGCTTCTCAGGGACTGTCAATCCCTGAACCTACTCAAAAGACCGGGAGGAAAAGAAAAGCTGTGGGTCAGGAGCCCGAACAATTTACAGTTGCTCTTCATTGCGACAGGATTCCTCCTCAGGGAGTCAAGTTTGTCCCCAACCTGGTCATCAAGGAGCCTGAGTACGGTATCTTCTTTGTCGATGAGTTTGACCAACCGGCCTTTCAGCGAGTCAGTGACATAAACCTTGTGGAAACGACAACTCTCCTAGCATATAAGCTAATGGCACTTCAAGTGAAGGGTCCTAAAAATGAAGAGTTTGTCAAGCTGTTGGATAGGATGATGAATGAGCGACCTGACAAAGAAGTGTTAGTGTCGAAGAAAGCTAAACTTGAACTCATGGGTATCTTGGAAGGCGGAGACCGAGAACCCTGAGTATTATGTTAGATGTTAGGACTTTTGTAATGATATTAATAAAATGATGGCCCATGTTTTTGTTATATCAGTGTCCTTAATAGCTTTCTAGTATATTCAGTATGAGAAGAAGCCCATTTGCTCACTCATAACTGATCAAAACACTTAGGCATAATTTATATCAAAATAGGGGGAGATTGTTGGGTCCGTCAGTACCCAAGCGTCCTGAAAACAGGATTTGGACACAAATTAGCCAAGTGTTAATCAACCTTAAACACTCTTAAGTCACTGAGTGAACAGTCACTCAGTGAGTTACCTTCAAGATGCTTAGGACGAGTCTAAGAAGAAAGATTCACCATTCAGTAAGGCGAAACTCCCTGAGTGTCACTTAAGCCAAAGAAGAAGGTAATGGGTTTAGTGAGTATTTGACAAGAACTCACTGAACCCCCAGTCTCCTCAACAACAATAAATGATTGAAGACTGAAGACTGAAGACCTAGACTGAAGAATCAGAAGTCTGAAAGAAAGGCAGGATTAGGCGGTAAGAGTTTGAGAAGATAAGGAGAAGTCTTATCGGGCCAGAAACAAACCTTCCCTAAAATGGCTTAAAGTCAAGGAGTGTCAGACCTGACACTCGGAAAGACTTTTAGCCTATTCCCATTGGTTCTTGGAAATGAAAAATACTGTTGTATTTGTCAGACACGCTAGGTTATTCTTTTTGTATTTTTAATCATATGTGCTCTTTTATACTTGTGTATAAATAGAAACAGATAGGAGAAAAGTGGGTTAAGTTTTGTGCATTAAAAGCTTAGACTTTCACAAAACCACTTTTCTCCTCCAAAGAGCAATCACATCCCTAAGATAGCTCAGTAGGTCATTATAGTTGCCACTCAAGAATAACTTGAGTTTAGAGAGGAGAACAAACCATACCTTGTCTATTCGATCCCAAGTGTTTATTCTGCAAACACTTGGGTAATAGATTCTTTTGATTGATTTCTAATAAGAATTTAAACGTTGAAAAACTTGTGTGTTTTATCTTTACGTTTTACTTATCTGTTATAATTAATCAATACATTAATCTTAGTCATAAACACGATTAGATTAACTTTGTAGTTACTTCTACTTGTGTTAAGGGAACAACAATTAACCGATTAGTCATTCTATGGTTTTATACAATATTTAAATGCATGGTGTATGTACACATGATTTATGTATAAAAACATATGTTTTTTTTTAAAGTAAAAAAATATCACAAATCATGTTAATAAAAAATGTGCAACAAATTGCATGATACTAAATGATGTAATCCAAAAAAACGAGACTTAAATAACATTAATATATTTACATTACATATCTTAATTATATGTTGCTTGATAGTAAACATAATAATAATAAAAGAAAATAAGAATAAAATAAAAAAAGAACAAAAAAAAAAGAACAAAAAAAAAAAAAATATATAGAATATTCTTAATCCCTAAATCGATCTTCCCAACACAAACACCTTTGATGAAATCTTTCTCACATTTGTATAATATCTATGAGAAAGTTCATTTTTCTCTCCACAATTGCCCTTATTTTGCCGAGTATAACTTCGAGTTTTGCCATCCTTTCACAGTCTTTTTCATTCAACAGCATATTATATATTAAAGCTTGGTCATGTAGTTTTGACTTGGGTAGCTTGCTGATATCGTCCATAATGACGTCTCTTGCATTTCCATCTGCAAGCATCTTTCTCATGAGCGACGTTATAAGCTTGATTGTCCTCACATCAGCTTCAATATCTAGGTTAATTAGATCAATGATTTGTTGTTTTAGAGCCATTGAGGTTTTATAAGAATGGTGTCGTTATATAAGAGTTTATTTGGTTTCTGATGTGATTTTGATTCAGTGTGTGGTAGTTATATAATGTGTGAGAAATGGAAGTTGGATGGGTGTATTACTTAAACGTTTGAAATATAGTATATATTAAATGTCTTAAGTGTAAGAAGTTTTGAGAGAGAAGTTATATCGGTAGTGGAGTTAATTTTTTGGACAAGCGTGCTTAGTAAGTTTATATTCCCAAATATAATCATTCATTAACTGTTCTTTATACGTGTAGTGTTTGACATGGGATGTGTGTCATCTAGATTCTGATGCAAATAATTACTTTCTCAGCAAGTGTATGATGTGATATGTTCTTGAATCTTGATAGTTCATGTATGTTGACCCATTTTTCATATAAAGTTACATATAAACTAGATTATTCCTAAAGTAACTATTTGGTTACCATTTAAAAGTAACTTCGAATGATAGTTATCCCCACAATATGTTAGAGTAACACACGTGATTAGCATGTGTGTATATCAATACATCAGCACATTCTTAACATCTACCTTTCTGAATAATAATTTTTCATCTTATAACATTCAAAAACTAAAATTTCATTAATAATCATCCATAGTCTATTACATATATAATTAAAATTACTTTCTCAGCAAGTGTATGATGTGATATGTTCTTGATGGTACATGTATGTTGACCCATTTTTCATATAAAGTTACATATAAACTAGATTATTCCTAAAGTATCTATTTGGTTACCATTTTAAAGTAACTATGAATGATAGTTATCCCCACAATATGTTAGAGTAACACACGTGATTAACATGTGTGTATATCAATACATCAGCACATTCTTAACATCTACCTTTTTGAATAATAATTTTTCATCTTATAACATTCAAAAACAAAAATTTCATTAATAATCATCCATAGTCTATTACATATAAAATTAAAATTACATTCATAATCTTTCACATATTCTTTATATCTTCAGAAAACTGAAACTTTACATTCATATTTTCTGATGTGTCTTTTTGAATCTCCAGAAGTTCTTCAAGTATTTTAAATTCTGCATTACGAACATCGATGAGGAAGTCTTCTGTCTTCCTACACATATCTGAGCTTTCTACCTTCGGGAGAACTTGAATGAGATCCTGTTTTCCTTTTGATGTTTTTATTCTTTCTTTCACGATCGTGTTTACAGACTTTGATATCTCCAGTTCTCTGTCAGTTTCATGGTTGACTTGATCGAGCATCTTGATTTTGAACTTAATGTTTTCTGCCATTTATCTTTATTTTCTATAGAATGTTGGTTTGTTAGTATATTGTGTTTGTAAATATAATGTGTGTATGATTATATTTATATATGAAAGTAGTTTTCGTCTTTTTTTTTAGTTCAAGAAGTTGAATGGTCAGTCAGGCCTTCTGATGGGATATGCCAATATGGGCTGATGTGCAGGCCCAAATGTACATCACATTTTTGTTAGATCTATAGAATATTTTTTTACGGTGCTAATACGTTTGTTGATTCTTTCTGATGCTTCTTATATGTGTCTGGTGATTCTGATTAGTATGTAGATGCTGGTCACGGGCATTGTGAAATATGGGCTGAGGCCCAATTCTACATAAAAGTAACATTTTTGTTAGATCCATATATATATATATATATATATATATATATATATATATATATATATATATATATATATATATATATATATATATATATATATATATATATATATATATTGTTATTTTAGATTCACATTTATATGTATTATAAAAATTATATGTTTAAATATTTTTGTTTAAAATAATGATTATATTATTTTTATATTTTCACATCTGATGGGAAATATAAGGTAGATTGTGTGTGTTTGAATTTGTAAAAAAAAAAAAAAAAAAAAAAAAAAAAAAAAAAACGGGAAGTTTTTTGCGGTTATAATGTAGTATACGATTGAGTCGTCCTCTAATTGTGGTACTTTTTTGTTGTATAAATATAACTAATAAACAGTTTATTCGTATCGATAACATGTTAAACGTGTATTTGGTATTCGCTATCATCTTATTTTTGTTTAAAACATCAACTGGTAAACCATAATCTTTAGTGTTATTTACCAGTTGATTCTTTTAACACAAAGAAGTTGCTGATCTTGGTTCACACGAATATCTGCATCGACTATTTATATCCAAGTGTGTTATGAGATTTGGTTAGACCACTTAATATGTCATTCATATCTGCTATAAGTAGGTATACCATATATATTAAGTGGTCTAACCAACATCTCAAAACTCTCTAACTAGGATCGTTTGCATCTTTCTATGATATTTGTTCAGAATGGGCTGAGGTCTAAATTTAGGTAAGGGTCATATTTTTTGGGTTTTTAATATGAACGATTTGCTTGGTTTGATAAAATTCTTCTTTGTATTTAAGTGTATGTTAATCAGCATTATATATCAAGTATAAGTCTCAATGTATTTCTTCTTTGTATGTTAAAATTGTGTTGTCAAAATTAAGTTGACCGTTCCTTTGACCTTTTAATTGACGTTAAGTTCGTTTGCACTGTTAGTCCGTAACGGCATCATGTGTCAATGTTAGTCCATTTAGCCAATGATTGTTTGCATTGTTACTCCTTTATACTAACGGTTGTTTGTAACCCCTCCAACAGCACCAGCACCAGCACCACCACCACCACCACCACCAGTTGCTACCACCACTCACCACCGCCACCGAAACCACCAACACCACCGTCTCCCACCCCTACCATTTCAGTCAAACCCTTAAAGGATTCATCAAACCCAACCTTATATGGATTAAACAAACCCTGTCCCTTAAAGGGATTTAATTACCATTTCAATCAAACCCTTAAATGATTTGCTTGGATGTTTGTATTATGTAGGCGAAAGCCCTAATTCTATTGCTTCATCAATTTTACCATATTTCATTCAAGTGTGTGTGACAGAAAAAGTCATTGAAAAATCAGGTCGAACATCACCTAATAAACATTAGAGTACATCATCCATATTCATTGATTGAATGATTCATCACCTAATAAACATTATAGTATATCTAACATGTCCGTCAACACAGCAAGCCTTTTGGTCTCCCTTTCTTGCGTTTCTTTCAAACACTCGACGGTATCCTCAGCCACCATACACTCACCCATGGCTTCAGCTGTAGCAATCAACACAACACGCTTCTCTATCTTGCTCTTGAGATTATCACACCGTTCGCCAAATATGATGAGATCCCCTTCATCTTCTGTCATATCCTGCCCAAACCAAAATTTCATGACCTTATTCAACTCATCTGAACCGAACCGCTGGCAGCTTTGAGTTCATTCAACAAATCGGAGTTAGACATTCAGTAATTTTTAGATGAGGATTTTTATTTTTTATTTATTATTTTTGGAATATGGAAATATTGTATTATTGGTGAGACTATATATAAACAAATTAGACATTACGGAAACTGAGCAGTCATGATTGCAAAGAGTAACTGAACCAGTTTTCTCTTTCCCATGTAGTAGCTGTCTAATCGGTATTTAATGGGAAATATACAAAGAACATAATAAACGCCTGATGCGTGGTTTTGCAACCTTACAACAGGTTTTACCTCTCGAGGGATCTCAAGAGGCTTACAACCCCACCAGGCAGTGTACCTGACCGATGTAGTATAGTGTAGTGGTAAGTACGGGGGATTGATCGTTCTCCACAGGGAATAGTGTTCGTTAGGTATGAAAAATTACTCTAATAGGTCTAAGGGTGAGAGAAGATTCTTTTTATGTTTTTATAATTTTATGAAAGCAAGTAAAATCTCGGGTTTGAAAGAGTGGGCGGAATTAGTTGCTAGTCAACTAACCCAAATTACTACGAATGCAAATAAAATAAAATAACAGAAAATGAAAATGTTGGTGGAAACTTATGTGGAGAGAAATGTGTTTACTTAGATTTCCTTACTCCCTAACTATCTTTTACCGGTTGATTAGTGTGTATTAGTTGCGTGGATGACGGGTGTATTCCTTAATACCATTCGTGAGGTGGCGTACGTACTTCCCCAACTCTACAAGCTCCTACTTCACTCCTATGTCGAGCTGGCTAGGAAGCTCCTAACATGGGATCACTAGAATTCGCTTGTGCATTAAATACAACCATAAAAACCTTTAGTACGCATTGGTTCATGTTTCTTAAGACGTTCAAGCAAGTTACCGAATAGGAAGTTAGCCAGTTTTCTTAAGCCTAACATAGATGAACAATCATCCAATACAACTAATAACACACTAATAACCAATAATAAATAGCTAGGTTTCATTAGATCTAAGCAAACACAAGATAAATCTAGCCTAACATGTTAAACAAAAGACAAGAATAAGATAGAATCAAACAACACATAGACATATTGAATGATTAATTGATAACTTATCTTCAATGTAACATGGAAGATCTCAAGGCAAAAAGCCTTGAAAGAGCTGCCAAATTCGTCCTAGGGTTTTCACACACAAAATTTCTCAATAAGTTCCACACTAATGACAAAAAATTAGAAAACTATATATAGACTTTCAGATCTGACGGCGTCACGTTATGGAGTGTGACGCCGTCACCTCGCCGCTTTTAGGGTTCCCGGATGACCTTCTTGACGCCGTCCCTCTTTAGCTCTCCAAAATCCGTTCTGGCTTATCAAAGCTTGACGCCGTCAGATTATGAACGTGACGCCGTCCCTCTTTAAATTATAACGTGACGACCTTGATCAAATTAAAGCGTGACGCCGTCAGAATTTCCATGCAATTTCTCTGGCTTATCATGAGTAAATTTCACATCCACCACTTTTGCCAAGCCATGACGCCGTCCAGGGTTAATCCTGACGCCGTCAAAGGTAACTTCCAGCATGATTTTGAGACTTTGTCGTTTTCTTCACTTTTATGCTCCAAAAACGTCCAAAATGCCTCCTTTTCCAGATTTTTTCTCAAAAGTACCTAAAATGACAAAAGGAACGATTTAGGGCAATATCTGATCAAATAAATACGATTTAGGGCTTAAATGACCCCTTAAAAGCGGTACACTTTTCGCTTCATCAACGCCTGAGAAATAACTTTTATCCATAAAAGGCCCTTACAATAACAAATCATATAGCAATATTTACCTTATACTTTCGTAGTAAAACCCAAAAACCCTCCAAGTTTTAAAATAGAGACTACTTGTTGGGAATTAAATATTCAAGAAGTTAAATATCGGATTCTATTCAAAGAAAAGCGTTAAGTGTGATTCTGCTGCTAGTGCATTTGGTTCCTGCTGTTAATGTTTGTTCCTGCTGCTAGAACATTTGATTCTGCTGCTAGCGATAAATGATTCTGCTGCTAAGCTTAACATTCTGCCGCTAATGTTAAACATTGCTGCTGCTAATGTACATTCTGCTGCTAAGTGGATAAGTATGAAAAGATATTATGTATATTTTGGTCAACAATATACGGTAGATAATATCTTACCCCATGTGCTTAGTTAACAAGTTGTGTACACAGATACATGTTGTATCTTATGTACTGACACACTCAAGATAAGTTAGCAAGTAGTTCGACTAGACTTTAAGCAATATTGTAAAGATCTTCTTGGACTATAAAAGAAGATCTTAGACTCGATATTATGTGTCGATGTTAATGTGTTATTATTAGAACTCATAACTGTTAAGACATAGAACAAACACAAGAATATCACAAGTTAGAAAAACTTAAGATTCAAGGTTGTAACCCTAGTGATATTTCAAGATCACTCGTATTATTATCATTAATAATATTGAATCGTTTGGTGTTAATCTTTCATTGTTCCTTGTTCAATAACAAACTCAACTGTTCCATTTCCATAATCATAATAACCTTCTAAGTGTGATTAAGTAGATTCCGCATACTTAATCATATTCACTCAATATATCATACACACAAAGTACAAAAGGTTTAACCACCTTAACCGTGTGTCGAATCCTAACAAGTGGTATCAGAGCTAAGGCTGATATTATTGATTTAGAAGAAGAAGCTGAAGAAATGGACGTTGAATCTATTCAGACAAATGTTGCTGCGAAGATTCCCATGCTCAAACAGAATGAGTTTGAGATGCGGAGGCTGAGGATAGAGCAATATTTTCAAGTGCAAGATTATGCACTTTGGGAAATCATTGAAGATGGAAACTCTTACCAGCCTACCACCACTACATCAACAGTGGAAGGAAAAGTGGTGTCAACTCTGTAGACAAAGCCATCATCTGCAGAAGATAGAATAAAGAAGAAAAATGACTTGAAGGCAAGAAGCATGCTGATGATGACCATTCCCAATGATAAACTTCTAAACTTCAGCAAGTTCAAAGATGCCAAGTCATTATTTGAAGCTATTATTGCCAGGTATGGTGGAAATGAAGCCACCAAGAAAACCCACAAGACACTGCTCAAGCAGCAGTTTGAAAACTTCTCCTCTACATACAATGAATCTCTTGACCACATGTTTAATAGGCTTCAGAATATTGTGAGCCAACTTGCTATTCTTGGGATTGAAATGCCTCAAGAAGATTTGAACTCAAAATTTCTGAGAAGCCTACCAGAAGAGTGGGCTATGCATGTTGTTGTCTGGAAGAACAAGCCAGACTTAGACACCATGGAACTGATGGACTTGTATAGCAACTTCAAGATTGTGGAGCAAGATTTGAAGAAGAATGGAGGTACTAGTTCTAATACTGGGAACAAGGCATTTATGTCAACTCCTAGTACCTCAAAATCAAGTGAAGAGGTGAAAGTTGTTGATGATGTTGGTGCTGCTAGTTCATCAAGCAGTACCATAAGTATTTTGGATGAAAAGACTTGTTGTGCCTTTCTTACAAGTCAAAACAATGGGTCCATGCTCTCCTATGAAGACCTCCAAGAGATCCATGAAGATGATCTGGAGGAAATGGATCTAAAATGGCAAATTTCTCTTCTTAGCATGAGAGCCAAGAAGTTCTATCACAAGATGGGGAAGAAGCTCATAATCAGCAACACTGATGCTGCTGGTTTTGATAAGTCAAAGATAGAGTGCTATAACTGTCACATGATGGGTCATTTCTCAAGAGAGTGCAGAAGACCAAGGTAGCAAGATAGCAAGAATAGAGGTTTTGGAAGCAAATCCAAAACAGAGGAGGTTATTGAGCCAAAAGCTATGGTAGCTATTGATGGCTTAGGTTTTGATTGGAGCTTCATGGCAGATGAAGAAGAAACTCCTGCTCAGATGGCACTTATGGCTTTTTCTGCTACTGAGGTACAAAATCATAAAGCTTGTTCAAATACTTGCACTGCTCTTAATGCTCTAAAGGTATTAATCAAACAATATGATGATCAAAAGAAAGAGCTAAGCAAGACTTTTCAAAACTTTATAAACTATAAGTGTGGACTAGAGTCTGTAGAGAAACAAATCACACACTATAAGGAAAATGAATTAGCTTTTTCTGATGACAAAGCTCTCCTAAGACAGGACATATTCTTTAGAGATGCTGAAATTAAGCTTTTGAGAGAAGCTTATGATAGGGTCAAAAAGGAAAATGAAAACATTCACTTGACTACACAGGCACTAGAACATGCTTCTAGAAGTGTGCACAACATAGTAGAATGTCAAGTAATTAATAGAGCTAAGTCAGGAGTAGGATATAAGAGTGTCCCACCTCCTTATAGAGGCATCCCAAAACCCCCAGGGATTGACCTAGGGAATTCAGGTTTACCTGAGTTTCAAGAACCAATAATGGAATATGGTTCTAAGACTACTGAGAGTCTTAAGGTAGAAAAAGTATGTAAAAGTTTAGATAAAACTTTACTTTATCAGGACAAGGTGTCCTTTGTTAAGAAATTAGATGCTATAGTTGTTGAGGATTGCACAACTGATAGTGATGAAGAACAACAGGTTATGTCTAAACCTGAAGTGGTTAAGAAAGTAGGAACAAGTGTTCCTAAGATAGTCAAACACAATACTGATAGGCCTAAATCAAACATTAAGCATGTTAGGCAACCAGTTAGATATTGTGAGCAATATAGAACCACCAACAAGCCCAGAGGTAACCAAAGGAATTGGAACAACCTCAAGTCTAACCAATTAGGTGATGACTTTGCTTTTTATAACAAAGCTTGTTACACATGTGGTAGTTTTGACCATCTTGCAGCTTTCTGCAACCATTGGGTAACTGGGTATGAAAACAATAGAGTGAACCACAAAAGGCAAACACCTAAATCTCTCTTTCACTCTAGTTCTAGTGTTAATAGAACAAAACCCAGAACAGTCAAAAACAAGTCTATCTCAAACGCTGATCCTGCTGGTAGACAACTGGTTCCTGCTGCTAGACTAATTGTTCCTGCTGCTCGACCATCTATGACTGTTAACCCAAAATCAACAGCTAAGGGTGCAAAAACATTTTTCAAACATGCATCAAAGACTGTTCTAAGGCCCATTCAAACAAAAGCAGCGGTTCAAAAACAAGTTTGGAAACCAAAGGGTAGAACTGAAAAGTTAGCAGTTCATTCTGCTGCTAAGCAATCAGTTCATTCTGCTGCTAAGGGAAACAGGGCAAATGCTGTTAAGGCCTCAGCATGTTGGATTCTAAAATCCAATGTTGCATCAACTGTCCTTAAAAGATTAAATTACATTGATGCAAGAGGCAGATCCAAGTCAGTAATGGCTTGGGTCCCCAAAAGAAACTAATACTTCTCATTTATGTGTAGGAACATTCAAATGATCAACAAGAGGATCAAGGATACTCAGATAGTGGATGTTCAAGGCACATGACAGGCAACAAGTCTTATCTCTCAGATTTTCAATCAATAGATGGAGGCTATGTTACCTTTGGAGGAGGTGTTGGTGGCAAAATTTCCGGTAAAGGTACCATTAAAACTGGAAATTTAGATTTTGAAGATGTGTTCTATGTAAAAGAGCTAAATTATAATCTTTTTAGTGTCTCACAAATGTGTGACAAAAAGAACAATGTTCTTTTCTGTGAGACTGAATGTCTTGTACTTTCTCCTGATTTTAAGATGCCTGATGAAAGTCAAGTACTTCTTAGAATTCCTAGAAAAGACAATATGTACAGTGTAGACATGAAGAACATTGTTCCTAAAAAGAATTTAACTTGTCTTGTTGCAAAGGCCACATTGGATGAATCAATGAAATGGCATAGAAGCCTTGGTCATATTAATTTCAAAACCATAAATAAAATTGTTAAGAATGGTTTGTTAAGAGGTTTACCTCACAAAAGATTTGAAAATGATCAAACATGCATTGCTTGTCTTAAAGGCAAACAACACAAAGCCACTTGTAAGCCCAAGATTTTTAACTCTATCAATCAATCATTGTTTATGCTGCATATGGACTTATTTGGACCTGTTTCAGTAAGTAGTATAATGCATAAGAGATATTGTCTTGTTATAATTGATGACTATACTAGATTTACATGGGTTTTCTTTCTATCTACTAAGGATGAGACTACAAGCATCCTTAAGACATTCATTACACAGATAGAAAACCAAGTAGACAAGAAAGTGAAGGTCATTAGATGTGATAATGGGACAGAGTTTAAGAATAGAGTAATGGATGATTTCTGCAAACAAAAAGGTATTAGAAGAGAATTTAGTGTTGCTAGAACACCATAACAGAATGGTGTTGTTGAGAGAAAGAATAGAACACTAATTGAAGCTGCTAGAACTATGTTAGCTGATTCCAAGCTACCTATAACTTTTTGGGCTGAAGCAGTCAACACTGCTTGCTATGTTCAAAATAGAGTTTCAGTTATTCAGCCTCACAATAAGACATCATATGAACTTTTTAGAGGTAGAACTCCTGCAATAGGATTTCTTAGACCTTTTGGATGTCATGTGACAATTCTCAATACCTTAGACCATTTAGGAAAATTCGATGGTAAAGCAGATGAAGGATTCTTGGTTGGATATTCTCTTAATAACAAAGCATTTAGAGTATACAACACAAGAACTATGATTGTAGAAGAAAATCTACATGTGGAGTTTTTAGAAGATAAATCCAATGTAGAAGGTCAAGGACCAAAATGGCTATTTGATCTTGAATCTCTAACCAAATCAATGAATTATGTGCCTGTTGTTGTTGAAACTAATAATTTTTCAGGTTCACAAGCAACAGATGAGGCAAGGTTAGAAAAGGAGACAAACCAAGATCATGTTTGGATGCCAATATGGTCAAGTACAAGTGTGGAATCAACTTCAACAATTGATGAATCTTCTTCTGGCAAAACTAAAGAAGGTGTTGAAGATGCAAGGAAAGAAGATGGAACTCAGGAACAACAAAATGTTTCTGCTGGTAGCATTTCTGTTGCTGCTGGTAGTGTATCTGTTTCTGCTGTTAGGCCAACTGATTCTGCTGCTGGCCCTTCAGAAATGAAAGAAGCAAAATTCTCAGATAATGAGGTGGATTTCAACAATCTTCCATCAAATTATCAAGTTCCTTCTACTCCACAAACAAGAATTCACAAAGTCCACTCCCTAGATAATGTGATTGGAGATGTACAATCAGGTGTGAAGACAAGACAACAATTGATGTCTTTAGACCAACAAGGGCTTCTTGATGCCCTTTATGCTTCAAAGCAGCATGAGTTTTCAAACTCTTGCTTGTTTGTATGTTTTCTCTCACAAGATGAACCAAAGAACATTCTGAAAGCCTTAGATAATTCAAGCTGGGTAGAAGCTATGCAAGAGGGGCTTCTTCAGTTCAAGATTCAGAAGGTATGGGTGCTAGTTGATTTACCTAAGAATGCAAAGGTAATTGACACTCGATGGGTTTTCAAGAATAAAAGGGATGAAAGGGGCATAGTGATTAGGAATAAGGCTAGATTAGTAGCCCAAGGGTACATACAAGAAGAAGGAATAGACTATGATGAGGTTTATGCTCCAGTAGCAAGGATTGAAGCAATTAGGCTTTTCTTAGCTTATGCTTCATTTTTAGGCTTCACAGTTTATCAAATGGATGTCAAGAGTGCATTTTTATATGGAACAATTGAAGAAGAGGTGTATGTTTCACAACCTCCAGGCTTCATTGACCCACAACATCCAAACAAAGTGTACAGAGTAGTTAAAGCTCTCTATGGCCTTCATCAGGCACCAAGAGCTTGGTATGCAACACTAGCTTCCTACTTATTAGAAAATGGATTTCAAAGAGGAAAGATTGATCAGACACTTTTTATCAAACAGCACAAGAAGGATCTTCTGTTAGTGCAGGTGTATGTGGATGACATTATCTTTGGATCTACTAGGAAGGAGATGTGTTTAGAATTTGAGAAACTTATGCATGATAAGTTTCAGATGAGTTCTATGGGAGAACTCACATTCTTTTTGGGTCTGCAAGTTAAGCAATCAAATGAAGGGATCTTTATCTCTCAGGACAAATATGTTGCAGAGATACTTAGAAAATTTCAATTTGCTGATTCAAAAATAGCAAGCACACCAATGGACTCTGAGAAGCACCTTCTGAAAGATGAAGATGGAGAAAATGTGGATGTACACACTTACAGATCTATGATAGGCTCTTTGATGTACCTTACATCATCTAGACCTGATATCATGTTCCCTGTTTGTGTTTGTGCAAGATTTCAAGTTACTCCAAAGGTTTCTCATTTAACTGCAGTCAAGAGAATTTTTAGATATCTCAAAGGTCAACCAAGGTTGGGTATATGGTATTCTAGGGAATCTCCTTTTGACTTGGTAGCATTTTCGGATAGTGATTATGCTGGTGCTAGCTTGGACAGAAAGTCAACAACTGGAGGATGTCAATTCCTTGGGTGTAGACTTGTCTCATGGCAGTGTAAGAAGCAAACAAGTGTAGCAAATTCAACAACTGAAGCTGAATATATAGCTGCTGCAAGTTGCTGTGGTCAGGTTCTATGGCTTCAAAACCAACTTCTTGACTATGGGTACAATTTCTTAAACACTGTTATTCATATTGATAATAGTAGTACAATTTGTATTATTAAAAATCCAGTGCAACATTCTAAAACAAAACACATTGAAATTAGACATCACTTTATAAGAGACTGCAATGAGAAAAGATTAATTCAAGTACTTAAAATTGCTTCAGAATTCAATTTTGCAGATCTGCTAACCAAAGCTTTTGATGTTGGAAGGTTTCAGTACTTGGTAGCAAGTATTGGAATGCTTAATCCTCAATGATTTTAAACTTTGTGTTTTTGTAAATAAATTTTTGATTGTACTGCTGGCTTTACAAGATACTACTGCTATTACAAAAGTTTGTGCTACTAGTACAAATTTAAATTGTGTTATTCATACAGTTAGTCCTATGATTATTCTAATACAAGACAAGTACTTTGTACATTGTTATTTTGGTTTTAGACTAACAATTTCAGGTATGAACATGTGAACACAAAGGATGTTTCAAGTGAAATGGAAGCAGCAAAATTGAGATATCAGTTGCTACATATTAGGTTTATGATGGACTGAGTTTGGGAATTTAAAACTCCTTAAAACTTCTTTCTTGAAACCTAAGTATGAAATTTCACATTGAATTGATGACTTAGTTGATCAGATAGTAACTGATGCAACTCACTTTCTATCATTTTATACTTTCAAGTATAATGAGTAAGTCTAAGGACATCTGATAGAAAGAACAGCTAGTAAAAGTGAATCTAACACTTGTGTTAGAGGAAACAATTACTATGAGCTGGAAACCCTGTCAAGAAAGCCTTTTGAATAGGTTTATCTTTACACAGGCAGTTATTTATAACTGAAAACATTGGTTCTCACACAACCAGAGGTTGCTTTAAACCGAAATTTTGATTAAGTGTCTGTTACACACTTAATCCCTTCAAAATGGTTGAAAGCAGTATGATTTTTCAATTCTAAAAAATCATGAACATACTGCTAAGGCAAAAGTTTCTTAAAAGGATTTTCAAAGAGACTCACAAAAACCATCCATTGATGGACCATGAGTCAAATGTCCACTGATTCACCTCTCATAGGAGTTAACACACCTAGAAGTGATGAGGGCAGCAACTTAAACTCTTAAGGAATTGATGGCTTCATGTACAACATTGTCTGAAAACAAGTTCACATTGGTAGATCAGATAATGATGGTGAGAGATCTTCCAAACAAGGGGAGGATAAAATTTTATTTGCTTCAGGGGAGGAAATAAAAGCCCAAGATAGGAAGAAAAACCCAATGTAAGGGAGGAAAAGACAAGAGCATACAAGATGATGACATGGAGGTTGAAAATGACAAGAACATTCCAAAGGAGAAAGTTCTATCTAGGTCAAACGAAGAAAAGTTTCAATTTCAGTTTACCACGTTTGTTCATCACTTGCAAAGACATGCTGATAGATGATTTCACTTGTTGAAACAAGCATCCAAGATACATAGCATCATTGCCTCTTATAATTCCTCCATCCAAGGAAATTGCACCATCTTTTAGTCCAAGATTGGAGCAATGTGTTGATATTGTTAAAGTCAAAGAACAAAGCAGATGAATTACTGAGAAAGATATTAAATCTTGAAAGAACAGGAGTGTTTGAAAGATCTTCACAATCCATAATTTAATTCAGAAACATGTTGAAATGGATTCACATGTTTAGGGGAGGATTGTTGGGAATTAAATATTCAAGAAGTTAAATATCGGATTCTATTCAAAGAAAAACGTTAAGTGTGATTCTGCTGCTAGTGCATTTGGTTCCTGCTGTTAATGTTTGTTCCTGCTGCTAGAACATTTGATTCTGCTGCTAGCGATAAATGATTCTGCTGCTAAGCTTAACATTCTGTTGCTGAAGGATTCTGCTGCTAGTGTTAAACATTGCTGCTGCTAATGTACATTCTGCTGCTAAGTGGATAAGTATGAAAAGATATTATGTATATTTTGGTCAACAATATACGGTAGATAATATCTTACCCCATGTGCTTAGTTAACAAGTTGTGTACACAGATACATGTTGTATCTTATGTATTGACACACTCAAGATAAGTTAGCAAGTAGTTCGACTAGACTTTAAGCAATATTGTAAAGATCTTCTTGGACTATAAAAGAAGATCTTAGACTCGATATTATGTGTCGATGTTAATGTGTTATTATTAGAACTCATAACTGTTAAGACATAGAACAAACACAAGAATATCACAAGTTAGAAAAACTTAAGATTCAAGGTTGTAACCCTAGTGATATTTCAAGATCACTCGTATTATTATCATTAATAATATTGAATCGTTTGGTGTTAATCTTTCATTGTTCCTTGTTCAATAACAAACTCAACTGTTCCATTTCCATAATCATAATAACCTTCTAAGTGTGATTAAGTAGATTCCGCATACTTAATCATATTCACTCAATATATCATACACACAAAGTACAAAAGGTTTAACCACCTTAACCGTGTGTCGAATCCTATCCTTGTGGTTTACCGGGTATTACATTTTCAGTCCAATTTTTTGAAAAATCTCGGATCCACTACAAAACCCGGCGACCCGTAACAAGTTCAGTCCAATTTTTCGTTGACTGTTAGTTTGACCAGTTAAGCCATGTGAAATGACTAAGATACCCTCATCTTAACACTAGAAATGACTAAACTAACCTCCTTTCATTCTTTCTTTTATTATTATATATAAAATTTGCTACAACAATTGTTAGAAAAATTAAATAAAATCTGCTACAACAATCTGCTACAACAATCCAACTTCAAAACTTATATATAAAATCTATCAACAAATTAACATATAAATAAATAAAACAAGTGTTAGAAAAATTATATATATAATCTGCTACAACAATCCAACTTCAAAACTTGTTTCAATGACACCATAATCCACCATCTCACCATTATCCAAACTTTCAAAGATAAAATCACTACCCGGGTCATGTATGAGTCAAGACTCATCTTGCTTCAACCTCACCTAACTCCCAATGTTCTGCTGTTAACAGCTCCTAGAAAATCAAGCAATATGTAAACACAACCATCACCACAAACATCTTCTGGGCAGTCCTCATATCACCACAAAACCCGATCCACAACCATCACCAAATATGTAAACACAACCATCACCAAATCGGTAAACACAACCATCACCAAATCCTTACCACAATCATCACCAAATCCTTACCACAACCATCACCAAATCCTCACCACCGCCATCCCAACACGAAACCACAACAACCATCAGCAAGTCACCCTTTCTTGTGCTTCTTTCTTTTCGAAAACAATTGACACAAGATTCGAAGAAAACCCAAACCCAAATCTTAGATCTAGTCATCACCGGTTCACGTAGGTCGTGAACCGGTGGTGTTACCATCGTTTTTATCTCGGATCTATAGTTTACCGTTCGAATGAAACAAAAAGGAGTGTTGGTAAGGGGTGGTGGCACGTGAGAGGTGGTAACGAGGGCGCGTGCACCTCCTATACCATTTCTCAATGGAGAAATAAAGGTGGTTTTGGTGAATCGCGGCGGTGAACAGGTGGAGGTGGTGGCTGAGGTGTGGTGGTGCGGCGGCTAACAAGAGGGAAAGAGAGGGTGTTAGGTTTAGGGTTTGTAGAGAGAATTAAAAAGTGTGTGTGTGTGTTTTTTTTTTAATGTTTGTGTTGACTGTTGAAGGAGAGAGTATATGTATATGTTATATGTATGTGAAATGACGAATGCACCCCTTTATTTAACGGTCAATATCAGTCAACTTAACGGTGTTAATAAATTTGGACTAAACATGTTACGGGTCGCCGGGTTTTGTAGTGGATCCGAGATTTTTCAAAAAATTGGACTGAAAATGAAATACCCGGTAAACCACAAGGACCAAAAATGTAATTAACTCTATGTTTAATAAATTATAATATAAAGAACTTAAAATTTGAAGAAACTCTAGTCTGAAAGATACGAAATTTATGGAAATTATATATATATATATATATACTAAAAGTCGTGTAACAGTCCCCCCAAACACTGTTGCTACAGTGCGCAGTCAATTTTCATTTTAGACCCTGAGGTTATTGATTTATTGCAAAGTTAGTCCTTAACGGCCGTTACCTAACAGTTGTGTCTTAAATTTGCAACGGAACAATAACTTCAGGGGCTGTTTCTGTGCAAATATTAAACAGAAACAACTCGTAAGGTTAACTTTTATTTTCACCGTTAGTCCCTAAGGACTAACTTTGCAACAAACCGCCACTTTCAGGGACTAAAACTGAAAATATATTTGCTACAGTACCAAATAGTATACTGCTACAGTGCAAAACAGTAGTGAACAGGCCGTGTACTGTTCATAACGAATTTACAAAAATGGTCCCTTAGGTTAGCTGTACATGGCACCGTTAATCCCCAGTTAGCGAACTTTTGCAAATTCAGTCCTTAATAACAACTTTTTTTTTTTTTTAATTTAGATTAAACACAACATTCCGTAGCAACGCGCGTGTGCCCCCGCTCGTTATAATCCAAAAACTATCAAATGTTTGGTTATAGTAAACCGAAATCCGCTAGCATAACATTTTATTTTAGCCTTCTGCACAACTATTTAACATTGCAACTTTGCGTGAGTACCATGCTAATATATTTCACACTCACGTCCAAGCGACTCGGTCTTCAAAACCATCAACTAACACGTTCGATGATAGAATCCATGGTTTCCAAAAGAATAAAAACGCGAAAAATTAAGCTACAACCGAAGCTAGTCAATAATTTAATGGTTAATGTCATAAAATAGACATGTATTTTTTCTAATGATTTTTTAACCAGGAATCGGCATAACCAATAATAAGTTGTCTAGCGTTGCATAAATTACACTCGAATGTTGGCATGTTCTTGCGGGTGTGTTAAAAAGAAGAGGAAAATGTTATATACCCCTACTTCCTTCTTTTTGACCCGTTTTTATAGCACATCAACAAAAAATATCAAACACGACAACATTGTGTAACCTTATACCATATTAAACAACTTGACTGTTTATAACAATTCCGGGTTGAAAAATTAGAAACCAATAAAGTATTTTGTTCGATTGAAAGTGGGTATCATAACTAAAACGGTCTAATAAAATTATGGAGTTGGATTTTTAGTTTGTTGGGTGTATTTTACTTATTTGGTATGTATTTTTCAGTTATAGTCATCGGCAGCAGATTGGATTTTTGATTTCTTGGGCTTGTCATTTATTTTTTTATTTTATTTTTATTTGAATGGGCTTGTCCATTACCTGAATTTTTTTCCTTTGACAATAAGGGGTTTGTTCTAATTAGTTCTTAACTTCTTGTAAATTCTCATTCTATTTATTTATTTTACCTTTTCGTTGGAGAAAAAAAAATATAATAAAAAGTTTGATTTATGAAATGGTCTATCACAAAAGATACGATAACATTAACATAGAGAACAATCGTCTCAGGAATCATTTAGAGTGTTAGCAAAATTCCTTAACGAAAACAAGTGAAGTAGCTTGTCAGTTCGATTGACTTTCAATCAATATCTCATTCTAACTTCATCGGCCGGTCAAAGATCATCCCCGATAGCCATTAAATTACACATATATTTCATATCAAAATTTCCTAATTTACGGCTAAATAAATAAAAAAAAATGTGTATTTTAAGTGCATATATTATTTAAAGTTGTTATTTGTTATTATAGGCACGAGACGAGGACATTGGAGCAAAAATACGGGATTTTGGTCGTTAATCGAAGATTATTAAAGCCCCAGAAAAGTCCAAAAAAGTGCCTAAGTGAAGCCCAAGAGATAATCTACATTTTAGCCCATACCTTTATCAATGACAACCTTTGTTATTGTGAAACTAGGGTTGGTGTAGTATATAAGTAAACATTTAGCAAACTAGGCGAGTACCCGTGCATAGCAACGGAATTCGTAGCAGCAAAAAATTAACGATTTGTGATATCGCGGTGAGTGTTTTGTGTAGCGTTCAAAATAGAACGTGAACCGATCAGAATGTAATTGCAAACGGTTGTACTACACGATAACTAAAGTCTAGAAAAAATTCTTAACATCTATCAAACAACATATAAAAACATTTAATGAAACTGAAAGTAAAACATTACATTAGTTATGAGATAAAAACTAACAACACACGTTACTCTTCGCGTAAAACTTCTTGATAAACGACATTTGAGGTGTAGATTCCTGCTTGACGGAACTCTTTAACTGGTTTAACCAATACCTTTGTTGTTCTACGGGATATCCCTCTAGACAATGCCATATAAAGCTGGCCATGCGAAAAAACAGAGTCGGGCAAATAGACACCCACATTTGGAATTGTTTGGCCTTGAGCTTTATTAATAGTCATCGCAAAGCTAAGGCGAATAGGGAACTGTGTTCTCTTTAGTTTAAAAGGGAACATGTCTTCTTCAGATGGAGCAAGAGGAATTCTTGGCAAGAGCACTCTAACTCCAGCGTGTTGTCCAACAGCAATCTCAGCATTGATGACATTTGAGTCAAAACGTTTACATATCAACCTCGTGCCATTACATAATCCATTTGCCGGATCGAGATTCCTTAAAAGAATGGTAGTTTTATACGATACGAGTTGCGTCTGATGTGTATTAAAATAATATTTTTCAAAAAAACTATATTGTGCGTTAGAGATTGTCATAGGAAAGCTAAGTCGGACATGAAACTATTTTCTTTTTAGCATAGTACTCGCACATAGCGGCAGTAGTATCTACTTTTAGACATAAAATGATGATGTGTATGTGTTCTTGGCAAGACTCATGTAGCAATTGGTTGAGGGTGGACAAAATTTCGCTAAGAAAACATTTCACATGAGCAAAGGTATGTTGGGGACGATGATGAGTAGTCGAGATAGCTAATTAATTCATTTTTTTGTTGCGTCTTTAACGATGCTCGTTATTTATTCATAAGATTTTAATAATCTAATACTTATTGTACTTTATAAAAATATGAATGGGAAGAAAGACCGTAGTTACCAACATTGTTGTTTAATACTGAACAATAGCTTTGGTTGCGTCTTGACATGCATGTAGTTCTTTTTTACAAATCCTATATTTGTTGTCTAGAGATAACAATGTTTGTGTGTGCCTTATTTTGGTTTTTAGAGAAACCATGTCGACAGTTAGAGGGATTATCGATAGCAATGGACGACAATTGGTAAATGTTAATTCAAGTCGATCGAAATTAGTTATTGAAATTTTCTGTCCCGTCACTTTTTTAATTAAGTAATTTCTCATAAAGTTATATACCGAAAACTGCACAATTAGCATGTCTAACTAAGTATTTGATATATTAACTTCATGTCGCATAAGATATACGTTCTCGAGCCAAGTAACGGCATATGATTTTTAACAAAAACTCAATTTATGTTTCGATGCGCTTTTTTATTATGTGGGCGGTTCTCGTGGCCATGTATTGTAGTCCTACCATTACGTTTGTATACTCTTATATGCTCGTGTCAGTTTTTTTTTCTTGACTGGCTTTAGTTATCTCATGCGATAGTTTTAAATAAAGGACAATTCACACAATTTTCAAAAACAGACATTATGAGGCTCAATAAAGTAAAAGCTCTTGAATATTTCGAAATTTCATATCACATTTGAAGGAATATACTTTTTCAAATTTCAAACATATTCAAAATATTTCGAATTTTTAAAAATTTCAAAATATTTCAAATTTCAAACTTTTAAAAACTCTTAAAAAGTTCAAAACTTTCAAAATATTTTCAAATTTTAGTTATCTTACACTTTCAAAATAACTAAAATCTAAAAGTTTTACGCTTTCACTATGTATAAAATTTGAAAATTTCAAAAATTTTACACTTTCATAATACATCATAACTTAAAAAACTTGGAAATGTTAAAACTTTAAGTTTAACCAAAGTCGTCTAAAACATATGCCAACAATTCAAGACAACAAACTTTATTAACTATATATAACAATAAATTAAAGCAACAATACAAACTTATTAACAATAACAATAATAAACTTTATAACAAATGTATCCGATAAACTTTATAATTAAGCTTACACCATAAACTTTATAACAAAATTTATATAATCAACTTCAATCACAAATTTACACTATGAACTTTACAACAAATTTACACTATGAAATTTACAACAAAGTTTACACAATAAACTTTATAACAATATTTAACACAATATATAAATAAACTTTATAACAAACATTACCTAACTTTAAAAAATAAGGCATACATATTCCGGCAACCCCGACAGTTCAACAACAGCAACAGCTAGTATTTCCGGCGAGGCACCGGCGGCAAGGTTTACAATATAAACTTCATAACAATGTTTAAAATATAAACTTATAACAAAATCTACAATATAAACTTTATCAAGGTAAAGATAAATATGTAAATATTATATACTATTTCAGAAAATGAGTTTTGACCTCATATTGACTGAATTTAAGTAGTTTAATGCATAGTTGTTAAGATCTCGATCTAGCTCTTAAGATCTTTCGATCTTACGATCCCATTAAGAAAAAACGATTCGATCCTTCATAGGATCTTAAAAAGCATAGGATCTTAAGTGTGATCTCGATCTTACCGTAGGATCATAAGATCTCGATCCGATTCGATCCTACTTCCCTTAATTTAACTAACTAATAAATTATAAATGAATGAATTTTGTTAAATTAAAACAATATAGCAAGCGTTGATTACTATAAATATTTAATAAGAGCAAGATATATAGATTTTTTTATTAAAAGATTCAGCGTCCTTAATTACTGATTAGATATTTTTGTATTTTAGAGCATTACGCGTCTCATTCTCATATTACTATAACTTTCTGAACTTTTTTTTCTTCTCTAATTTGTTATACAATTATATTTGAATACGAATTACTAGAAAAATAAGATTTTTAGACATTTAAGTAAGATTTTCCGATCTTGATCCAATCTTACGATTCTGATCTTGCAAAGAAAAAAACGAGGATCTCGATCTTATCAGCCACAATTAAAAGATGAAGGGTGGCCCAAAGCAAGTATGTAAAAAGAGGTTGTGTTCTTGTCACTCTTCTCATATCTCATAAAACAGAAGAAAAAAAAAAAAAAAAAAAAAAAAAAAAAAAAAAAAAAAAAAACCCTAGTAATAAGAGTTGATGGTATTGAAAAATACTTTTCATTCAAACTCGTCTGGGATATGAATTGGTTAGGGTTCTTCCATCCTTACTTTAATCATTTTGTTTGTTTTTCCTTTTATATAAGATGATGATAGTAAAGTTTTGTCTAATTAATTTATTGTGTTTCTGCACATAGAGTCTAAATATTATTAATGTACTTGAGCTATCAAATTAAGATTATGTTAATTCTGGAATTTATTGCTGCTGCCGTATATAAGGGTGTGCGAGGTGTACAACTGCATAGGCTCAAAGATTTAGGGGCCTCAAAATGTATACCCATTATATGTTTTAGACTTTCAGGCCTTGAAATTATGTTATTTATGTGTGATTCTATGTTCTAAATATTTGTAAATATTGAAGCTAGACGTTAAAAATACCGTTTTTGTTATGACTAACCGATGATATATGCTTTCGCACAGGTCCTCTGTTAGCTTAGCTACGGCCCTGATAACAATCTCAACTTTGAACTAATATACAGGCAAGGTGTTTTTCACAAGGGATTGTCTTTTTGCATTGTTTTGACACCGTTTGTGTACTCTAACGCTATCAAGTGCTACAGATGGACGAATCATCTTCAAAGGGAACACTAATAGAATGCTCTGATTGGGTGCTGGCACTTGATAATTTTGAACATGTAATTGCAACTGGAAACGAGCCTTTGCAACTCCAGGCTATTAGTAAGCTTTCTCACCTTTGTAACCGTGCTCCCGAAAGTATACTAATATCCACCGTACCAATTTTAGTGGAGCTTCTTGACACGTCAAGCACAAATCCGACTAATGCTGTCTTGAAAGCCGCTGTATACTGTTTGAAATGCATATCGTGCCAAGGGGAGGGGAGACTGGCTGTAACCATAGGCCAATCTGGCGCCATACAGCGTATCCTGTGTCTTCTACCTCAAGCCGAAGTTGGTTTACAAAAAGTACTTTTGAAATGCCTTAGAAATATTGTAACGTTTGATGGTCCAAATCGGGTTAATGTAGTGCGAATTGGTGGGTTGAAGGTCATTATTGATATGTTAAACTCATGTCCTGACAGTTTGAGACTACTCTTGTTGGATATTTTGAGTGCACTTGCTCTTTTAAGAGAGGTTAGAAGGTCCATTTACAATTTGCGCGGTGTTCGTTTACTAGTTGAATCAGGTAAAGTTGGAAAATTGTGTTCTAGAACTCGAGCTGCTCAAGCAATCGGGTTACTTGGTTTGGTCAAAAAAGCAAGACGTGATCTTGTTAATTCAGGTGCTATAGAGGTTCTTGCTGATTTGCTTCAAAACGGTGATATGTCAACAAGGATTGTTGCTGGTAACGCATTAGGTGTGATATCATCCCATGTTGATTACATCAGACCTGTTGCTGAACATGGGGTTATTCCTTTATACGCTGAGCTTCTTCAGGTGCACGATCCATTGTGTAAAGAGATTGCAGAGGATGTGTTTTGTATTTTAGCTGTTACGGATGCTAATGCCAACACAATTGTTGAACATATGGTGATGATTATGAGAGGAAATGATAACGAAAGCATAGCAGCAGCTGCTGATGTTCTGTGGGATTTATCAAGTTATAAACATGTATTGCCTGTTATCCATAGCTCTGGTGCAATTTCCCTTTTGTTTGAGCTTTTGAGAACGAGTGAGGATACTAATGTTAAGGAGAACGTTTGTGGGGCGATTGCGCAGTTGAGTGACAACGAGGCTGAAAGGGTTGTGATTGCCAGTTTGGATGGAATTTCTCTTTTGATTAGTATGTTAGAAGACGAGTCAGATGACGTTAGAGATTTTGCTGCTCAGGCACTTGTTTATTTTCATGAGGACCCGCTATTGTGTAATAGAGTGTCGGGTGCGCTTGATCATCCTTCGTTTTTGAGCATGCAGGAGAGGCTGGTGCACGAACGTGGGATAGAATTAGGTTTGGCTGCTTCAGTCAGGCAGATGACTGTTGATGAGCTAACTTGGAATCCTGGTTTGGTATAAAGATATCATATGTAGCTACTTTTATAGTTTGCACCTTGTTAGTATACCGTGTGGATATTTTTTGAAATTAGAAATATGTACATTCACAAAATATGTGGTTGCATCTGAATTTTCTTATTGATGTCCATGCTGAATTGTTTGGCTAAGCTTAATTGAGGTACTTATTAGCTTATTCTATTATCAAAAATACAATAAGCTTAGCCACAAGCTTTTGAATAAGCTCACCCAAAGCTTTTGAATAAGCTCACCCAAAGTCCCGAACACCCTCTTAAGTTACAAGTAGAGGTACCATTGGTGAAAGAAATGCTACTCACTCCGTCCCGAAATAATTGTCCTCTTTTAACTTTTTGAAGTCTTATTTTTTCAACTTTAATTTTAAATATTTTCGTTTTTGTTATATAATAGTTGTTGTAAAATATATAAATAGATTGGTTTTAAAATATATTTTTCATTGATATAATTTTCATCGATTATTGTATAACACAAACAAAAATATTAAAAATTAAAGTTGATAAAGAAAGATTTTAAAAAGTCAGAAGAGGATAATAAATTTGGGACGGAGGGAGTAAAAGACTACAGTTGTATTCACAAAAAGCAAATCAATTTTGCTGTTTTTACTAACGTCTGATATATCTACAAAATAAGTTTGGCATGAGATATTTGTTTATGCATTTCAGTCCCCAACGAAGTGTATGGGCAAGTTTGTTCAGTATTACTTAACAACTGTGGGATTCACAGTGAAATATCAGCTGCCATATTTGAACTATTTATGTGCATTAACAGTAAATAACATGAATTAGGTATCATGGCTCCGAACCCTTGATCCTTTATTTCCGCAAGAAAAACACTGTTGTGACCGAGTTCAAGGAGAGCTATGTTACACCATTTTTCACTAGTAGCTGATATCACACTCTAAAATCATTTTGGCGTAGGAGTCTGTCCATAAAGGTTTGATTTGAACACTTCCTAGGTTCCATAGCTTGAACTAGATCTTCCATGGTACTCAGCAACAAGCTGTGCAAATGAAGAGTATTTGTTTTCCAACAACTTTAATGGTGAATCATATTCCTCAAAGAGGCCTGCAACAGAATTAAATATTCTAAATTAGCATAAAATGTAACGTACGTATTTAGATTGAGATCTGGGAAAAAATAAACCTTGTTCCAAGACTAAAACCATGTCACCATTGAGCACAGACGTGATCCGGTGTGCTATTGTGATGACAGTCGAGTCTGAAAAATGCTGCCCAATTGTTTGCTGTATCATATTATCTGTCGAAGTATCCACTGATGCAGTAGCCTCATCAAGCACCAAAATCTTGCTTTTCTTGAGTAACACTCGGCCTAGACATACTAGTTGTCTTTGACCCATGCTCCAATTCTCTCCATTCTCATTAACTGCAAAAAAAAGTTTAGCTATCATCGCTTAAATTTTTACTGTTTTAAGCAGTGTTTCAAAAAAAGGTCTACAAGGCCGATTAATCGCCGATTAGGTACTACAAGGCCACCGACCTTGCCGATTTATGTAACTGGGTCAAACAAATAGGTCAACCGTGGTCAACGGCGGTCAATGGTGGTCAAACTTGTCGGAAACCTATAAATCTTGCCGGAAGCACCCAAAACTCACTGTAAACTTATTTTTATCACTTATAGTAACTGTTTAAATCTATTACAAGTTGTTTTTTTAGAAAATACCTTGCCGGAAATACCTAAAACTCACCGAAAATACACAACTTGCCGGAAATAACTAAAATTTGTCAGTAATGCCAATCCGATTAATCCCGCCTAGACCGATTACAAGCTACAAGGTGGTCGACCGCCCGACTACCGATTCGCAATTTTTGCAACCTTGGTTTTAAGTAGGTGACTCGATATAAACCTGCTGAATCAAGTTTGTCTTCCTTTCTTCTAACTTCATTTCCCAGCTGACACTTATCTAAAGCCTATATAAATGAAAGACAAACACAAGTTAAAAAGAAGCACCCTCTACTATACAGATGTATATACGATATCATCATTGAGCTTACCTCCCAAATCTGTTCATCTGTGTACTGTTCAAGTGGATCGAGATTGCTTCTTATACTCCCTTGGAACATGGTTGGATCTTGAGGGATTATGCTCAATCTTGATCGTAAATCATGAAGCCCGATTGACAAAATGTTGATCTCATCTATGAAAATTCCTCCCCGAGTAGGTTCAACAATGCGAAAGAGTGTTTGTATTAGAGTTGTTTTACCACTTCCTGTTCTTCCTACAATTCCCGTCTTGGTACCGCCACTAAAAGTGCATGTGATTCCTTTTAACACAAGCGGCATCTGTGGGGCATATCTCACCTGAAGATCGTGGATATTTACTGTTCCATGAAACGGCCACAGATCGTTTGGCCTATTTGATTTTACCAAAAGAGGTGCCTCACTGGGGATAGACGTGTATTGAAGTATTCTTTCAACCGAAATAATACTATTTTCCATGTTGCAGAGTTTCCATATTACGGAAGCTTGTAGGATGTTCAAATTAAGGGCATAAGTAACTGCTAACCCCGCAATACCTTCATATGATTGATAAGGAAAAGAAATCTTAAACATGTAACGTTTTTTCCAATCCTAGAAGGATTCATGAGAAAGAATGACTTACTTGGATCGATGGTTCCGTTGGGGACAATGAGTAAGAAAATCAAAAATAAAGCAAACACAACCGAGGACAAAAGCTCCATTCGAAATGAGAGCCACTCTATAGCACCAGCACTGTGAAACTTTGGTCGGGAATATCCATCGATGAGTTTCATATTTGTGTCTTGAAATCTCTCTTCTTGATGAAAGCTTCTGATGGTCATTGAACCTGATACGGTTTCCGAGAAATGTTGTATTATAGGGGCTTTGCACACGCCAACTAGTCGTGCCAACTCTCGTGCTGATGAGATGTAATATTGCTAGGGAAAAAGAAAAAGATTTAGGTTATTGATACTGATATGTGAGTTACAGTAGAAAATGATTCTTAAAGTCTTACCTGCAACCATACGCAGATAGCAACAACCGGGATGAAAACCAGGAACACCTGCCAGGAAATCTGAGCCATCATGGCGATAACTGCTAGAAGCTGTACAACTGCAAATGCAAAGACGCCAACCGCATTTGGAATAGTCAAGTCAACTGCACTTTGATCTGTCGATGCCTGTATGGAGATGAAGAGAATTTGACAAAGGTTCCTTTCAATCAACGACTAGAACACAGTTAGAACACTGACTTACTCTGTTTAGAATGCGCCCACTTGGGGTAGCATCAAAGAAAGACATAGGGGCACGAAAAATGCACAAATGCATTTTATGGAAGAGTAGATTGGCTGTCTTGTAACCAGCTGTTGTAAGACACATCGCTCTAATAAAAATGCATAAAGTGCATCCTAAAGCCAAACCTACATAAACTAGTATGAGAGTAGATCCTCCAACCGGAGGCACCTCGTCTTCTGACACGGGTGATGCCCAAGCTAGCCAGTAATTGCTTGCAACGTGAAGTAGCTCAAAACTGATTGCTGCTAGCAATATACAACGCACAAGTGCTCCTCCATAAGCACTTGTCATGTATTTCCAGTAGATAGAAAGACCAACACTTCCTTTTTCTCGTTCTTCTTTCTGAACAAGCTGTCCTTTTGTTCCTTCTGTATCATCTGATTTTACATCGACTACATCTTCCTTCACAACTTTCGAATCGTCAGATTGAGGATCCGTCTTTATTGAATCAATTATTGATAAAGCTTCTTTATGTGCACCAACAAGTTCCATGAAGTCACTTCCTGAATTAAGAATGTCATTATACTTTCCGGCTTGTGTTATCCTTCCAGCTTTCAACACCTTCAATACAATAAATCAATACAATATTTTGATATATCTACAAACCAAGTATTGAATAAAAAAGATTTAACTGCTCACGAGTACAAGATCAGCAACCGGCAAGAACTCTACTTGATGGGTGACATAAATAACTGTTTTCGACTCCAGAAATTCCAGTAGACATTCCTGTTACAGCAAGTTTATGTGAAGTATGAGGTTTAATCATGAAGTAAACATCTTTCAGTAATGGGTTACTCACTTTAAAAAGATGGCTTCCAGTATGAGCATCAACTGCACTGAATGGATCGTCAAATAGATAGATGTCTGCATCTTGATATAAGGCACGTGCGATCTGTAATCTCTGTTTTTGACCTCCGCTCAAATTGATTCCCCTCTCCCCTATAACTGTTTGATCACCAAAAGGCAGAATTTCAAGGTCTTTCTTCAAGGCACATGCTTCAAGAACCTTAGCGTACCTTCTTCTGTCCATCTTTGTACCAAATAGTATGTTCTCTTCTATCTTTCCACTCTGTATCCATGGAGCCTGAGCAACATAAGCCTTGCTACCACTCAGCTTCACACATCCCGACAATTTAGGCACTTCACCTAAGATACATGAAAGTAAACTTGACTTTCCTGATCCAACTGTACCACAAACAGCAACCTTCATGCCATGAACAACTTTGATGCTTATGTCCTTTAATACTGGTTCAGCAGAAATAGCGTCCCATGAAAAGGTTCCATTGGTTATTTCTATTGCAAAATCAGAACTACCTCGTGGGAATGTCTCTACAAGATTAGGTTCTAAATCATCAAGACAAAGGTATGAAGTGATACGATCTAATGAAACTTTTGTTTGTGCTATCATTGATATGGTGTCAGGTAGATTGTATATAGGTTGTTGAAGTATTTTAAATGTTGCAATTGCAGACAGTATCTTCCCTAATTCAAGAGGGATCCCGATAAGAAAACATGTTGTAAAAGTGATTGCAGCCATGAAAGTCGGTGCAACCCAGAATATAGATACGATCGTGGTTGAGGTACACAAGAACCTTTTTAACCATTTCGTCTCATGACTTCTAAGCTCAAAAACTTCATCTCCCATCCTTGAAGTTTAAGGATTTTCATATTTCTCAGTATTTCAGATGTCTTTTTCATCCTGTTATCTTTAGATTTCATCAACTCGTCTTGAAACTTTTCTTGTAAACTTCCTATAGGAATATTAGACAACATCACGATCCCAATGGCTACAAATGCAGCAAGTGAAGCAACGCCAAGATTTATATATAAAATCGCTAATGCCAAACTAACCTGCAAGATTACCAACCATGGATCATGTATGTACCAACCAAAGTCACCAATTCTTTCAGCATCGATGGCTATGAGATTAGTTATCTCACCACTAGAGTGTCCAACCTTTGACTGATTGGATAAAGTCAAACCCTTTTGGTAAATCAAGGCAACAAGGGCTGCCCTGGCCTGAATTCCACCTTGCTGCAGCTTAAAAAACCAGTGTCTTTGTGATATAAACTCGATGACTTTGGCAAGAAAGAATACAAGAATGAAAAGATAACCCTCGTTTTTAGAATCTTGGCCTCCATTAAGGAACTGAACAAATGCGTCTATGAGGTAAGGACCTACATAAGAAGCCAATGTGTAAAGAATTGCGAGGATTGCTGTAAATAGGATGTCTTTCCATGTAGTAAGGATCAGAGCCTTAACGAGGTCGGAAGTTGTGAGTTTTTTGGTATGCAAACAATCACTCCCCAACTTATTTAATAAAATGGGAAAGGACCCTCTTACGCTATCAACTCCGGAAAGATGAGGAACATCTTCAAGGTCTAACGGTTTCTTGTGACCAGTGGCGATTAATGGAGTCAACCAAGAGAAAGTTACAAGGCTGAAGATACTACATTTTGCATAAGCAGTTACAGTTCCCAAGTTGTTTGATTCTCTACTAGTTGCAGCTTCATAATTATCCGTTAAGAGTGGTTCTTGAAGATCATTGTTTTCCGTTTCACGTGCAAGATCTTGATCAGCTCCCAGCATTGCAGTTTATAGTTGTCTGTAATGCAGATCCTTGTGTAAGTTTTATAAGTAAAACCAAGTAGTCAAATACTTTTGACCTTCAAATTGTTCTTAAATAAAACTGTTGTTCTTAAATAGTTTCATTTTTTATAAAGGAACCGAATCCGGTAACTACTATACTAATTAGATATGAAAACTGAGAAAAATGTTGGCGAGTCGACTTAACTTGACATGTACTAAAATTACAGCGTTGCAAAAAAAGACCTGCAAGGCCAATTAATCGCCACCTAGAACTAATTGGCAAACCAACCTTTTTTATCTGTGTAAATCAGTCAACCGCGGTCAACGACGGTCAAACTTGCCGGAAACCTGCAAATCATGCATGAAATACTCAAAACTCGCCGAAAAGTTGTTTTAATCACTTATAGTTGTTCTTTATATCTATTACAAGTTGTTTTTAACCGATTACAAGCTACAAGAGGGTCGCGATTTTTGCAACCTTAAAAATTAAACATGTATAATCGTTATGTTTAAATACAATTGGTCAAAAAACAGTGACCACTATTTTCGGTATCCGCTAATAGAAGTAGTTATTTAAAAAACAATATGATAAGCAAGAAGCTGCAGCTCCAAGTTGATCAAGAGACTTATTCAGCAACTGCTAACTAATTACTGACTGCATATTAATAAGTTATTATATTATAAGCAAGTCCAACACCATAATTACAAAAATCTTGTATAAAAAAAAATCAAATGCTTGTATCAAAATAACAATAGTCTGAGTTTATGTATGTAGTATGTACTAATAAGTAATAAAGTAGATATTACCTTTAATCTGAGTCAGTATTTCCAAAGTCATGGTCATGTTAATTCAACATTGTTTATAGACAGCTCATTCATTTTTTAAACTTTTATTTTTATGATTGATTAGTCACTAAGTAGCAACAGTGAAAAATTGACACGTATTTGTTTTTTCATAGTGAATTAGAAAAGTCATCCATCTGTCCATATGGATATTTTTCGGTGGACCAAATCGATGAGGTGGCAAATGGGTCGGTTTTGGTCATTGGTCAAACGGGTCATAGGTCAAATGGTTTGGGTTGGGTTGGGTTGACCCATTATTCGTCTGTTTTTATACGTTTTCATCCGTTTTTTGCACGTTTTCGTCCGTTTTAAATGGTTTAGTCGGTTTTTACACGTTTAATCTGTTTTTTTTTCTTCACGTTTTCGTCCGTTTTACACGTTTTCGTCCGTTTTTTACACGTTTACGTTCGTTTTTACACGTTTTCGCCTGTTTTCGTCCATTTTTACACACTTTTGCACCTCTTTGTCCATTTTTACACGTTTTCATCCGTTTTTACACGTTTCCGTCCGTTTTTGCACATTTTCGTACGTTTTTGCACGTTTTCGTCCGTTTTTACACTTTTTTGTCCGTTTTTACACGTTTTCTTCCGTTTGTTTCACGTTTCTGCCCGTTTTTGCACGTTTTCGTCTGTTTTTGCATGTTTTCGTCCGTTTTTGCACGTTTTTATCCGTTTTTATACGATTTCGTATGTTTTTCCACGTTTTTGTCCGTTTATGCAAGTTTTCGTCCGTTTATGCACGTTTTCGTCCGTTTATGTACGTTTTATTCAATTTTTGTCCTGTTTTATACGATTTCGTCTATTTTTGTAAGTTTTTGTCCGTTTTACACGTTTTTCTGTTTTTTTCACGTTTTCATTCATTTTTGCACGTTTTTGTTTGTTTTTATGTGCTTTCGTCCGTTTTTGTAGGTTCTCATCCGTTTTTATACGTTTTCGTCTATTTTTGTATTTTTTCGTCCGTGTTTTAACATTTTTGTCCATTTTTCTTACATTTTTATCCATTTTCATAAGTTTTTTTAAGCTTTCATACATATTTATACGTTTTCGTCCGTTTTTCTTAACCGCGAAAACGGACGAAAACTCGTAAAAACGGACGAAAAAGCGCGAAAACGAACGAAAACGCGCAAAAACAAATGAAAATGTAAAAACGGACGGAAAAATATAAAACGTTAGAAAGCGTAAAAAACACGACATCTAATGGTGGTTGAGTTATCATCCGACCCTTAAGAGACCCATTCGACTCATTTGTTGATTCACATAAGTCTAATTGTTGACCCATTTGACCTGTTCTTTGCTAATGGGGTTACAATTCAACCCATAAGTTGTTATTTTTTTACCTATAGCAACCCATTTTTCTCTAAATGGGTTGGGATTGCCACCTAGTTATATCATCATTAGTTGTCTTAATCAGCAATCAACATAAGCTGGAACACGTCAGCTTGGAAACAGTTAAAGATGTGAATTATAACCAAAGTCGATCAACACATGTAATGATATTAATAACCTAAGTTAATCAAAAAAAGTTAAATTTCCAAAATGGATCACTGAATATAAATGAAATGTAAGCTTGTGTCACTTTCCGGTCTTTGATTCATTTTTCATGATTGTCATTTGTTATGTAGACACCAAATACATATGCAAATATGGTTAAAGATGAGTTGATGCTTCACATGCTAAATACATGACTTATTTACATAGCATAACTACTTTGGTTTGCAAGTACTATCAATGTATGAAACCGATGAGAGTCTAATCTAAGCGATACCAAAAGCATCCTTTCAACCAAAGGTCGTAGGTTCAAATCTCATATCAGACATGTGTAAAACATTTAACGTTTAAAAGAAATGAACTCTGCATAGACTAAATTCAGATGTCATCGATTTTTCAATAAGTACCAAAACCCTTTTTTTTCCCCAAAATGCTTTGCTTTGTATTTCTTTTCTTTTTCTTTTCTTTGGTAACCAACTGGAAAACAAACATGTCCTGCTCTAACGCCTCCTTATTAGTAATTTTTATTTTTATAAACGGCTTGTTAGTTGTTAGTGGTTCAGGTCCAACAGTGACATCCAATTGCCCCTGAGACCCGCCTGCTACTCCTTTATCGCCTGAAGGGGTAAAAGTCCAGGGAGAGACTCGAACTTGAGACCTCCCCTAGCCAAACATCCCCTCCCCAAGGCTCCTTATGAAAACCTTGGTGGCTAACTGAGCTAGCCCAGTTGGTTAACACCTCCTTCTTTATTACTTTTAACCCCAATCCCATGAATCTCCCTACTTCTCTACAATGTGCCTGCTTTGCATTTCAAAAAATTTAAGCGTTATTTTAATCTTCTTGTTTGAGTTCATGGTGTGGGGTTGCATGGTTATCATCCTCAATCCTAATGCTTCCATTCTCATTATCAATATCGTCATCACCACCCCATTTCCTTTTCATTAATTTTGGAACTAGTTTCTTCACGTCTTTTGTCGTTTCTTCCTCATGTGTCACACGTTCAAACCTCACTGCACCAACCTTTCTTGCATTTCCTGCTAATATCTACACACCATACAGACACAAACTTATTCTCAGGCGACCAAGTTGTACGATACTATAAATAGATAACAAAGGCGGACAAGACAAACATGCCTCTGTTTTAAAAACTTGGTTCTTTTCTTTTTCTTTGGGATTTTGGCGATCAGCATCATCTTCAGTATACTCGTCATCATCTTCTTCCTTCTCAAGTACCACCTTTATGCTTTCACCTGTTTTGGGGATATATCCAAATGCCTCGCAGACAAACCCGGCACTGTTTCATATTGATGACCCTGTCATATCAAAACAGATGTATATACAGAAGGTTAATAAGAAAAAATGGTAACTGGCTGAAACCAATAGCAGAAAAGTAACAATCATCCATCACGCATAGTATAACCCATAGGCAGCAAGATGGGTGGATGGGTGCCGAGTTCTGCTTGGAACAGTTCATTTTCAGTCAGAACTAGCCACAGGATGGGTCGTGTTGGGTTGACTTAATAAAGTTTTTGTCCATTATCAAAAAATTGATGCATTGTATTTGTATATGTTTACATAGACTATTATTACAAAGATAATTCTTTAATTATCATAATGATAATTCTAAAATCTTTGAGTAAACACAATTTTGGAGGCTATATGTGTTAAAAGTAGACTTTGAGAGTCTTTCACCCTGTGTGACAAGTTCAACCAATTTGACCCGTTTCCCTTTTAGCATAGTGGGTGGTGCAACTAGACATGCAAACCCAAACTTGAGACCTTGAATTTTATTTGACCAATTTACTTGAGGCTCGTAAGCATATAAAGCGAGTCGAAATTGATTAAAAATAAGATACCTCTGGCATTTTTATGTTGAGATACCTCTGGAATAGTCAAGTCAACTGCGCTTTGATCTGTCGATGCCTGTATGGAGATGAAGAGAATTTGACTAAGAGGTTCCTTTCAATCACCAACTAGAACACAGTTAGAACACTGACTTATCTGTTTAGAATGCGGCCAGTTGGGGTAGCATCAAAGAGAGACATAGGGGCACAAAAAATGTAGAAATGCATTTTATGGAAGAGTGATTGGCTGTCTTGTAACCAGCTGGTGTAAGACACATCGCTCTAATAAAAATGCATAAAGTGCTTCCAAAATCCAAACCTACCTAAACTAGTATGAGAGTAGATCCTCCAACCGGAGGACCTCGTCTTCTGACACGGGAGATGCCCAAGCTAGGCTAACACCTACATGTTTGATATAGTCTTCTCAAACAAAAGTTCATCCTTGTTCATATGACCAGCAAGAACTGACAAACATTGATACACGAAACCTGCTTGAGGGATCGATTTGTCTTCCACCAAAAATGGTACAATCTTTTTATCAATTTCAATCCAAGTACAACCAGGATTCTTTCTTAATCCAAGCTCTTTCATCTTCAACCTCACTTTTCTTGCCTCATCCCATTTCTTGAGTGACGCGTACATATTAGCCAACACAATATACGTTGACGGATCATCAGGAGTCTTATCAACAAGCAAACATCCGATTTTCTCACCCAATTCTAAATCACCGTGTATATGGCAAGCCGAAAATAATGTGCTCAAAAGCTCAACATCCTCTCTGATGCTTTCATTTCCTTGTAGAATTGCATAAGCCTCGTGTAATCTTCCGGCACGACCAAGGAGATCCACTAAGCACGAGTAATCTGCAATTTTAGGTTTAATACTATAATCATTAACCATTTGATTAAAATAATAACACCCTTCATTAACTAATCCTGCATGACTACATGTCGAAATCACCGCTAGAAACACAACTCTATCTGGTTTAATATTAAAATACTGCATTTCTTGGAAAAGTTTAAGTGCTTTAAAAGGCCGTCCATGTGACCCATACGCTGTTATCATAGTAGTCCATGAAATTAAATCTCTTTCAGGTAATCGACTAAAAACTTGTTGAGCTTCATCCACAGCGCCACATTTAGTGTACATGTCCAAAAGTGCCCCCATGACTATCTCATTTGATTCAAATTTCCCTTCAATGATACATTTGTGAATCTCCTTACCCCGTTCTAGTGCTCCAAGTTGCGAACATGCAGCCAATATGCTGGTAAACGTGATGGCATCAGGTTTTACGCCCGCTGCGTTCATGTCATTGTAAATGCCAAGAGATTCAAGATATGACCCTGCCGCTACATATCCAGAAATCATTAAGTTCCATTCTACAACGTTTGTTTTAGGCATTTTTTTGAAGATGCATTCGGCTGATGAAGTGTTTCCACATTTAAAGTAAACATCTACCAACGAGGTGTACATAAAGATATCAAACTTTATGTCGTTCTTTATTATGTACCCATGAATAAACTTGCCATGTTTCAAGTTAGCTGATTTAGAACACGCCATCAATGAACTGCTTAAGCTAGTGGAATTCGGTCTAATTCCATCTCTATTCATCCTCGATAAAAGATGAATGCACGATTTGCTATCACCTCTCAAACTATATCCTGCAATCATGGAGTTCCACGAAACCAAACTCTTGACTTGGATTTCCTCAAAAACTTGTACAGCCAAATCCAAACAACCACATTTACCATACATATCAACCAAAGCAGCTTGAACAAACCCATCGGAACCAAACCCATTTCTCACCGCTTCCTCATGAACCTCCTTCCCTCTCTCAACATCCATAACCTTAGCACAAGCCGATATAGCAGTCGTGTACGTCACAGAATCACACTCAAAACCACAACTCCTCATCTCCCCAAAAACCTCCAACGCTTTCGCATACTTCCCATCATGTAAATAACACGAAATAACCGTATTCCAACACCCGACATCTCTCTCGGGCATTTCATCAAACACCTTAACCGCAACTCGAAACATCCCACATTTCGCATACATACCGAATAACGAACTCATAACAACAACATCTGACTCAAACCCATTTTTAACCAAATGGGTATGAATCTTTTTACCTAAATTACCATCCTTTAACCCACTACAAGCTTTTAAAACACTTGGGTATGTATAACTATCAGGTTTCATAATAGTACTCAAGTTTTTATAAACTTGTATAGCTTCATTAAACATGTAACTTTTAGTGTAATTAGAAATTAATGTGTTCCATAAAGTTATGTCTAATGGGTGGTTTTGAAAAGAAGATTTAAAAAGTAAGTTGGCAGAGTTATATAAATGGCATGAAAAATAAAGGGTTAAAAGGTTTTTGCAAATTGCAATGTTGGTTTGTAAGCCTGATGTTATTACTTTCTGATGAATCATTTTTGCATGTTTTATTGATTTTGTGTTTTTTATCACATGTATCAGCTTTGTGCTGTCCATTTTTGTTAATGGAGTGGAGACAGACACAAGGTTGGTTGTTTTTGCATGTTCGTGGTGTTAAATTCTGTTTTATACCCTTGGACTATCTTTGTTTGTCTCATACCTTTCTTCTTTTTCTTTTACACCATGATTTCATGCCTTTTGGCCAACTAATCTAGTGGGTTTGAACCCACCACCACACAGACTTAAACCAGGTAAAGCCCTCCCTTTTCAGGAGGTTGGCGTGGCCACTTCAAATTTGTTTGCACGTAGCAGGAATTAAACTTGATACCTCACACATTTTAGAGTGATAGTCACAAGCTTTTTTGACACTAGGTCACCCTTAAGTGGTTTTGTTTATCTCATACTTAAACAGAACTAAATATATTTACGTTAAGAGGGTGTTTGGTTTGTATTAGGGAATCACTATGAGTATAGTTATGGGAATGGGTTTCTAAAGGCATCACTATTGGGGGTTTAGAGAATATCTACATTTGTTAGTTTCATACCCATCCGAAAATAAAAGCCATAAACCAAACAACTTTATTGAAGAAAAAAAAGTCATTCCCCATTTCCATACCCTCGAACCAAACACACCCTTTTAAAAAGTATTTCAAAATACCACTACTACATTAGAATGAATACAAGTAGCTCAAAACTGATTGCTGCTAGCAATATACAAGGCACAAGTGCTCCTCCATAAGCACTTGTTCTTCTTTCTGGACAAGCTGTCCTTTTGTTCCTTATCATGTATCATCTGATTTTACATCGACTACTTCTTTCGAATCAATTATTGATAAAGCTTCTCTATGTGCACCAACAAGTTTCATGATAATAACCAAAGTGAAGAATCAAAACAAGTTAAATTTCCAAAATACATCATTGAATATAAATGAAATGTAAGCTTGCATCACTTTCCGTTCTTTGATTCATTTTTCATGATTATCAGACACCATTAGTAAAGAGTAAAGGCTACAAGTTAGTAAGACTGCTTGCAACGAAATAATATGCAAATATGGTTAAAGATGAGTTGATGCTTCACATGCCAAATACATGATTTATTTACATAACAAAACTATTTTGGTTTGCAAGTACCATCAATGTATGAAACCAACGAGAGTCTGATCTAAGCGATACCAAAAGCGTCCCTTCAACCAAAGGTCGTAGGTTCAGGTCTCATATCAGACATGTGTAAATGTTTAATGTTTAAAAGAAATGAACTCTGCATAGACTAAATTCAGATGTCATCAATTTTCCAATGAGTACCTGAACTTCTTTTTTCTTTTTTCAATAAGCTTTGCTTTGTATTTCATTTTTTTTTTTTCTTCAGTAACCAACTGGAAAACAAACATGTCCTCCTCTAACACCTTTTTTATTACTTTCAACCCAAATCCCACGAATTTCTACATCTACAATGTGCCTGCTTAGCATTTCAAAATTTTAAAGCGTTTTTTTTTTTTTTTTTTTTTTTTTTTTTTTTTTTTTTTTTTTTATTTTTAATCTTCCTGTTTGAGTTCATGGTGTGGAATTGCATGGTTATCATCCTCAATCCTAATGCTTCCATTCTCATTATCAATATCGCCATCACCATCCCATTTCCTTTTCATTAATTTTGGAACTAGTTTCCTCACATCTTCTGTCTTTTCTTCCTCATGCGTCACACGTTCAAACCTTACTGCACCAACCTTTCTCGCATTTCCTGCTAATATCTGCCACCACCATACAACAAAGATTAATTCTCATACTACTTAGTTACACAGTACCAAAATAACAAAGGTTAAGACAGCAAACATACCTCTATTTTGAAAACTTGGTTCTTTTCTTTTTCTTTGGGATTTTGACGATCACCGTCATCTTCAGTATACTCGTCATGATCTTCTTCCTTCTCAAGTACCACCTTTATACTTTCACCTGTTTTGGGGATATATCCAAATGCCTCACAGACAAAACCCGACACTGTTTCATATTGATGACCCTGTCATGTCAATACAGATGTAAATTTAAAAAAAAAATGGTAATTAGCTGAAACCAATATCAGATAAAGTAACAATCATCCATCATAGTATAGCCCATTGGTGGCAAGATTGGCGGATGGGTAACGAGTTCTGCTTGGAACAGTTCATGTTCAGTCAGAACTGGCCACAGGATGGGCCGTGTTGGGTTGACTTAATAGAGTTTTTGTCCAATAACGTAAATTGACACATTAAATATGTTTACATAGACTATTATTACAAAGATAATTCTTTTATTATCATAATGATAATTTTTATGACATTTGAATAAAACACAATTTAGGCTATATGCATTAAAAGTAGATTTTGAAAGAAAAAAAAGTAGACTTTGAAAGTCTTTCACCCTGTGTGACAAGTTCAACCCATCGGACCCGTTACCCTTTTAGCATCGTGGGTGGTGCAACTAGACATGCAAATTTACAAAGAACCCAAACTTCAGACCTCGGATTTTAATTGACCAATTTACCTGAGGCTTGTAAGTATTTAAAGCGAGCCTAAATTGATTAAAAATAAGATACCTCTGGCATCTTTATGTTGAGATCTTCGGAAAGCTGGTCAATAGATGTGTTTGCATCCACATCATAAATTCCTTCAGCCCGCATTACGATGTACCCAGTCTTTTTCTCTATTTCCTCCTTTAATAACCAAAAATAGATGCTTTTTAATCAGAATTACAACCTAAACACCAACAAAGATTATAGTAATCCTTAGAAACAGCTTACTTTCGAATCATTTTCATCAAAAATTTCACCAACAATTTCTTCAACCACATCTTCCAGCGTTACAATCTGTAAATGCAAGCATCAGACAAATGTGTATCATAGTAAAGTAAAGACCATTAATAAACATGGGATTATCCAAAGCAAGGGTGCATACGTACTCCAACTGTTCCACCGTATTCGTTCAGGACAACAGCCATGTGTACCTTCCTGATGCGGAACTCTCTAAGAAGATTCCACACTGACATGGAATCTGCATTTTGTTTCCAACAGTCATTATTACTAACCATCAAACCAATACTTAATCAAACACATCGTTCAATTGAATCAGTAAAAATACCAGGCACAAAGTAAGCCGGTTTATGAGCCATATCCCCCACAGTGGTAGTTTCTAGCAGATCTCCCTTCAAAACAGTACATAATTGAGCATTAAACAAGTCTCTCTAAGATACACAACAATAAGTTTAAAAATAAATTATAAAAAGCTAGCTTTTTGTAATTTCTAACCTTCTGAACATAGTCTAATAGATCCATTGCATATGCGATACCTACTATATTATCAACACGTTGCTCAAAAACTGGTACCCTGTGACATGTCAGCGTGTTTTTAGCACACCCTTAAATGCATCTTAGCTTAATACAAGTACAACATACCTTGAATACTGATGAGTCACCCATAAGGCATGGAAATCGATGAGTGTTGCACTAGAATCACTGGCCACAACATCAACTAATGGTGTCATAACCTCTCGAACGTAAGTGTCTTTTATTTCTAAAACATTTTCAATCATATCCTGCAAAAAAACTTTCACAAACTATTACTCTTTTATCGAACCAACATTAACCTCGCGAACATGTCATAATCAATTTTAATCACTATCTTGTTATTAGATAAATAAATCACATCTAGGATGGTACTGCACCACTGAGTGATAATGGGCTGTAATTTTTTTGCCTTAAGTTTAATAACAGCATAAGTCCAAAAGTAATAGTATATACCTGTTCTTCCTCTTCTATGGCCCCACTTAGTTCAGCTCCTCGTAGCATCAACTTTAGTTCATCCTCAGTAACATACGGCTCACTAGCAGAGATAAATTTGTAAGAAATGGAAAAACTTAAAATGACAATAAGTAGCATTATCTGCTTATATGACCAGGACAAGGCTGAAAAACATAATCGAAATATAATAAATGAACTTGATACACTAAATTCAAAAGGTTATTGCATCCAGAAATATCTAAGGGGCCGCTTGGTATGCTTGGTGGGGAATGCAAAGCAATGCATTCCCTTTCCCCCCAAATTATTGGGTAATGCCCCATTACCCACTACTGGGTAATGGGCCATTGCATTCCCCTATACCAAGCATAATCAATCATTATATTACCCATTACCCACCCCATTATCCCCCCAACCAAGCACCCCCTAAGTGATTTTATCATCAATCTAGATTGATTTACAGAGTCAAAAAAGAGATTAGATATTTATACATCATCATCCAGCCTATGAAATTGATCAATGAGCAGTCTAGCAACAGAGGTTGCAAGTTACACTCATCTAGGTAATTGCTTCCACAGTTCCACTTTATTAGTTCCAACCGCTTTTTAATTTTAAACCAGTTTCAAATAGAAGGAAAACAAAATGTATAAACCTCCGTGCACCATAATAACTAGCTTCAAGTATTAAAAAAAAAAAAAAAAAAAAAAAAAAAAAAAAAAAAAAGAAATATGAAAATCTTTAAGGCTTCAACACAGCACAGCACGATGTCACAAAATATATGTGTTTAAGCACAGCTGCAAAAAATCACTAAAAACCAAATGAACATCTCTAACATTATGTAGCTGTGAAACATACCTTCTTCCTTTAAGACCAAGCAGCTTGAGCATTCCCATTGAGAGATATGTTACAACTCTTCCAACAGGATACAAGACTAATGAAAGCCATGCAATCGGCCTGACCTAGAAGCAAATGACAGATATTTTGTCAGGTAAAGTCCTTAAAACACCAAAACCAGTGAGAAATTCCCATTTTTATTATATTAAAATTTCAGTGTTGTCAGCGTACCACAACTCTTGCAACCTCTGTGGCATTATGAACAGCTATACTTTTTGGAGTTATTTCAGTGAGAAGCAAAACGGCAACCTGGTATATAGTTTATATAACGAAAAATGATTATTATCTTGGTTAAAAAAAATCCTATTGCGGTAAATAGCTTTTTGGTGGTTATTTGGACATACCGTCATTACTCCAGTGGCTGCACTGACACCTGCTTCCCCGAAAATTGTTGTTGCAGCTTCAGTGACTAGTGCTGTCGCTCCAATATTGACAACACTAAAGAGATGTGTAAAAACAGTATCAATCATAAACATAATAACAATTATCATTGCAGAAAAAAAGAGCGACTAAAAGTGACAGAAGAGAGAAAAGTACGTGGTGCCAATAAGTATGGTTGTCAAGAAGCGAGTAACATCATTGCGCAGCATTTTGAACACACCATTCTCAGACTCTTTCTCAGCCAACTCTCGAACCTGGATAAATATGAGTAGAATAAGAGTTTAAAACTTAAAGATTAAAAAAGAAGACATTCATCTTCTTGCTATATAGTTTCATGTGTCATTATAGAATTCATGAGGAGTACGTGAATGACTACAATAACAGACACTAATATAATTACCAGAAAGGCCAATGAACGAAATTACATTTCTCCTAGCAATATCATTCCCAATAATTGGTTCTCTGAATATCTCCATGAGCTATTCTCCTCCCCATTAGCCACTCAAATTAATTGGGTACCCCCAAATCTTTGTGATTACTTGAAACATGGCCAGGAACCAAGACAACAGAGTGAGTCTGTCCAAGGCAAATGAGGCTAAAGGATTGGAGGTCATGTTCAATACAATGTTAGAGGACTGTGTTAGTCAACTTGATTGCCTTAATCGGTAAAATGGGCTTAGGATTGCTGCAAAATGTTAGATGCATTTCTATGATTAATTGATCGTATCTCTGGGTTATCACTACAAATGACCTGATTGTTGTTCTAAAAACCTAAAAAGGAGAAAAGAATAGTGTGGACCTCATTGGCAAAGAAACCTTAAAGTCTTAGGATGGCATGCCTATTGTTAGGATAATACGTACTGGACTTGAGGGGAACAGGGCACCCTGGAAATAGAAATTTTCAGATACTACTAGATAACCGGGAGTATCCCACAACTTCATGAATACTGCCTTAGCTATTAAGGTAGGTGGAAAATTGTCAGAAAGGGGATCTACGATGGTGACTGGTCAGAGTGGCAAATATATTTTTTGATAATCTTTGATATCTATGCAATCTAAAATTTTTAAGTAGAGACTTTGGAGTGGATGTTTGGAGATAAATACTTTTGAGGAAAAATTATTTTGATGTGATGCTCTTTTTTTTTTTTCCATATTTGATGATTAAAAATTGGAGATGGCCTAAGGAGAGCTCGTGATAATGGTGAGAGAAAATTCATGCTGATGATTATTAATGACATGCTGGTCAAAACAAGTGGCTTTGAATACTACCTGGCTTTGATTATCAGATTAGCTACAAGAAGGGAGTCAAGAACGGAGGGGTTGATGTACTTTCAAAAGTCACCAATGGTGAGGTGTTACAGCTGGTCATTTCTACCTGTAGAACCTCACTGGGGAAGAGTGGACACATGAAGTCATTAATGACTTGCTACTCATATAAAAAGCTTGAATGCATCTGAGTAAAAAGACTTTAGGCAATAGCTTGAACACCATGCGGTTGAGATAGAAAGTTTAGAGAGGAATAGGCTTTTCACACCTTATTTTGCATTGGAGATGTTAGTAAAAAGACTTTAGGCAATAGCTTGAACACCATGCGGTTGAGATAGAAAGTTTAGAGAGGAATAAGCTTTTCACACCTTATTTTGCATTGGAGATGTTTTTTAACCATAGCTTCCATTAATTAAATTACTAACAAAAAGATAAGACAAAAAGACTCTTATGCATTGGAGATGCTATAAGGAGGCAAGAAGTGAGTAAATACATTAAAGACTGTGTTGTTTGCATAAATTTGAAGCTGCTGTGGGTGCATGCATCACTGCAACTACCCATATCAGAGAATGTTTGGGAGGACATAGCTACGTATTACATTGAGAGACTTCTGAAATTAGGAGGCAAGGACGTCATTTCAGTTGTTTTTGACAGACCGACTAGGTGTGCACAATTGTTCCACTGAAACATACATGGATTGAAATACGTGTTCTTAGATCATATTGAAAACTACACGGGTTTCTAGAGTCGACTATTTTCAACTGAATTAAGGTGTTCATTAGCACCATCTAAAATAAATTACAAGCAATCTACGATTAATGAGCAGAATATGTGCAGGGATTTACTATCACCCTTAATTGGGTCAACCTACTGAGTGGCAGAAAAGGCTTCCCTTTAGCTTTTATAGAAACTAACATACAAGTAACGCATACCAAATAATATATGATCAAGCACCACCCACTCACATGCCTTATCTACCCAAACTCTCACAGCTAACGAGAATACAATTAAGGTCCCATACAGGGTGATACAATCATACAATTGGCGAGTAGCTATACGTCTGAGAGAAATTAGAGTCTATCTTAAACTACAGCCTTATAGACAATATTTAGTGGAAATTCAAGCCAACACAAACTTTTAGCAAAGTATTATGGTCCTTATCCTATAATAGTTAAGATTGGAAAAATTGCATGAATGCTGCAATTCATCCTAATGCACATACTCTCCTTGATTCATATCACTAAAAAACATAAGTTAATTGACTTTTGCAATTTGCTTACATATGTTATGGCGTTTGGAATTGCATTTTCAAAACAGATTATGCGTTTGCAAAAGTGCGCTTTGTGTCTGCGAAAAAACAAATATTCACTTTTCCCAAAAGCTTTGCTAAACACTGCTTTCGGATTATTTACATTTGCAAATGCAATATCAGATAGCTTCCTCAAAAAGTCAATCCAAAACACCCACCCCCCTAAGTTATCATTGGATATCATCTTCACAATCTTGGGATGCATGCTATTTATTCTATGGGCTTTTTGCGCAGATTCATATAGATTACTAGTCTCCTAAGTCGTAACAATAAAGAGAATATTAAGAGACTTAAACATATAAATATGATAAGAAATAATACCTTCCAAGGCCAAAGGGTGGTAATGGAAGTCTCGGCCATAGAGAAAAACGCGGAAAGCCCAAAAAGAGCAGCCAAAATCAAACCTTGCTCTTTGAAAACCTTAAGTACCATCAAAATCTTTGGTAACGAATTAACAAACGAAACCTTAATCTGGTCTAAACCCGCAGTCACATAGCTTCCTCCTCCACCATTCAATACCCCTTCAGACGCAACCGCGACCGCAGCCTTATTATTGCATCCCAACACTAAGAAAACACCACAACAAACAGCAGCCAAAACCAAACCTTTCTTTAGCAAAACCTCAACAAAATCAAAACCCCCCACAACAACATTATTTTGACTGCTGCTGCTGCTGCTTTTAACCCAAACAGATGTTCTTAATCTAGGAATAATAATATTCTTGTTGTTGTGAGTTCCAACGAATCTTGTGGTACAATGTAAGATTTTACAAGGGTGTTGTCTTGTTCTTGTTGGTAATCTAAAAAGACAGGGTTTTGGTAGTGTTTTTGTTGATTTATCTAATGACCAAAATGAACATGCTTCAAGTGGTACAATATCCATATGTAAAACAATTAAGACAGAGAGATAAAAAAGGATGTCGGGAAATGGGTTTTTGAATATTAATAAGAAGGTTTGTGTTGAAATGGTTGTGTTTGGTTCTTCTTCATCATCTCTGTCCCTGGTTCCAACCCAACCCACACCAAACCCTCCCCTTTTTCTTTTTGCTGTAACAAGTTAAATGCAAGTGGCACCTTCTCAAATGACCTTTATACCCCCGTAACAATCCATTTTGTATTCTTGGGTTTTGTGTACCACTTCCTTTATAAACAAAGTTTTAAAAATCTTACTAACGGTATGTCTTTTCAATAAAACACTTTTCTCATTTATTGAAATACAATACAGACTAGGGCTGTTCACGAACCGAGCTGAACCGAGCGAGGGTTTGCTCGAACTCGGCTCGGTTTAAAACCGAGCGGCTCGGCTTGGATCGAATTTAGATAACCGAGCGGGAAATGCTTGCTCGAACTCGGATCAGTTTCTAAACGAGCGCTCGGTTCAGCTCGTTTTCGCTCGAATCATATACATGTATCAGTGAAAAACTTGTGGTTTAACCCATCCAATGATGGCGGCGGCTATGGTTTTAACCCAAATAAATCAAACGGTGTTAACAAGACGCCGGGACCATACACACATGGAGTAAACAGCGACAAATTCATCGAACCACAATAAAAAAGATCTTGAAGCTTAAACATATACGAACCACAATAAAAAGGAAAAAGAAAAAAAGAATATGGGTTGTAGCTTAATCATATCTTGAAGCTTAATCATATATGACAGATGTAAAACAAATAAACCAAATGGGTGTTGTCACCCTCACCGATTATAGAATATTGAAGTTGCACGAATCAATAATAAGGTCCTTTTTACATCTACTTTCTTCTCAAACAATTATATAAAACATTTTAGACATACAAAATCAAACACAAATGATTTAGATTAATAACATCTATAAACAAAATACATGATTCTTCGACAGTTCGACGGGTCTATCTTTCTTCTCAAATCTTGATATATTATTTTGACGCCTCTAAATACAATTGCAGCTCGGACTTGTTGTTCAGTGTAAGATCTTTACTTTGAAACTCATTTTGATGCCGTACTTATGTTGAGAACAAATGAACCTACCTCAGATCTTGATGTCGTACTTATGTTTCTGTGTTCACGAGTCAAACAATAAAAGGAAAAGAATGGTGCTTATAGTTTCTATAAAAGAAAAATGATTCTTTTTAAGGTTTGCTTTGTTTGGGTTGGTTCAGTCCTTTTAATTAGATAAAGGATTCGTTCTTGTTATGGTGATTTGGTGACTGCAAATTGATGATAGAGAGATAGGGGGGCGGATGGTGAAACTGATTAGGTTTACAAATGAGAGATTTTAGGGTTAGTGGGGGTATATAAGAGTGTTATTAACTGCTAGGGTTAGTTGTGATTGGATCGGGCTTTTGTTACTTTGGGCCTGGAGTTTAACACAAATTAGAAAATAATAAGCTTAAAAATAATTCGAGCGAGCGACAAACGAGCGGACCTATGCTCGTTGCTCGGCTCGTTTATAAACCGAACCGAGCCGATCGGCTCGGTTACAACCGAGCGATAATCGAGCGAGCGAATTTTTGAGTATTTTTCGAGCGAGTTATAAACGAGTTTCGAGCGTCGAGTTTTTTGGACAGCCCTAATACAGACACTTAGGGCCCGTTTGGTTTGTAGGTGGGTTTATGATTAGGATTAGGTTTAGGATATAAAGTTAAAAATTTGAATTTTGTTATGGATAATTATTAGTGGATGTCCATATAACCCATAATAGGCCCATGGCCCATGTTAGCTATTAGGGTTTTTGCCCTAATGTTTGTCTATATATACTCTTTGTAAATCTCATAGTTAATGATCAATAAGAAGAATATTTATTCCCTCAATTCTTGTTCAGAACACGTTATCAGCACGCTCTCAATTTTTTTATTGTTGTCGATTCACCTTGTTTAAGAGTACAAGTAGTCACAAGAAGTGGCAAGATAAGGAAAAGAATGGAGGAGATGAAAAAGAAAAGAACCCTAGAATTCGACAGATAAATCGAAGTTTAAAATTGGATAAAGTTTGAGACTTTAAGGTATGTATTCAATCCTTAAGCTCTAATAATCGATCTTGTAATACTTAATTCACTTTAATTACATTCCATGTGTTTAAAGCTTTGATTTTCATATAATTGTGATAAAAATCGAGTCTTATTACAATTGTTTTACAATTGATTAGGGGGTGTATTGGAATGCTTATTATATGTTTATTATTGGCTTATTCTTAAAGCAGATTACAACTTTTGATTGTTTGGGGTGAAGAAAAGTGCTTATCTTGTTCTTGATAAAAAGTTTGAAATTGCGTATTTGAAGCTAATTGTCTGATTCTGATCATCATAACCTTCCTAACACGCAATCCCAAACACCCTCCTTTAGTTGATATTTTCTTCTGTAAATGTGTGATAAAAGTTGGGTTTTTTTTTTTTTTTTTTTTTTTTGGCGATTGGCGATTTCTAATACAGTATTGGTAACTATATGTGTTATGACCTGCTTAATAATAGAGATAGATAAAAACAACGCCTTTGTTTGATGCTATTTGATTCATAGATAAGATAAGAAATCAGATTTGGATGGGAAAGAATCAAGAATTAGGTGAGGAACAGAATGGTAGGACAAGGGAACAAGCAAGTAATATAAAAGAGTAAAAGACTATATTTTTCTTCTTTCTCTATTTTGGCTTTACATTCATATATATAGTACCGCAAAAAGACTAGTACTAATATTTCTACTAATTAGTTCTAGTTATCCATTAAACACATATCACCAAAAGTAAGTATTTGACTGTTCATATCAAAAGTCCCGTGTTATCAAAAGAACATAATAGCGGATTCATGTTATCGTTGTGGCACTTTTGGTCATTGGGCAAAGCAATGCCGTACACCCAGGCATCTAGTTGAACTTTATCAAAATTCTATCAAGAACAAGGGAAACGGGGTAGAGTCAAACTTTGTTTATGATAATAAAAATGATATCCCCGATGGTCCTAAAGACCATACTGATGATGAAACTTATTTAGAAGCTGATGATTTTCTTACAGATGATTAATTGGTAGAGTCAAGCCATGAATAATTTTTCTTTCAGTGTTTTGTTAGGAATTTTCTTTAAGTGTTTGGTTTGGAATTTTCTTTAGGTGTTTTTCTTAGGCTTTCTTGATTATGTTTGGATTCCTATTATTTTTGGCTATGAATGTTTTATTAGGCTTTATTTTATTTATTTTATTTCTTTGGTGTCCATTATATTTTTTTTTCGAATTGATAAATGCTTCAAGACTTCAATCTGTCTTTACTTGACACATACCAATTTTATAATAACACATAACATATTTAAGGCTATCTAGTTTGTTATGTGATCTGAGTTATAAACATGTTTATAGCAATATAGTTGAATGACGTATACAGATTTTATTTTACATATTATTGTTTTGTGGCCAAGCATAGTAACATGCATAATTTATTTATTAATTTTTGTTTCTGTAAATTCTTTAATGGACATTATGTTATGATATATGATGTATATGTGTTAAGAATATTGTGCAACTTGTATTGATTGGCAAACCGGTTCGACCATTCCGGTTTAGTGATGATGCGAAATATATAGAAGAATGATGTGTTTCTTCCAAGATAAATTTTTATTGTTCTCAGTGGAAGTTGGTTATTTACTTATCATCATAAAATACAAATAAGGACTTGCTTCCTTAAATTGTGGAAAAATATAAAGGGCATGTATGTAGGCCTATACATGTGCCATATGGATCATTTTGATTTATAAAATCGATGCATAGTCAAAATGATCATCAAAGACGCAACTTAAGATTAGCGTGATTAATGGCTCGGCTTATAAAATGCGAGCACGGTTTTCCAAATTAAATTATTAAAAATGGTGGTGAAAACTTCCAAGTATTGGGCGATTATTGGAATAAGTGTTGAACATAAAAGTAGCCCATGTTCATACGCGAATTGCTTTTGTTGAAACGTTTATAAAACGTCTTCAGTTGATTGCAAAGCCAATAATATTGTGAGAACAAAACTTTTAGTTTATGGGGCATGTTATGACATATGAATCGCTTCTTGCCAACAATCTATAATGAATCCTCCCCGTTAGAATGGTTTTGGTCACAAACCAAATTTCTCATGTGAGATTTTGTAATTGTGTGATATATAGTAAATACACCACAACACACAAAATGGGATATTTAAATTGATAATTCATTCAGGGGGAGAGAATGAGCAGCGAGAAATATGGAATGAATTATGATATAGATGTTGATCCTCACATTAATGAATATGAACTTAAAGTTCAAGGGACAAATAACATTCCAGATATAGTAAATGCCAGACATATTTAGTGACCTAAAGAAAGTGACTAGATCATATTATGCTGCTATTGCTCCAATTACAATGTGTGTCCCAACAGTAAAATCATTGATTGGTAGTAAGTCTATGGCACGTCTGCAGCGTGATAGACGAATCGATTCCAAATAAAAAGTCCTCGAATGAATAGATAAAATGGAGCAATAAATTAAGATGGTCGAATCGAGGTAATAAAGACCCCATAATAGTCTCTGAAAGAAAAACTAGACATGAAAGGATATTGAAAACCCGGGTACATGAAAAAAAACTTTGAGATCTCAACAAATGATAGAATATAATGTCTAGTAAAGTGTGGAATCGAAAAGAACTGAAACGACGTCGATAATAATGTATATAATAATGCGCATGATAAATACAAGGTGAGGATCTTGGATATCTACAAGAAGTGTAGTTGTAAAATGAATGGCCAAAGAATATAAAGACGCAAGTAACTAATGAACTATGAAAGTCTCTTATGATGAAACGTGATTATTGGGTGAAATCCATACACATGAATGTTATGAGAAAGGATATTTAATGTTATGTCTGGCAATATGAGAAATAAGTTGTATGCGTCTAATATTATAAAACAAGAGCTCATTTTTGTTGAGATTCCTTAAGGAATATAGAATGCATGGAACACGTGTCATGATTTAAAATTCTCGAGAATAGTAGTTGATCAAATTGAACCACAGTAAATCAAATATTTCAATATTTTCAAGGTACAAAGGATATGGGTTTATATTTTACTAACCCGTCAAAACAAGTTTAGTTAGTTTTGCAGATGCAGGATATATGTTTAACTTACAATGATCGATCTCAACATGGATATATTGTTACAAGTGGCGAATATTTTTCCTGGCATTTGATAGAGCAAACAATCAAGGCGACTTCATCAAACCATACATAAATTCTGGAAAGGAGATAGCAACTATTGCATGAAGATAATGTAGCATACCTTGCTATATTCAAGTAACGTTACATCAAAGGCGACAAGACACTTCTCATTCCAGTGATGATTTCGTTGACCTATTTACAAGATACCAAGTGATGTAGTCATCAGAGGGAGATAATACGCGCTGCACTCTTTTTGTCCTTAGTCATGGTTTTGTCCCACTGGGTTTTCCTGGCAAGGTTTTTAATGAGGCAGCATTCCCTAAGCGTATTAACAATATGGACATCCAAGAGGGAGTGTTATGGATAATTATTAGTGGATGTCCATATAACCCATAATAGGCCCATGGCCCATGTTAGCTATTAGGGTTTTTGCCCTAATGTTTGTCTATATATACTCTTTGTAAATCTCATAGTTAATGATCAATAAGAAGAATATTCATTCCCTCAATTCTTGTTCAGAACAGATTTGGATTTGAGGTTTAAATTAAATGAGGAGAGAGAAAAATATAATTATATTTAATTGTTAGTAATGGATTAAAAAAATAAAAATTTATTGTTTTATAAGATTTATATATAAGAATGTGAGAGAGATGCATGCAATAGACCCACCAAAAATACATAAACCCACGATTTATTAGGCTGAAGGGAGTGGGGCGGTTTTTCAGGCGAACCACCCCTGAAACGCCCCTGGATCGCCGGCCACACTGCCCCCCCCCCTAGGCGATTTGGTTGCTGGGCGATATATTTGGCTCGGCGGCTGGGCTATTTATTCGAGAATATTATAGCCGTTGGCAAATGGCTTTCTCCTTTTTTAATTTTTAAAAAAAAAAACCTTTTTAATGTGTGTGTGTTTTTTGAGTGTGTGTGTTTTTTGACTGTGTATGTGTGTGTGTTTGCAGTGGAGAAGACGAACAAAGAAGAAGGAGTGTGTGTGTTTTTTGACTGTGTATGTGTGGGCCCTGCTTTATAATAATGTCCAACATTTCTATTAAAATGTATTTTAGTTATTATTAATAAGTTAGATAGTGAAAAAAAAAAAAAAAAAAAAAAAAAAAAAAAAAAAAAAAAACCAATCATTACATGTGACACGTGTCGCGAGTCGCCCCACCCTCTTGGGTAGCCCCACTCCCCTTTTTTTTTGAGGTTACCTAACATACTGACTCAGCGCCACGTGTCGCGAGTCGCCCCTTAGTTGGATAGCCCCACTCCTTTCAGTCTTAAAGATTCTAAGCGGTACTTGTCAGTGGGACTCAACCCCACAAATTTTCTTTACAAAATTTACCAAACAATTAATTTTAAAGTTAAAGTTACATCATAGCTTTAAAAGTCTAAAACAAACGGGCCCTTATTTCACATCTTAAAATAGTACTAGTAATGTATACACCTCTCGTCTCGACCATAAAGCTTTTGACTTTAAACCCATATAGAAACTCTGTAAATCAAAACCCATGGTATCATCTAAATTTATTAATTAAATATATATTAATTTATTTATAAATCATTTAAAAAAAATAGATGAATATATATTACGAAAAACATTATGCACTATACAAACACTTTTAAGAGGAGTAGGACATTTCCAAAACACCCCTTAAAGAGCTACAAACAACAAATAGTATGCAACATACAAACTGCTATACAGGTTATTAAGCCAAACAGATACTAACACAAAACATATCCTGTGAACATCTTAATTCACTTTTGTCACTAAGCATCTAAGAATATACTAGGGCTATGACTAAATTTCTTTTTGTAAGATTATCTTGAAAAAAATATTATAAATCAATGAATCAAGACCTGAAAAATATTATTTTACAGAGTTTATTAATTGGTCGAATATTACTTTATAGATTTTTATTGTAAATGTATATTTTAAAGATATAAATGTTACGTATTCCTAAATATCGTTCAACTGATCTTTCTACTTAGACATGTAACCATCTACTCATAAGTGAGAAAGTAGGTTCTTTCAACAAGTCAATACATAATTAGCGTATAAGATGTGCAAATATAAGTAAGAGGATGTTTGAAAGGATATATCATCTCTCTCTTGAAAATGGTTAAAAAATAAAAATAAAAAATAAAAATAAAAATAAATAAATAAATTAGGAGATCACATGAACTAGAAAACCTAGTCGATCTATATCATATTTGTCAACTTATTTTTGCAACCTTATAATTTACATAAATGAATTGAACCCTAATCCTAATATACGTGATTTTGTAGGTTTAAAGGAAGCTTTAAAATGTAATAACTAAATTTACATTTTTTATATCGCTTTTGTGTCAGTTTAAGTGTTTAGGAACAAAAGTTTTGCAAATTATGATATGTGTAATGAAAGTATATTCGATTTAATAAATTGTCAATCTTACCCATGCAGTTATTACATTTTTTTTTTGATAAAAAAGAAATTAAGGGTAAAATGGGTAAAGTGGTACATTGTTACTTTAAATATTTTATATTTTTTGAACAATCATGGTTTCTTGCATTTTGACTAACTAATTCACAACGTTTGAATCATCATTACATGTAGGTCGAGTATATCTTAAACACACACACGTATAACCAAGGTAAACACGTACTACTACAATTATAATAAGCTACGACAAGAGATAAGCTAATAAGCAATAAGAGAAGAGAATAATAGAAGAGGAGAAGAGAGATTTGGAAGGGAATTCAATTCATACGATTAATGGACATGGCTTATGCAACTTACATGAATAACCAACACATAATGAGATGCCCCAAGCTTTCTATTTATAGGCACATGATTAGGGCATCATTACAAGATAGCTTCTAGAAGGTATTTCACTAAGGTGACCGGCCTATGGGCTACTAATGGACCGGACACATATTACAAACAATATAACCCATATTTAGCAACATATTATCGCAAATGGTCAAGACTTGAAATATTACAGAACGTGTTCCTAACAATCTCCCCCTAAGTCTTGATCATCAATGTTACTCGACGTCTTCTTTGCTTCTTGGGCTTCCGACGTCTTTATAATCTTTGTTTCTTTGTTCTTGTTCTAAGATGATATGATGTTGTCTTGATCTGCCAATCTCCAACGTCTTCTCGTCTTCTCCATCATGCTCATATGTCTTTGACTTGTTTTCTGCAACATGTTCTCACTTTTCAATCTTAAAACTTGAGAAAGGTTGAGGTGCTTGAACTTTTGACTTTACTATATCATATGTTGAACTTTTGTTGTTACTGAGTCTTTGAGAGAACATTTCTTCAAGATATGAACATGATGGAGTCTTGATGGTTGAACTCCAGATCCTCAGCGGCAGCAGCAGCAGCAGCATCAGTACGAACCAACCGGTACTTACAGGCTCAGACTCGAGATCATCAACAGCATAGTGTGAAGACTTTCTCAAATCCTAACCCAGGCCGTTCTGAACCGGATTCCCCCGAAAGGGATAACACGGACACACCGAAGTGCACCCACGATTCAGTGAGTCGCTAGAGATCACCCCACGACTGTAGACCGTTTGGAGCAAACACTAAGCGTAACCCACAAGGAGTTACCGAAGTGACCTGCTGTCAGAGTTGTTTGATGTTGCTCTGGCAGGATTTCCATTCAATCATTGATAATCACAAATGTGACTTTTCTCATGAATGTTCTTGGCAGATTGCTAAGATCTGCGAAGGACACTTTCCTAATTTACAACTGATGCCCATGATGTAGAACACCAGAGTAATTCTAAGTGTACCTAAGAGATCTTTGATGAATCTCATGGCTCTAGACTCAATTAGTGCACATTTGTTTGGTCGTCGGAGGCGTGGAGCAGATTGCCTCCTTTTCAATATCAACACTCTCGTAATGAGAGGTCGATAGATTATGAAGGGTTCTCCGTGTGAATGAAACAAATGTATTTTGAGAGACACTTGAGTGGCTTAGAAGGTTTAGTTCAGTGCGTCACTGGGTCCATGACGTCTTTAGTCTTCAATACCGGTGATGCTCATCAACCAGTAGATTATAAATTGAACCCGGTGTCTGCCCTAAGGTTGAACAAATGGAGGACTATTTCTTTTCACCCTTTTCTTTGCTTTTCTTTTTAATTCTTCAACCCCTTCTTTATCCGTTCATTCATTTTTTCTCATTTTTATATCATACCTAGGACTTTCTAGTTCTAAACTATTGGTATTGTCCTTGGGTAGATCCCTCCGGCTCTGGCGGATCATAGGACGGTTTTCCCTAACCTTAGTCTCCTTATAACTCCATGACTATCCTAATGATGCCATAAACCAAACCATTGAAAATCTCTCAAAGTGTCGATAATTGTAAAGACATTTTGTTGACACCATGAGAGTTTGATGATTTTCAGAAATACTCCCCCTTAACATGTGCGCATAAGTAATAATTTTGAAATTTGCACATGCCGGAAAGAGTTGGCACTTTTGAATTGATTGACTTTCAATGAACCTGATCGTTGTGAGACACGCTTACATCACCAGTTAAACTGGCTTGAAATTATTACCCATCCGGATCAGATTCAAAGATTATCGCTCGAAATCGGTACATTCTACTCAGACACGTCCGTTGCGAGACACGCTTACATCACCAGATAAACTGGATTGAAATTATTACCCGTCCGGGACATGTCCTTTCGACTATTGACTTTTTCTATCATCAATTCGAGGGTCAATTTTGAGTTTGAGCACAAGAGATTCCAACAAATGAGACACCATATTTTAATCATCTTTTACTTCTCCCCCTCAAAAATAGCATACTCATGATGTTTTTTGAAAAACTTTATGATTAAAATATGCTGTTTTTGAGTTTTTAGGGAAGAATTTCAAGAACATTTGTTTTTATGAACAAAGATTATTTTTCAAATACTCCCCCTTGACAAGGGAATACTTGTCCTTATGAGCAGAATGTTTGAAAAAACTTTAGAAAACATTATGGTTTTAATTTTGCTCATAAGTAAGAAGCTTTCGCTCCTTTTTCAGGATTGAGGCACTGAAGCGTACCTCAGGGTCCTTTCTTTGGGGTCCGGGTTGTACACTGTTATGTGTGCACAAGCCGTAACGTCACTGGCCATATGGTAAGAATAATGGAAAAGAATTATGAACAATGAATTCAAATGCTCACATCATCCTCCTTTGTTAAACTTGGTGAATTCTGGATCCGTCCTTTGATATAGTCTGATAGGAAATGGAGGACGACCGCCCACATAACTCTCTAGTCTCCGAATCTGATCCCTCCGGTACAACCTTCTTTCAATCTTCAAGACGAACTGCATCACTTGTTTGAGCTCATTATGTGTTAACCTTGTTGACTTCTTCAACTCATGATCTCGAACTCTTAGAACTAACCCATCTCTAACGTTTTTCAGCGTATCGTCACAGAATTTATGTATCTCGTGGAATGACATGAAATGGTTTGTGTGTGTTGCACTTCTGTAGACGAACCCGAAGACTGGGTGTTTCTTCATGGTATATTGAGCATCGCGGTTGTTTTCCAAGAACATTATGGGCTCAACGAGATTCAACTTCTGCTGATAACTTTCCACTCCTAACTGAAGATCTTCTACTCGTTCTTTGATAATCGTTCTTCGGATGAAATGGCAGATTGCTGCACTAAAAGCATACTGAAGATCGGTAGAGAGATGTTGCAGTTTTCCTTGTATCTTGATGAGGTATAAGTCTTCAATATCATTGAGACTTAAGTCAGGAAAATCTGCTTCTGAGAACGAGTAGATCTGGTTGTCATGTCGTCTGACGGTGATCGCAGATAGGAAGGTGTAATCATACTTCTTCGATCCTGAAACACTAATCACTGCCGTGATTCTGAGGTCACTGTAGACTTGTTCACGAGACTTTTGGCTGAGTTTATACTTGTACCAAGTCTTCCTTTTATCATACTAGTGATGGATTCCTAATTCATAATCACGATCATAGATCACTTGTTGTTTGAGGAAGATCTTCTGGTTGATAGCAGCTTCCTCAATGGCAGGATGTTGATAACTTGCTGCAGGAGTGAAGGTAATAGAAGTTGCATACTTCGTTTTGCTTGATGCTCCATGCATGAGTAGTTCAAGATCTTTATTGAAAAAGAACTGGAAGGGGATGTCTGAAGTTCCATGAGGTTTTCTGATCACGGGTAGTGGCTTAGTCCAGTCTGTGATGTATGAACGGTTTTTGTTGTCACGGCCACCCACCCTGAGTATGTCTGGATTCATCCAGTCAAACTCACTTGACATTGCACGAGCAATGTTTTCAAGGTGATATTCTAGCTCAGCCGCATTTGCAGATTTGTCTTTAAGAAGAGTGAATGCATCATTTTTGATCCTATGAAGTTCTCTCTTTGTCATTTTCTTCACATTCAGAGTATGTTTGATTTTGTGTGTAAATTCAAACGTACTGTCTTCAACTTTAGAAGCTTCGTCGTCTTGGATCTGAGCACTGGCAAGTTGATCAAACCATTCATTGCCGTTCACATCTTCATCATCATCAAGCCATGTGACAACAGCTAGGTTTTGAGAAGACTTCTTGCTGCTAGATGGCTTTGACTTGAAAGGTTTAGACTTTGGTGGAGATGGTGGTGGTGATTGTGGTTGATCTTCTTGTGTTTGAAATTCCATATTTTCTTCAGGAATATGCTCAAAATGATGTTCAGTTGTTGTAGGACCAGATTCTGGATTTGGTTGAGGTAGAGATGAAGTTGTGGTTCCTGTAGGCTCAGCAATGTGAATTCCAGATCCGCTACCACTTTTTTGTTTCTTAGTATTAGGGTCTGGATCTTGTTCATCATCATTATCATCACGTTTCCTCTTGCCCTTATCTGCTGAAGCCTTGCAAGATTCCATATTTTCTCGAATAGCATTCAAGATGGACAGTTCAGTGTAATTGAGAGAAGATTTTGCAAGCAACTTGGTGTGGAGAGCATCTTGAAGATCTTCAACAGAATATTCCAGAAGATGTTGTTGCTGAATCTTCAAAATTTTGATCTTTTCTTCAAATGTAGTATCAACATACTCTTCAATGATTTTCTGAAGATCAGGAATGTACTTCTTGACATAGTGCTTTGTATTTGCTTTCATTTTTGCATCAATATCAGATTCAAGAAATTCATCCATCTTTAGCTTGGTTTGCTGCATCTCTTCCACTTGTTGAGACAAGTTCTTGACTAAGATTTCCATCTCAGCCATTTTTACAGTTGTTTGTTTGTCCTTTTTGACTTGTGCACGCTTCACTGCTTCCTTAAGTTTTCTTGCAGCAGGAGATACAACTTCCACTTTTGTAACATGGGCAATTCTTTTCACATTCTTACCTTTCAAGGCCTGTTTGATACTATCAGAAACTGTTGCTTTTTCTTTAGGTGATGGTGATTTCTTCGGAGATGGAGTAAGTGAGGGAATTGGTTCTTCAGAGTTAGGTGCTGAGTCCTTTGGAGGGGAAGAAGGAGGTGTTGGAGTGTGAGGAGGTGATTCAGGAGGTGTATTCGGTTTGGGTGATGATACAGGTGAAGGTTGAACTGATGGTGATTTCTGCTCCTGCTGAGGGTTATGAACAACCATAGCAAGTTCGGGTGGAGGAACTGATGGAGAACGAATGTAGCTATCAGCTTCCAAGTCGGCTTGAGCATCCTCCTTACGTTTCCTTTCTAATTCCTCTTGTTGTTACACCCCGTGCCCGCTTATACTAAAAACTTGAAACTTTTTACGCGGAAACGCTTGACTTTACCGGACTCATACAAATTCTTCATTTAATAACCAGAACCTATAACATTTGACCCTTTAAAATACTTGAAAGAAAATGTACTCGAAAACCCTTCAAAACATTTCACACAATTTTATAACACAACCAAAACAACCCTTCTGTGACCAATGATACGCCGTATCCTTTTGAGGGATACGCCGTATCAAAGCTGAGAGACCATGCGCCATATCAACCTGAAGTGATACGCCGCATCACCTTAAACTTCTGATACGTCGCATCTAATATATTAGATACGCCGCATCGGCCAACTGAGACAGAACATCAGCAGGAAAACCTGCATAAACTCAATACTCACCCACAACTCATTTTGACCTCAATACAACATTATAACTTATGCCAAAACACTCATTTAGCATTCAAAACTATAACAAACCATAATACACGGAAAATGACCCGTTTGACTCCAAAATGGGTACGAATAGACACTAATCCAAACACTCCTTTAACATTTCACCAAAACACATAAAACATGCTTTGACTTACCAAATGACTACCAATTCGTCATACGACTCTTGACATACTATTTGCCACTTGTTTACTCGTTACAAAACAACACTTGACTCGCGGGGGTACAAACTTATACACTTGAGCTCGGTATCTACCTAAGCTCTACATTCTTACCAAATCTACCCATATTGCATAACCGTGCCTTAACCCGTATATCCATATCCATATCTCACATATCCAAGCCATCCTTAACAACACGCCAATCTACAAAACGATTAAACATCTAAACCGTAAGCATGAAGGCTTAGTAAGTAAAACGACTATAACATATCATTATACTTCACTCCATATAATGCATCATATACATAAACACTTACTTCATGGCTTACATACTCAAGTCTCATCTAGCACATAACATCAACATATTCCATAACATCATCTCATCACATAAGCCATAAACATGGCATCACATAAGCATAATCCAAGCTCATCTTCTCAACAGAAACATACTTAACACATAATGATAGAAATCCATATAACATATGCTATCATCACTTTACTTACCTTAATCCAAGCTAAACAACACATCAAGAACATCATCATCAAGATCCATCATCATCATCATCCTTCATAATAATAACTAGCATGGTACCCGCGCGTTGCAGTGGATACCATTGACAGGGCGTCTCATGTCGTGATTGCCGAAAAAATCATAAGTAGGAAATCAATTAAGCAAGATATTACAATGGATAACGTTACTGCAATAGCGGCTAATGTTAAAATAAAATACCAAGATATCCAACAAATATGTAATAAATATCTGTCTACATGCACAACTTGGAATTTATGAAGAACAAACCCATTTATGAAATATATTAAAATAGTGGCAAGGGCAATTTCGCCACGGGAACGAACCTCGGCAAGCCAAGCCTTGTACAAAAAAAATTTCCCGGTTCCACCTGGACCATCTATGAATAACAAACCCATTTAGCCAATTAGCCACCTCTAGTAGATTCTTAAAAAGAGTCTCTACAAGCAATGAAAAAAAAACTATTAACATTGAGAACCACAATTTTATGAAACGGTGTGTCTTGAAATAATGATTGTCTTGAAAAAACAGTTAGAGACATGCTTTTTCAAAAGGAGGTAGAGACATGCTTTTTCAAAACAAAGTTTTAAGACGGAACATTCAATTTGAAAACGCAATCCAAAACACCCTCAAATACTATATGTAAATCTATGACGGATAGAAGTTAGCAACTAAGCTCATGACACTATAACCTTTCTTGTGAAGCTAGAGTTAAGATAATGAATAATTCTTATAATATATCGTGTAAGTTATGTAATTCTTAATACACTCTCCAAATAGGATAAGCCGATAAGATATATGATTAATAGTAAGAAATAAAATAACTAATGATTTCGGGACATACGTACAAATATTATAAAATTAAAACAAATTAAATGAAATGTCCCAAAAATTCACCGACAACTTGTCACTTATGTCTAATATTCACGTGACTCCCACTGAACAACCTTTATGACTTTTACAGGTGTGAGACCTTTTTCTTTCAAATAAATAAAATGGTGGACGGAATATCAATAGACTTCGGTGGCATTATTTCCAGCAGCAGCAGCAATGTTGTGATGTTACTCCTGGTTGGACCGTGCAGATCTAGAAAATAGATAATCAACATAAATAATGTAACAAAATTATTGGAAAAAAAACGAAAGAAAATATAAATGGGTGCTAATTTTCTACTATATTTCTATCTTATAATTAGAAAGAAACGAAATAAAATCTATGAACAAAGTTTTTAGAAAGAAACGAAATAAAATATATCTAACCTGGTTGGCTATATCATGAACTTTGAATCTTCGCCGTATTTTTCAAGTAGGAGCTTTTCATAGTTCAAGTACAGATATCTCACCATCAAAAATATCCGACCACAGTTACCAAACAAGTAGATCTCTTACCAAGTAATAAGTGTCACTCGAGAATCATTAATTGACTCTAATACATTATAAAACATAAAGAAATGGTCAGATAAAGAAGTTTACCAAATCCACCATTTTATTTTAAATCAATTACATGTTTGTTCAATAATAAAACACAAATTCAAAGTAATTACATAGAAAACCCAATCGAACCTTTTCCATCGAAGCTGCTTTGTATTGCGGCGGTGGTGGTGGAATGAAAGAAAACCCCTGGTATGTGCTTATTCACATACCTTTATTTGACCAAATTAAGACCAAAACGACCAAAAACCCGACCAAAATGCCAAAAGATAGTTTGTTTTTGTGTTTTTGTATGTGCAGGGATGGATATCGTGAAAATTGACAAAAGACACGGAAAACCCGAGATAACGAGCACGAGATTTGGAAGAGTGTTCAAAGCCGAAGCCGGGATGCATAAAAGTCAAAGTCAACCCATGAATCATCAAATGTCAAATGAAGCCTTTGGATTTATTTTGGAATATTGACATAATCAGTCCCTTGAAATTCACATGTTACACAATTGGTCCTTGAATTTTTACAACTAAAAACTTAAAAATTCCATACTACACTAAAATCCTTATCCGGATTTATGTTTAAATCCAATCCATTAAACAAAATCCCACCGGCCCAACAACAAACCCACCAACCCAACCCTATCCCATACCCGATCCATGAATAAAATTAAACCCGGTCAAACAAATACTACTCCCACTTCAGTCAACATAAAATAAAATAAAACAAACACACTCTCCCTCACACACTCAAAACGCGCCCAAATTCTACCCACGTACCCAGAAATTTCACTATTACTCAAACCCTAAATATTCACCGTACGAATTTAACAGCAATTAAGGGTAAAGATGTCAATGATTGGTTATCTAGAAGGCTCTGACAGAGAGAATGATACGTGGCAGGCCATGATTGGTCCGAACACCTCATCCAACTTGATCCAATGGCTGTGGATAGCAAAGGATGATCTAAGGGTGAATATGGGCTGAGAGATCACGCGGATTGCCAACATGGCAGTGGAAGGCTTTGGCTATAAAAAGGGACCCTCAGCTCACGGATTCGGCTGTTAGGTTTTTAGTTAGATTTTTAGGGCATTAGGAGTAGGTTAGTAGTAGCTTATTTTATGCTTATTGTAATCATTTAAATTTTTGTCTATTCAAGTTTTTAATTCTGTACTCAGTTTTCAAGTTTTAATGAAAGTCAAATTTAGTCAACATCATTGTTCATCTGCTTATTTTATGTAAGTGCTTCATTTTGAACTTTTCTGCTTCTTAGGTATTGTTTGATGTCAGTTTTTGGTTTATGAGCTTCTGCTTATTTTTTCTCTTTATTATTGCTTAAAGTCAAAGATAAAAAGTCAAATTAGCTTGTTCTGTTTTTTAGATCATTTCGTTTTTGAAAAGTCCTTTTCTAGATTAAAAGTAGTCTTGTGGTTTGTGCAAATAAACTTTTACAGCTTAAAAGGTTCATTACTTTAGAAATTGCAAAATCAGCTTTGAATTTGGGTGTTTGGTTCAAGCTTATGTTGAGAAATTTAGAAGTAGTTACTATTCCATTGCAGGTTAATTAAGTTGGTTGAGTTTAATCAAGAGTAATCTAGGTAGTTTTGAGTGATAGTTAGTTGTTTTGAAGTGGTTCATAGATTTGAGTGTACTAGTCATTTTTAAGACAACAAACTGCCCCAATAAGCTCGGTGATAAGCTGAGTTTATTTTGATATCATTTCTGGCTTGCTAGTTAGTTAGTAGGTGTTATAGTGTTTTCCCAAGAGCTGGTTTGATTTAGATTAGTTTTGCTTAGTTTTGCGCCAATTTCATTTCTGCTGTCTAGTTGTGCAGACCAGTTTCTAAAGCAGCTGATCTCAGCTTATTCTGGGCTTAACCAGATAAGCTGAGACCCTGATTTTTGGTTCTAATATAGTTTACACAATAGGCTTTTAGAATAATATCTGGTATCCTAGTTTTTAGCTTGATAGATAGCTTATTTTGGTCCTGCAAAAACTCCCTAAAACTGATCCTGCTGCTCAGCATATGCTGAGCAGCCTTGGTGTGGTTCTAGCAGCTGATCTAGGCTTTAATTAGCATTCAATTGGCTTATAATTTTTGGGGATTTTGTGTCTTCTAGGTAATTAGTAGTGCTGTCTAGCTTTTGCCCCCTTTAGGTTTTAATTTAGAGCTTATTTAGACTGCTTAATTGATGATGCAAATAAGGTAGAAAACTTGGTTGAATTTGTTTTGGCTATAATCTGTGCAACTTATTTCTGGCTTTTTGCTTGTGCTTATTCTTCCATTTTCAGTTCCTTTATGCTTCCAGTAGTATAATATTTTAGTTTTGAGCTTTTGATGATTTTTGGCTAGCTTTTGCTTATTTTTAGCTTATTTCATACTGCTTATTTGCCCTGTTCTGCTTATTAGGCCTTAGTCAGTTTCTGAATTTAATTTTCTTAGATTAGAAATTTAATTTTAAAATTACTCAAATTTTTCCAGATTTTTCCAAACTGTTTTAATATTTTTAAATCATTTAAATTGTTTTAATTAGTTTTTAATTCATAAAAAAATATTAAAAAGTTAAAAAAAATATTTTTCTTTTTCCAAAAATTTTCTTTTATCAGTTTTAATATAGGAAAATTATTTTTATATTTTTAGGTTTTAAATTTTAGAAAATCACTTTTTATTTACGTTTTAAATTTTGTCACGTAACGTTTTTAAATTCAATTTTCGTTCTTAGATTTTCATGCTTAGCTTAGTTGTTTTCTTAGCATAATTAGTTGTTAATCTTGATTGTTATTTTAATATTAGTAGTGTAATCAAAAATCAATCACTCTTATCCACATTCACTGCACGAATCACGTTCCGGGAACACAAATTCCATTCGATCTTCGTCGGGACAAACGACTCGGGTTAACACATATTTCTTTGTGTGTTTTCCTTGAACTATAATTGAACGAATCAATTTTTGGCGCCGCTGCCGGGGAGGGTTGAAGTGAGTTCGTGATTTCGTTCGTCGAATCGTGTTTTGAAGACCCTTCCTCGGAAGTTATCGTTTTTTATAAAAAATAAAAATACAAAAAGAAAATAATTAAAAAACACTTTTCCTAAAGTGTTTTCACCATTAATAATAAATCCTCGCTCTCGAGAGGGCGTTGTAAACCATTCCGAATAAACAACAAAAGAGATCATGTAGTTAAACGTTGCTTGGATTATTTCTTTACTACAACCTAATTACGGGGTTTAAGGAGGTCTTGACATTAAATTGCAGACCGAAGAGAGATCCATTCTTCTCTCCCGCCACGCTGCGCGTAGTTTTGAAAGAAACGAGTACGGTTGATAAAACGATCACCAAAAAGATAATAATTCTAATTTTTCCTTAATATAAAAATCCAAAAAGATTTTTCTTTTCAAATATATTTTCCCTTTTTCTTTTGTGATTTTCCATGTTTCTAAACTTAAAAACCCAAAAATATTCTTCTTTAATCCTCTTAAATGTTTAATTCTTATGGATCCGACTTGTGTTAAGTGTGGCGAACCTTTCTTCGGAGGGTTGTGTGTTTGGTGTACGTGCGAGCAATGTGGTAGTAATATTCGTGACGGAGTTTGTTGGTTTTGTAATTCTCACACATATGATCAAAGATCGTTCAAAAATCCTTTAAACATTTCCGATTACCTTCAAACACCACCGCCGCCTCCGTTCACTTGTTTTAATTGTGGAAATCCCTCCGAAGCAGAAGTACCTTGTGGACAATGTTTCTGTAATCAATGTGGATACACAAATTGTATGTGCTACTCCCCGAGTGTTGAAACGTCTTACGCTTATGATACGAGCTTTGATAATTATCCTCAAAATGATTTCAATTTTCCTTTTCAAAACTCTTATGAGCAAGAACCGTATACGCCTAGTTTTGAGCTTTGTGGGGGATCATTTGAAAACTTTCATTATGAGCCAAATTTGTGTTATAATTCTCATGATTTTGCCCAACCCCCACAAAATCCCGTAAATTATCAAGATAGAGTGCGCGAAATTGTAAAATCTTTGGGAGACGTTGTCGAAGCAGTTCAAAATCAAGAGCAAGCGGTTAATCAACTTTTGGCTTATCGTCATGAAAAGTATATGGAAGAATTACTTGCCGAGGCAAAAGAGGCTAATTTTTGGAAGGCCTTACAGCACTGTGCTGACGAGGAGAGACTTATTTCGTTAAACGTTTTCCCTGCAATTGCACCCGTCTTTTCTACCGTTGAACCCGAGGACTCTCTAAAAATGGGGGACGAGCATCTCGACACTATTCCGGCAACGGAATCAGACAATGTTGAGACCCTTGTCCCAATCCCAAGTGAGTCCGAGGAAATATCTGACGGTGAAAGTGATTTGCAATCTTGTGGAGATTCTCTTGACATTTCCAAAGTTACTTCCGGGATTTTCTCTAACCCTCTTTTTGAATTCAATGATGAGTATACTTCTTGCAAAGTTAATCCTCTTTTCAATGAAGGGTTAGAGAACGTCGAGGACGAGGACTCTACATTTGATGAGCTGATTTTACCAATACCTCGCCCTGACGATTCCAATGACTCGGAAGGGGAAATTCTTTTTCTTGAAAGATTGCTTAATGATGATCCCCTTTCACTTCATAAAACTGAGTCATTACACGTTGAGCCATCACCCACTCGTCCGCCTGCTAAACCACCCGATAATATCAAGCCCGATACGGGTGTTGTGACTTCTAAAGTGGTGGATGAGATTTCTGAAAAGTATGCTAATTTGCCCACTCAACCCACCCTTTTTATCTCTTCCGGGTGTGAGGATGACAATTTCTTTACAATTGTTATCATGATCCTTCTCCTTTTCTTCACCTACCCGGTGACTTCTCCTCTCATTCACTCCTTAGGGAGTGAAGACACCGTCTTTGACCCCGGCATCTCCGTTCTTTCATGCCGGGTGTCCGTTACTTGCTCCCCCAAGGACAATTAAATTCGGGGCGAGTCTAAGCTTTCCGACTCGATACTAAACAAGCGCTTCGTGGGAGGCACCCCATGCTTATCAATCTATCTTCTTTTCTATTTTTTAATAAGTGAGTGAGGAGGGCTACCTCTTCCATATCTTGTGTTTCGTGTTTTCTGTGATATGTCCAGGAATGCCCGATGATGAAGACTCTCGTGCTCGTAGTTTCCTTCACGCTACTCGAGTTTCATCATTCGCTGCTTATCCGATATCCTAAATCTTATCGTTTTACATCTATCTTTGGCATAATTAATAAACGGCCTTAGATTTATGTAGGAGAACCCTTACCTTTAAGACATTGAGGACAATGTCTCGTTTTAGTCTGGGGGGGTAATCTTGCGATTTGATTTTTGCCGTTTTCTCATGCAACCCCGTTTTTCCTCAAAAATTTAAAAATTTTTGCAAAAATATAATAAATTTTGACATTTTTGTTGATTTTCCGCTGGAGAGAGTAGGAATAAAATTCTGACTTGACCGGGCGTGTTGAGCCCTAGCTTGTCCCCTTAACCATTTATAATCTATAAGCTCGTGCTAGTCTTTTACACAAGGAGCTATAAAACGCGAATTCTTTTTAAGAGTTTGCAAGTTCCCGTATTTGACTTTATATATGCATGGCTTGATTATTTGGCTAAGCATTCGCGGATCTTATTATTTAAGATTTTAAATTTGCGAAGAACGAGAAATGATAGAGTTGTTTATAAGTTAGATTGCTAAACGTGGAGTAGTTGGTTCTCTTTAGAGCTCATCAAAGTTTTTTGTGGCTTCTTGTTCCCATAAGCTTGTTTCACTCAAAAATAGAAATCTAGGAAAAATTAAAGGTATTTTGGTTTTGGCGATAATTAGTTTTTATTTCTTCCTTAGAGAGTCCTTGCTTATGAAAGTTGGGTACACATCAAGGTACTGCCAGTGTTACGGTGTAATAGACTATTCCATCTTGCCGGCTCACAACCGATGTTGGGATTGTTATAAAAGCCGTAGGACTTGGGGTTTGGCAAATAAATAATTAATGATAATGTATAATAATTATCCAAAGCCATAAAAAGTTTTCTACATCTTGCCGGTTCGCAGCCGATGTTGTAGACTTCTAATAAAGGCAGAGGAAAAATTCCAAGGTCATAATAGACTATCACATCTTGCCGGTTCGCAGCCGATGTTGTGATTGTTATAAAAGGCCAAGGACTAAATACGTTAATGTGCTTAATAATGTTAAAAATGTCAAACTTCGACTCTGAGGGTGTCCTAATAAAGGCTTCCGTCTCTGGACTCGTAGATGAGTTGTTTCGGTCGCAAATAAAAGGGATATCCTCAAAATCATGTTAAATCAGAGACCTTGATGTGGACCTCATTTTTGTATGCAACGGTTTTCGAGGGAAGGTTTGGAAACTACTTAGCGTCTAAACTAGGTATCTTTATCGGCTTAAAAATTATCGAAACGAGAATTTGAAGAAATTCATTTCTCACCAAAAATAAAATAAATAGAGGAAAATAGGAATTTGGGAACAAAGAGTCCACAATTAGCTTTCCTGAGTAGTGTTGGCAATCTAACTTGTAAATAACAATGATTTCGTTTTTAAGCTTAGTTTGGGGCTTGTGAAAAATCGGGGACGACGAATTTTATCCGTATGGTCACTTCTTCATGAGTCGTGTTTCCTACTCGAAGACCCTAAAAGTTATCGTTAGATAATGATTGTCGACAAAGCCGTCACATGCATAATAAGAAAAATACAAAAATAAAATAAAGGAAAAATGGGGAGTTTTTAGAGCTTAAGATTTCTTGATCTCTTTTGAAAATTTTGCTACTTCTCAAAGTTAGTAAAAAGAGATTGGAAATTTTCGGTTTCAAAAACGTGTTTTATAACATTGCATGAGGACATTGCAATAGCTTAGTCTGGAGGAATTTGGTATGTGCTTATTCACATACCTTTATTTAACCAAATTAAGACCAAAACGACCAAAAACCCGACCAAAATGCCAAAAGATAGTTTGTTTTTGTGTTTTTGTATGTGCAGGGATGGATATCGTGAAAATTGACAAAAGACACGGAAAACCCGAGATAACGAGCACGAGATTTGGAAGAGTGTTCAAAGCCGAAGCCGGGATGCATAAAAGTCAAAGTCAACCCATGAATCATCAAATGTCAAATGAAGCCTTTGGATTTATTTTGGAATATTGACATAATCAGTCCCTTGAAATTCACATGTTACACAATTGGTCCTTGAATTTTTACAACTAAAAACTTAAAAATTCCATACTACACTAAAATCCTTATCCGGATTTATGTTTAAATCCAATCCATTAAACAAAATCCCACCGGCCCAACAACAAACCCACCAACCCAACCCTATCCCATACCCGATCCATGAATAAAATTAAACCCGGTCAAACAAATACTACTCCCACTTCAGTCAACATAAAATAAAATAAAACAAACACACTCTCCCTCACACACTCAAAACGCGCCCAAATTCTACCCACGTACCCAGAAATTTCACTATTACTCAAACCCTAAATATTCACCGTACGAATTTAACAGCAATTAAGGGTAAAGTTGTCAATGATTGGTTATCTAGAAGGCTCTGACAGAGAGAATGATACGTGGCAGGCCATGATTGGTCCGAACACCTCATCCAACTTGATCCAATGGCTGTGGATAGCAAAGGATGATCTAAGGGTGAATATGGGCTGAGAGATCACGCGTATTGCCAACATGGCAGTGGAAGGCTTTGGCTATAAAAAGGGACCCTCAGCTCACGGATTCGGCTGTTAGGTTTTTAGTTAGATTTTTAGGGCATTAGGAGTAGGTTAGTAGTAGCTTATTTTATGCTTATTGTAATCATTTAAATTTTTGTCTATTCAAGTTTTTAATTCTGTACTCAGTTTTCAAGTTTTAATGAAAGTCAAATTTAGTCAACATCATTGTTCATCTGCTTATTTTATGTAAGTGCTTCATTTTGAACTTTTCTGCTTCTTAGGTATTGTTTGATGTCAGTTTTTGGTTTATGAGCTTCTGCTTCTTATTTCTCTTTATTATTGCTTAAAGTCAAAGATAAAAAGTCAAATTAGCTTGTTCTATTTTTTAGATCATTTCGTTTTTGAAAAGTCCTTTTCTAGATTAAAAGTAGTCTTGTGGTTTGTGCAAATAAACTTTTACAGCTTAAAAGGTTCATTACTTTAGAAATTGCAAAATCAGCTTTGAATTTGGGTGTTTGGTTCAAGCTTATGTTGAGAAATTTAGAAGTAGTTACTATTCCATTGCAGGTTAATTAAGTTGGTTGAGTTTAATCAAGAGTAATCTAGGTAGTTTTGAGTGATAGTTGTTTTGAAGTGGTTCATAGATTTGAGTGTACTAGTCATTTTTAAGACAACAAACTGCCCCAATAAGCTCGGTGATAAGCTGAGTTTATTTTGATATCATTTCTGGCTTGCTAGTTAGTTAGTAGGTGTTATAGTGTTTTCCCAAGAGCTGGTTTGATTTAGATTAGTTTTGCTTAGTTTTGCGCCAATTTCATTTCTGTTGTCTAGTTGTGCAGACCAGTTTCTAAAGCAGCTGATCTCAGCTTATTCTGGGCTTAACCAGATAAGCTGAGACCCTGATTTTTGGTTCTAATATAGTTTACACAATAGGCTTTTAGAATAATATCTGGTATCCTAGTTTTTAGCTTGATAGATAGCTTATTTTGGTCCTGCAAAAACTCCCTAAAACTGATCCTGCTGCTCAGCATATGCTGAGCAGCCTTGGTGTGGTTCTAGCAGCTGATCTAGGCTTTAATTAGCATTCAATTGGCTTATAATTTTTGGGGATTTTGTGTCTTCTAGGTAATTAGTAGTGCTGTCTAGCTTTTGCCCCCTTTAGGTTTTAATTTAGAGCTTATTTAGACTGCTTAATTGATGATGCAAATAAGGTAGAAAACTTGGTTGAATTTGTTTTGGCTATAATCTGTGCAGCTTATTTCTGGCTTTTTGCTTGTGCTTATTCTTCCATTTTCAGTTCCTTTATGCTTCCAGTAGTATAATATTTTAGTTTTGAGCTTTTGATGATTTTTGGCTAGCTTTTGCTTATTTTTAGCTTATTTCATACTGCTTATTTGCCCTGTTCTGCTTATTAGGCCTTAGTCAGTTTCTGAATTTAATTTTCTTAGATTAGAAATTTAATTTTAAAATTACTCAAATTTTTCCAGATTTTTCCAAACTGTTTTAATATTTTTAAATCATTTAAATTGTTTTAATTAGTTTTTAATTCATAAAAAAATATTAAAAAGTTAAAAAAAATATTTTTCTTTTTCCAAAAATTTTCTTTTATCAGTTTTAATATAGGAAAATTATTTTTATATTTTTAGGTTTTAAATTTTAGAAAATCACTTTTTATTTACGTTTTAAATTTTGTCACGTAACGTTTTTAAATTCAATTTTCGTTCTTAGATTTTCATGCTTAGCTTAGTTGTTTTCTTAGCATAATTAGTTGTTAATCTTGATTGTTATTTTAATATTAGTAGTGTAATCAAAAATCAATCACTCTTATCCACATTCACTGCACGAATCACTTTCCGAGAACACAAATTCCATTCGATCTTCGTCGGGACAAACGACTCGGGTTTTGCATATTTCCTTTGCAATTCCTTGGACTATAATTGAACGAATCAACCCCATTAAACCTTTCTCTATTATTATCGATCTGTTCGATGGATAGATTTCAGAAGCCGAGAAAATCATCAAATAATGGAATTGAAATGAATGTTGAGAATCACTTTTCAATTAGTGTGACTTTGGTTGTATCATGAATCAAGAACGTTTGAGATGATGGTTTCAGATCTAGAAATGAAGAGGCAGAGGGGAGAGGGAGAGGGAGAGGGGAGAGAGAAGAGATGATAGATCTGTTTCTCAGATCTGTTACTATGTGAGTGGGAATAGAGAGAGGGTTATAGAATCAAATTTCAAATGGACGGTGATGATTGATGAGGCATAAATGAAAGGCCAGGATCATTTCTTTACTTAAAGTAAGGGTAATTTTGACAATTCGCATCTCTTTTTTTCAACAGGGTTGCATAATCTTTATAAGGGAGTATAGATAAAAACCTAACAACATAACAATAAATCATATAATAAGGGTTATTAAAACCCATCAAAACATAATCATCTTGCTAACCAAATCATCATATGATCATACCCATATCATATGATGATTTCCCACTTAGAGTGGCGTTATTGTGGTGTACACCTTTAAAGTAGAAAACAATAGGTACACTTGTGGACCATTGGATCAAACCTTATTGATGAGATTCAAAATTAATTAGATTGGTGCATAATTAATGAGTTTAATGACATTAATATTAATAAATATAAGTTTGAGGGCATTTTTGGTAAATAGCATTACTATTAATAAATATAAGATTGACACATTATATTTATCAAACTAATTTTCTTGATACATTTTTAAAGACACGAGTAATACGAGTAATAAATATATGTACCAATACATAAGACACATAGTGTATTACGAGTAATAACACAAGTGTAAAACGAGTAATAAATATATGTACCAATACATAAGACACGAGTAACACGAGTAATAAATATATGTACCAATACATAATACATAAGACACATAAATATATGGCCGAGCATGACACACAAGTGTATTACGAGTAATAAACTAAAGATGGCTGCACTATAAGTGGATATCAGCATCAACTATTTATATAAACTAAAGATGCACCGGTATAGTTTTCAAAAACAAATTGTAAAAGTCATTTCACAATTCACACATGAACTATGAGTATAACTCATACACGCAATCTCAAATCTCACGGCCTTATTCTTTTTACTATTGTATTCATCTTGTCCAAATCAACGAGGATAAAGGCGTTCATTGTTTATTATAGTTTCAGTTTTGTCAGTTACCAATTTGTATGTATCTAATAAAACAGAACAAAATATGTTCTTCATAAATCCGTGTCAATAATCCAGTAAACCAACGTATTTACTAAAAAATATTATTCCTAGCGTATGCGTATTAGCGTATACTATAAACTAGTCAATATTGATGAACAAATCAAGCATGTGCTTTCTGCTGATCGAATATTTCTTAGGCAGATGAATCATGTATATTAGATTATGGTGGTTTGTACCTTTGATGAAAAAAAAGGAGTTGTAACTAGATTATGGTGGTTTGGTAGGAGGAGATTGATGAGAGAGATTGAAAAGGGGAGTGAATAAAAAGTGAATGGTGGCATTAAAAATCAAAACCCATTTGTTCAAATACCGTAAATACCCTTTTGATTTATTTAAGAATTTTGTTTTAACATTAATAAATATTGTATATGTGGCATCTCTCTATTGGTGCCTATTGTGTTGCATTTTAAAGTGTTCACCACATAAATGCAAATCTTCCCACTTAAATCACTAACTTGAGAGGGATTACTTACTTGATAATCAAAGCTAAGAAAGATCATAAACATGGGTCCTTTATCTTCTTCATTAAAAGCCATCACCTAGCTTTATCTTTCCCTCCTTTTCTCCTTGGTTCGACATTCACAGGAAACACACTCTCTTTTATAGGAGAGTGTGGAAACTTATAGATAAATGGGGAAGTTTCTAGCTACAAGGGCAATTTAGTCAATTCTGCTTATTTAAGGTCGATGCGCCGTATCTATCTGCATAGATACGCCGCATCCATGCTACCCCTTATATACGTCGTATCTCCTTCTCCAATACGACACATGGACTATAACAAGTCGGTTCTACTTTCCATTCTACCATACGCCGCATGTAACTTCTTGGATACGCCGCATCTAGGCTATAACAGACTAACACTTAACACTATAACCATTTGCCCTTAGACAACCACATACTCTTAGTCAAACATACTTAGGCTCGGGTCAACTTCATCTAGGGTGGGGTCCCAATACCCGGAAAACGGGTCTAACAATTCTACCCCCCTTATTTAGATTTCGTCCCCGAAATCTCTCGTCTAAAACTATCCAAAACTAACTTCACGACATAAACATGTCCTTGTTCTCGTGCTCTCTAAGCCACAACCTTGCAACGATCTAATTGATCTTGCAATTTCTAAACTTACTATACGCAATAATAACTCATAATTCGCTTAAAACATACTTCTCATCGCAAACTTATCCAAGATTTCCAGCAATGACGACTTGTCATCCGGAAATATCCACTACTTTGACTCTATATGAGTTAAACTTCATCACTATAAACACGACCTATGCCCATGCACTAACCATAACATAACATCATATACCGGCCATTCTCACATTCCACATAATACTAATACATAACTATACCAAAAACCGGCATCTTATCTCAAAATATACAAAGTACCATACAAACGGCACCTTCAAAATTTCTTACTCACGCATTACTTAAACAAACTTTCTTATTAATTCTTGGGAAATGCTCACAATTTAACTTATCAAATTTAATGCACAATTCATTTTAGACGTCTATCTTAATGTTTCACACATTACCTTAACACTGCTATCAGTTTTATTCATATCTATCTTTTCTTATGACGTCTAACATGTTTTAGTTTTCACTTTCTCATATCACTATCCGTACTCATGTCATATCGGCTACACATAAGCCCACTCATTTATAACTCTTTATTTACATAAAAAGGCGTCCCAATCTATGTACATAATGAATTATAAACTTATGGTTCGGCGATTTACAATTCTTCATTTAAATGGAAAGGCGTCCCAATCCATTTAAATCAAGAAACCATAAACCGTCCTACTTATACGCTTCCGACATAACACTCGTACTTGCTTCACTTCCCATCTTTACTAGCCTTGGATCCAATCTCACTAACGTTCCTTCATGCCATAAGGCAAGCTTAACATCATGCCATAAAAGGCAACTTAACCTCGTGCCATAAGACACCTCAACATCGTGCCCTAAAGACACCTTAACATCGTGCCCTAAAGACACCTTAACATCGTGCCATAAAGATCGTGCCATAAAGACACCTTAACATCGTGCCATAAAGACACCTTAACATCATGCCATAAAGGCAAGCTAGGCCATCCCAAAGGATGCCAAAACGAGAGCATTGGATCCAAGCTATGTTTACTTTAACATCTTTACTCATTTTATCTTTCATGCACTTTTATAATTAGGCACACACTCTCATTTTCTCAATACTCATTGCCTTAAGCAATTTCAACTTTCACTATCACGCTTACTATCATCTAGACAAGTTTCTATAAAACACTTACCATTTATTATATTTGCATTTTCACAATGCAACTTATCATTCATCTGTCAACCCGAAGTTGACTCATACACTAACTATGTGCCCTCTTTATTTAGACAATTTATATGTAATGCTTATTCATTACGATTACACATTTCAACGTGTTCTTACAACACACTTTTACTATTACCCGTCAACCCTTGTTGACCATATTCTCAATTCATACTGTCACTTCATTTAGTCTATTCAACTTGTATGCATACAAACCTTACATAGGTTTATTCTGTAACACTTTCTTTAATTTCATCTTACATATTCAAATATATTAACATGATCACATTCATGTGTTACAACTCTTTCTAGCGCACTTCAAGTCACCTATGACTTCTAGCGCAATCTATATTTTATTCGTCACTTTGACTCATCATACTTTACCATATATCACTAGCACTTTTTCAATTTATCATGTTTTATATGTAACATGTTCTCATCACTTCTTAACTTTACACTTTAACTTTCTCATTTAGTTTAGCATATAAGAACTCATGCTTCTCAAAACATCAAGCTATAAACATACTTCGCTATTCGCTTCTTCCTTATCTTTATCTTTTTAAGCATTTATGCTTTTTCAAACTATTTACACGCTTCTTAACTCTCTTCACATATCAACGTTTCCTTTTTAGCTTTACCGACCACAACTAGGCCAACACATAGCATGCATTCAAATGCATCTATCTCAACTCATACTTTCTATACAATCGTGCTCTCAAGCACATCACATAAAACTTAAACATACAATAACTACCATAGACTTAACATCTCATAAACAATCATACAATAAGACTTAACACTTATCCGGCAAGTGTTAAAAACATTCATAACATAAGCAAAACATGAAGTCTATGGCATCATACATCATATCGCATAAGCAATCTATGTCTAGGCATCAATATCTAACTAGCCGCAAGCAATAACTTACCTTATAACTAAGGCATCATAAACCTTAGTCCATTTACCAATCCCGTCTCTAATACCACTTAGCCTTGCTACTCGCATTCCATCACTATAGCTCTATCATGCATTCACATATCGCAATACAATCCCCGACACCAACCAAGGTGCACGGCTATCTAATCACATAAACATTTCAAGTCCTCTACGGACTTACATCACATAATCACAAAACCAACACCGGCACCAACCAAGGTGCACGGCCGACTAATAATTTAAACATCTCAAGTCCCCATGGACTTGCATCTCATACACATCAACACTATCACAAGCATACCTCACCTATCATCAATAGGCTCAACTAACATAAAACATAATCCATCTAACACATAACAATCACATTCCGCGCAACTAACACTTACGTCCAAGCTTCTACAAGTGGTTTAAGACTAGGCACCCTATAGTGGAAACCTAATTCACTTAAACCGAAGCTCTGATACCAATTTGTTACACCCCGTGCCCGCTTATACTAAAAACTTGAAACTTTTTACGCGGAAACGCTTGACTTTACCGGACTCATACAAATTCTTCATTTAATAACCAGAACCTATAACATTTGACCCTTTAAAATACTTGCAAGAACATGTACTCGAAAACCCTTCAAAACATTTCACACAATTTTATAACACAACCAAAACAACCCTTCTGTGACCAACGATACGCCGTATCCTTTTGAGGGATACGCCGTATCAAAGCTGAGAGACCATGCGCCGTATCAACCTGAAGTGATACGCCGCATCACCTTAAACTTCTGATACGTCGCATCTAATATATTAGATACGCCGCATCGGCCAACTGAGACAGAACATCAGCAGGAAAACCTGCATAAACTCAATACTCACCCACAACTCATTTTGACCTCAATACAACATTATAACTTATGCCAAAACACTCATTTAGCATTCAAAACTATAACAAACCATAATACACGGCAAATGACCCGTTTGACTCCAAAATGGGTACGAATAGACACTAATCCAAACACTCCTTTAACATTTCACCAAAACACATAAAACATGCTTTGACTTACCAAATGAATACCAATTCGTCATACGACTCTTGACATACTCTTTGCCACTTGTTTACTCGTTACAAAACAACACTTGACTCGCGGGGGTACAAACTTATACACTTGAGCTCGGTATCTACCTAAGCTCTACATTCTTACCAAATCTACCCATATTGCATAACCGTGCCTTAACCCGTATATCCATATCCATATCTCACATATCCAAGCCATCCTTAACAACACGCCAACCTACAAAACGGTTAAACATCTAAACCGTAAGCATGAAGGCTTAGTAAGTAAAACGACTATAACATATCATTATACTTCACTCCACATAATGCATCATATACATAAACACTTACTTCATGGCTTACATACTTAAGTCTCATCTAGCACATAACATCAACATATTCCATAACATCATCTCATCACATAAGCCATAAACATGGCATCACATAAGCATAATCCAAGCTCATCTTCTCAACATAAACATACATAACACATAATGATAGAAATCCATATAACATATGCTATCATCATTTTACTTACCTTAATCCAAGCTAAACAACACATCAAGAACATCATCATCATCATCCTTCATAATAATAATAAAAACCTAACAACATAACAATAAATCATATAATAAGGGTTATTAAAACCCATCAAAACATAATCATCTTGCTAACCAAATCATCATATGATCATACCCATATCATATGATGATTTCCCACTTAAATCACTAACTTGAGAGGGATTACTTACTTGATAATCAAAGCTAAGAAAGATCATAAACATGGGTCATTTATCTTCTTCATTAAAAGCCATCACCTAGCTCTATCTTTCACTCCTTTTCTCCTTGGTTCGACATTCACAGGAAACACACTCTCTTTTACAGGAGAGTGTGGAAACTTATAGATAAATGGGGAAGTTTCTAGCTACAAGGGCAATTTAGTCAATTCTGCTTATTTAAGGTCGATGCGCCGTATCTATCTGCATAGATACGCCGCATCCATGCTACCCCTTATATACGCCGTATCTCCTTCTCCAATACGGCGCATGGACTATAACAAGTCGGTTCTACTTTCCATTCTACCATACGCCGCATCTAGGCTATAACAGACTAACACTTAACACTATAACCATTTGCCCTTAGACAACCACATACTCTTAGTCAAACATACTTAGGCTCGGGTCAACTTCATCTAGGGTGGGGTCTCAATACCCGGAAAACGGGTCTAACACTTGTCTTGCCATTGCTTCCTCAAGTTCCTTAGCAGCTTCAGTTGTCTTATTGCCAAGAATTTCCTTTTCATCTTCAGGATTCCAGTCCATATTGTCCTGATGGAGTTGTTCTCCCCCCTGATCATCATCAAACATGGAGTCTGAGATTTCCTTGTCAGTTAAGACTATATTGCTTTCCTGATCGATCTCCTTCTGAGCTTGGGCTTCCAAGTCAGGTTGATTAACCGAACTTGGTTGCTGAGGAATGACAGATTCAGCCTTATCGGGTTGAATAACCGTATCAGGCTGAATCGTGGATGTAGCAACTCCAGATCCTCCGGGTTGAATAACCGGATTAGTGTGAATCGAGGCTGCTTCTTGAACGGTGCCTGATCCTCCTGCTCCATGCTTCATTTCATACTTCCTTTGTTTCTTAACAGCCAATCTTGCCCTTCTTTCTTCATCCTCCTTAGTTGACTTTAGACTCATCTTTTGTGCATTTTCAAAGTTGATCTGATTTTGAAGTTCAGCTTCTTCAACAGTCATAACAACAGGAGTCTCCTCTTCTGATTCAGATGATTCAGAGTCAGTACCTTCATCAACAATCCCAGATGGTTCAAATTTTGGTTGGGGTTTGCTAGGTACAGTTCTCTTAAGAGATCTTGGATGTTGTTTCTTTGGAAGTGAGGTACTTGATGCACTGCCAGTCTTAGACCTGCTTCGAGAACGGGTCTTTGTGGATCTTGACCCTTCAACCAAGTTAGAAAGTCCCACTCGACGTTCATGGAATGCTTTATCATATGCAAGATATGCTAGAGTTTCTTTTATTTTTTCGGTCATTAGAAACTCTGGCAGTCTTGTCCCTTGTTTGTGCGTGCTCCCTTTGGGAAAGTAGACTTTGCGGAAAGTTCTATCCATCATGTATGGATGAACCTCTCGATCGGTAGGTCGTCGATCAATGTCCTTATGTAAGTCAAGCAGATAACTTATGAGAACTTTGGTGTATCGGACAAAAGGGATTTGTTTGAAAGCTTTCCGCATCTGAAATAGTATATCTTCCCAGATAAGAGCTGCAAAGTCAATCTTTTCCTGGTTCACGAACCCCCAGAAGACTTGAAGATGACTTAGTCTTGGGTGCTCAAAGCCACTATCTCTACCGGATATTGAACGGGTTATAATGTAGAAGATAGTTCTCCAGGGCTGAGGTATGTATTTTGCATTGACTTTAGAGATCTTGGTTAATGGTGTGTCGGGTTGAACATCATAACCAATGTCTTCAAGGAATTGCATGATTTCAGATTCTGAAGGTGTCGGGTAGAATTGGTTGGAAGTTTCAGGTGCATCTGGAAGGTCTAAGGCTTTGCGGAGATGATTAGGTGTGACTCTGATCCTTTTACGATCCAATTGGATTGTGAAGTACTTATCATCACTGCTCAGTGTGAAAGTATCCCAGAATTGATGTATGTACAGTTCTGGAATGGTGTCAGAGCTGTCAAGAAGGTTTCTGCACTTATGAGCTTTGAGAATCTCCACAGCTATCTGGCAGCTTGGGTCAGAACACTTTATCTTATCAAGCTCCACTCGTGCATTGTTTTTCCCTATTTCCAAAGAATACCCATGAGGAAACACTTCTTCTTTTGTGAGTGGTGGAAGAGGTTGTTGTTCTGTTGCAGCCATTTGATGTTATCTGAAGCAACAATCAAGTACAGATATGCAATATACATGATTGTTAGCATATGTTAAAAACTAGATACAACACATGGCATCCATTTTGCATTTATGATTGATTGTTACATGCTTGATCAAAGAATTTATCAAGATATTACCAAATTCTATAAAATTTGATTCATTTCGATAAGTATAAAAGATATACCTAAGGAAATAGATCAAATTCTATAAAATATCACAATTGCGATAATTATGGTAATTGCGATAATTATGCAATAGCGATAATTATGCAATAGCGATAATTAGGCAATAGCGATAATTATGCAATAGCGATAATTATGCAATAGCGATAATTATCCAATTGCGATAATTTTGGCAATTTCGATAAACTCTCATACAAGAATTTTCGATAACTTTGAAGATGAACAGCCACGTAGATTTTTGTCGAAATTCATTATAACTTAGATTTTACAACCACAAATTATCTAAATCAGTTTTAACGACTAATCTAAACATTCTGACCAAGTTATAACAACTTTCATCCATAAAATCTCAATAATCAAGCTGCTAGTGTACGATGTTCTTCATAAACCCTTAAACTCAATTAATTCACTTAATGTGTTTCTGGGTACAATCTAAGCATGCAATCATTCAATTAAACACATAACAACAACATCCCAACATTCAATTTATACTATAATACTCAAATACAGATTTCCCCAATTTTGTCGCTTAAACCCTAACACATAATTCTATCGATTTGAAGTTTCTGGGAGTAATTAAGCACACAATCTTGGTTTATAATCTATATCTAAGCATGATCATTCAATTTATTTCGACTAAAACACTCTCATTCGAAGATCCCCAATTTTACGCAAACCCTAAATCAAAAATTCACAATTGCGATAGATTTAACCGTTGGATCATGATAAAGTTAAAAACCATTTGTTATAATGACATTTTAAGCACAAAATTACTCACAAAATTTGATGATCGTGAGTAGATTTGCAGATCGAAAGTCAGCCGTAGATGATGGTGGGTGAGGTATTTAATACGTTAGGTGAAGATAGTCAGAGTAATAACTGCGGTTATTTTCTTGACTGTTTATATCTATTATTTAACTTTGCAATCTTGACACCTTTAGTCCCCTAACCTTAATGATTTGGTATTCTAAGTCCTAAACCCACCATGTGACTAACTCTAAGTCTCAACTTTTTCATTTTTTTTGCACAAAACTTATCCATCTTATGATCTTATCACCAAAAATTTTGTGAAGCAACAAATTTCTGAAAGCATGCAAGTACAAGTTTAAAAATTGAAAAAGATTATGTCTCCCCCTCAACACGTGTTCAAAAAATAATTTGTGACATTTTAAAATAAACAACGTGTTGGATAAGGGTTTGTACTTGCATTTTTTTTATATTAAATATTTACAAAGATATTTTAGATGTTTGACTCATTTAATTATTTTTGAGAAAGTTTTCCAAATCATTTGGAGTCAAACATCTCATACCAATTCGGTGAACCAGATCCACAAATCTTGCATGAGGCAAGGCTTTTGTGAACAGATCCGCCAGTTGGTGTTCAGTTCCCACAAAATACAATTCAACAGTACCCTTTTCCACGTGTTCCTTGATAAAATGGTACCGGAGATCAATATGCTTTGACTTGGAATGCTGCACGGTGTTGCATGAAATAGCGATGGCACTCTTGGAATCACAGTACATAGGAATCTTGTTGAATATGTAACCGTAGTCCATAAGTTGTGATCGCATCCAGATGACTTGAGCATAGCAGGCAGACATGGCCACATATTCTGATTCTGTTGACGACAGTGAGGTGCAGTCTTGTTTCTTTGATTTCCAAGAGACGAGCTTGTCACCCAAGAATTGTACTCCCCCTGATGTACTTTTGCGTGTGTCTAAGCACCCTGCATGGTCAGCGTCTGAAAATGCAACAAGTTCAAACCCAGAATCCTTTGGATACCAGATCCCCAAATTAATGGTTCCCTTTATGTATCTAAGGATTCTTTTAACGGTTGACAAATGCCGTTCAGTCGGTCTAGACTGATATCGGGAGCAAAGATATGTGGCAAATACAACATCCGGTCTGCTAGCTGTAAGATACATGATTGACCCAATCATACTACGATACTTCGTAGGATCAATGGGTGTCCCATGTATGTCAGCATCTAGCTTCGGGGATGAGGAGGACATTGGGGTGTTATAGGTGTCACAGCTGGTCATACCATGTTTTTTCAGGATTTCCTGAGCATACTTTGACTGACTTAGAAATATACCACGGGGCGACTGATGAACTTGCAATCCTAGAAAGAATTTAAGTTCACCCATCATAGACATCTCAAAGTTTTGTTTCATCAGTTTAGAAAAAGCGTTTGAATATTTTTTATTGGTGGAACCAAAAATAATATCATCCACATAAATTTGAACAATGAGAATGTCTTCCCCGTGTGTCTGTATAAATAAAGTCGGGTCAACAGTTCCAATGGTAAAATGATTAGCAAGTAGAAATGCAGACAGTTTATCGTACCACGCCATCGGGGCTTGTTTAAGGCCGTATAGGGCTTTCTTAAGCCGATATACATGGTTTGGATGATCTGGGTCCACGAAGCCTTCTGGTTGTGACACGTACACCTCTTCTCGGAGTTGTCCATTGAGAAATGCCGTCTTCACATCCATCTGATAGACTGTGATGTTCTTGTGTGCTGCGTATGCCAGAAACATTCGAACTGCCTCAATCCGAGCCACTGGAGCAAACGATTCTTCAAAGTCAATACCCTCTTCTTGGCTATACCATTTTGCTACCAGTCGAGACTTGTTACGAATCACTGTACCATCTGCATCCAGCTTGTTCTTCCAAATCCATTTCAATCCAACAACATAAACTCCATCTGGTCTTTCAACTAATTCCCAAACTTCCAAACGTTTGAATTGTTCCAGCTCTTCTTGCATGGATTCAATCCAGTTGTCATATGTAAGGGCTTTTTTGATGTTTTTAGGTTCAGATTGACAGACAGTGAGTGCATACATGCAGTGTTCACTATCTGAGTGAAGTTTTTGTCTTGTGATGACTGGATTGTTAGGATTTCCAATTATATTTACCAAGGGATGATCTCTTGTCCATTTGTGGGTGGCTGGAAAATGTTGAATGTTGTTTTGGTGATATGACAGGTCCATATTGCTCGAGGAGGATTCCCCAGTTTCTGTAATGGTTGGTGGTGGAGCAAATGGATTGAAAAATGCATTCCCGTCATAATCTGAAGGTGTGGGAACTTGGTTAGAAGTGGGGGAAGAATCTTCAACTGCAGGTGGAGGTGTTTGAGCCATGGGTGATGAAGGTTCAGGTTGAGGTGCATTGTTATCAACTGCTGTAGACGTAGTTGCAGATTGATCAGGTGCTTGATGTTGAACATGTTGAGCAGCGGAACTGGTGGAAGCATTTGATGCACTACTAACACAAACTTCATCAAACATTAGTGCAAACAAATCTTCCAGATCTGTCCTGTTAAAAGGTAAGGGTGCAGTCGAAGATTCAGGGAAGTTTAGACGGTTATGTTCGGGTTCTAAGCGGTCTTGCTCAGAAGCCATTTCCGTGAGTTCATCAAAATTTGCGTGTATAGTCTCTTGAATTTCCCCGGTCCGACGATTCCAAATTCTATATCCCTTAGAATTCTCACAGTAGCCAACAAATATCCTGATGTCTGCTTTAGCCTTTAATTTACCAAGATCATCTCTATCATTTTTCGGGTAACACAGTGCTCCAAAAACATGAAAGTAGTTGATGTTTGGTTTTCTGCCTTGAATAAGCTCATATGGAGTTTTGTTGTGTCGTCTGTTGATCATGCCGCGGTTCTGAGTATAACATGCAGTATTAACAGCTTCGGCCCAAAGGTAGTCTGGTAATTGGGCATTGATCAACATTGTTCTGGCTGCTTCCACAAGCGTACGGTTTCGTCTTTCAACTACACCATTCTGTTCGGGAGTGCGAGCAATTGAATATTGATGTACAATCCCATGCTTCTCAGTGTATTCCCGAAGGGTTTGATTCTTAAATTCAGTGCCGTTGTCTGTTCGAATAATCCTGACGGTGTTACGGACTTGAACTTGAATCTTTGTGAGAAACGTGAAGACCATTGAAGGAACTTGATCTTTTGTCCGAAGAAAGTAAACCCATGTCCATCTTGAGTAGTCATCAACTATTACCAAAATATACCTTTTCTCGTTTATAGTTTGAACCCACATTGGACCACACAAATCCATATGTAGCAGCTGGAGGACATGATCTGTGCTGTGTTCTGTTTTGGGAGGAAAGTGAGCACGTTGATTTTTCCCTTGTTCACATGCAGAACACAAGTGATCTTTGGCATATCTGAATTTGGGTAATCCGTCAACCAATTTATTCCTTGCAAGGTCAGTCATGGTTTTTAAATTGAGATGAGACAATCTTTTATGCCATAACCAAGCCTTTGTGGGATTAGCCTTGGAGAGTAAACAAATAGGAGATGATGCTGTCATGCCTTCAAAGGATATGGTGTATAGACTAGTTCCCCGTTTTCCTTTCATCAAATCATTTCCTTGAAGATCACGAATGAAGCAAGTTTTCTCCCGAAATGCTACTTCTAAATCTCCGTCACAGAATTGTCCCACTGAGAATAAATTGTGACCAAGGCCTTCAACATAGTATACACGACTGATCTCGATATTCCCATTAACATAATCTCCATAGCCCATTATTGCTGTGAAGTGATCATTCCCGAACCTGACCGTTCCGATGAACTTTGCGATAAAGTTTGTGAGAAGCTTGAGGTTGCCGGTCATGTGTCGGGAGCACCCGCTATCAACAATCCAGAGGAAAATTTGTATCACTTGCATCACAAACATTGGAAACAGGTGGAGAATTGGTAACGGTTGGACCCGTTGGGTTAGTAACACAAGAGTTAATTATCTTAGGAACCCATTTAAAACTTGCTGTGTTTTGTAACCAACGTTGCCATGTCCAACTAGTCTCAGCCTTTTTTCTAATGAATGCACTAGGTGATTTGGTTGTCTTAGGTTTGGCTATGGGTGTTTCAACGGTTTGCTCAGAAACAACTAGTGGTGGTTTCCCTAAAATGGACTTGGCAACAGTTTTGAGCCTAGAGGAAGAGCTACTAGTTCGTTTCTTTTTTTGTTTTAACAGAGTTTTAGCAATGCAGTTTTGATGATCACCAGATAATATACTAGCACGACAAACAATACAACTAGCATCAATCATAACATCAACATTAACATTCATAGATTCAACATCTGTTACATCATTCCTAGAATTGGACTTAGATAAGGTCGATTCTATTCCTGACATTACATCTGTGTTATTCAAACTACTTGCTCTAACTTCTGAGGACTTAGATGAGCCATTCCTAGACTTCCTGACTCTACGCTTCTGTTGTTTCTTGGGAGTCTTGGAACTGCTAGCCTTAGAGATAGTATCTAGTCCTGTGGAAGTAGAAGTGTTTGCATTAGTGGTTGAGTCTGATGCTTGGGTAATTGCTTTGTCTACTACATACATCCCTGGGGCAATCTTATGAACTTTTTCTTTGCCTTTGTCTAAAACTCTGATTTTCTTCTTCAGATCAACAATGATGTGTTGGTATTCTTGATTTTTTGAATCTAATTTTCTGTTGAGACGGACTGTGTCATTTCTGTTTTGAATAATTTCATCCAGATCCTTTTCATATTCAATTAGTTTAAGTCTTAAGAAAGCCTTTGTTTCCTTATTACTTTCAGGAACATGACTGTTTTGAAATGATAAAGATCCTATGAGATTTTGAAATTTTAGTTCAAATTCAGCACTTTGATTTTGACACCAATCAAGCCATTTTTGAAGATTAAAAACTTTGTTTTCCACATCATTGTTGATTTGTCGAAGATCCTCATTCTCCTTTACCAAATTTTCTATCTCCATTTGCAACATCTCAACATTTATAGCATGATCTTTCACAAGTAACTCATTGCATGACTCATAAAGCGAATTCATTATCACAGAAACAACGTCATAACACAGAACTTTTTCTAAGAGTCGATCATTCTCGTTTTTCAAAATTTTCTTTTGATGTTTTTGTCTTTGAAGTTTGTCGTCCTGTTCTTCGAAAATGCCCTTCATAGATGCAACTTTCGTGAATAATTCTTGTTCCCATTGTGTTGCACATTTCTTCAAATGTTTGACATGAGGCAGAATTTTCTTTTGAAGAATATCTCGCTTTTCTTTCGCGACTGGGGAAAGAAAAGTAGATACTTTGATTTGAGAATTAAATTCAATTTCATTTTCCAAAAAAAATATGTCTTCCATAATAGTATCAAAATATCGAAATAATTTACTTTCTGGTAATTTTGGATCAACATCATCCTTAGTCAAAGAATCCTTGATTTGTGCAACAGTTTTGGAACTTGATTTTCTAAATTTTGAACTTTGACGTACTCTTTTTGGAAAGCAATCTCAAAACCTTTTTCACGTTTTTCTTGTTTTTGATATCCTGAAAGTTGTAGTTTATAGCACTCATTGTCCTTCGTTAACAATGCAATTTTTTCTTTCAGATTTTTATTGATTTCATTTCATTTTTCAATTTGTGATTGGGTGGTCATTAACAAGGCCTGAAGCTCTGAATCTTGATCAGGCAAAGGATTATTTTGTTCAAGATGATCATAATTTTCATCGTAAATAAAATCATCAAATGAAACGACGGTTTTATCATCATCAAATGATACAACAGTGTTTTTTTGATCATCTAATGGAGATGAGAATGATGAATCATGTTGAACAGAATTGTCATTTGTAGATGAAGATGCAGATGGTGAAGCAATTTCATGTATAAGACATTGTGGATCAGGTACCTGAGATAGACCATCGGTGTCATAGACCGGGCCTGTCTCGGACATGTTCATCTCTTGCATGTTTGCCATGAGCATTACTGCAGCATTTGCTTCAAGATCTTCCATCTCATCATCAGATGCAGCATTGGCCATGAAGCTTTGCTCATTCTGAGTCACCATTCCTGCAGCTTTTTCATCTTTGAGAGCCATCAGAAGAGCTTCCTTGTGATATGCACTGCCCATAGTACGAGGCTTTGGACACGCATTTGCCATATGACCATTCCCACCACAGTTGTAGCATGTGATTGAAGTATTTGCAATGCCTTTCTGTGCATTCCCAGCCATCTGATTTCTACTCTGAGTAGTTCCCATACTGTTCCTATTACCCCCTGCAGAATTGAACATGTTCCCTCCTGACTGAAACCTCTGAGACCCATAGTTTCCACTGTTTCCTGAACCATATCTGCCCGAAGACCGATTCTGAATTTCCACTCTGCCATCGTTAATAACAGCTTGATTCCTGGTATTGGAAGATGAACGAAGACGATTGTTGGATTTGGTGAACTTGCCAAATGCTTTAGCAATTAATCCAAATGCTTCATTAAGAGAGTTGAAGGCATCCTCTTCTTCATCATAATCAGCGTTTGAGTACAATATGGAATCTGAGTTGTTATATGGAACCATTTGGTTGTCAGAGTATTGTGATGGTGCTTCATATGGGATGATCTGGTTAGAAGGCTGTGGATGAAAACTTGGTTGGAAAGATGTTTGACCAAATTCCTGGTTTGGTAGTGGAAAATTGGATTGAGCAACAAGAGCAAGCGAGTTAGGTGTTGGTGCTGAGATGAACCCGCCTCGTGCTGCAACTTCCTTATCTACCTCAGATTGATGTTGTTTCAGAAAGTCATACATTAGTCCATACTTGACTTCACCAATCTTCTTAGTTTGCCTGACAAATGTTGCATATTTCTGCCATTCTGGTCCAAGGCAACCCAGAAATTTTGAATTGATAGCAATCTTAGGTAACTTGATGTCATGACGATCGAGGTCATTTACAACATTTGTGAAACGGCGGTAGTATGATTCAATTGTCTCCCCTGGTTCCATGATGAAATTATTGTATTCCATGTAAAGCTTTGACTCAAGGTCTTCTTGATTTAACTCAGTCCCTTCCATTAGAAGATGCACATGTTCCCACATGTCTTTGGCAGTCTTTTGAGCATCAATACTTCGGTAAATAGGATTGGGAATCCCCTGAAGTATGTAAGACATTGCCAGTTGATTTGCCTCTTGTTGCAGTGTTTGTTCAGTTGTGTAGTTAGCGACAGCTATGGGAGTTGATGTTTCTTCTCTTTCTGAAGTTCCTGGAACAACATTTACTGGAAGTGGAAAGGGTCCTTCTTCAATGGCTTGCTTAAGATATTTCCCATGGGGTTTTTGGAGTTCAATGAATCTGAGGAATCTACTAGCCCATTGCACATAGTTACCAGGTGTCAGCATAGGTGGAGTGTCCTGATTCCCAGCCTCATGTCGGGATTGCTGACTGCTGATTGCCTCACACATCTTGTTAAACCAATGTGGTTCTCTGGAGTAGGATGGATTGTTCAGCATTTGATTCTGTTGCATGATTTGTTGAGGGGATACTTGTGGTGGAGAGAGAAATTGATGCTGTTGCACGAATGCTTGTTGTTGTTGATACGGAGGATGAAATTGCTGTTGTTGAGGATATTGCTGTAGCTGATAGTAGTAATTGAAGTGAGGTGGTTGAGACATGTCTGGATCTTGAAGATAATTAAGATTTGTGTGATGAGTTATGTTAAGTTGGTTTTGGTTAACTGAAGATTTTTGTCCAATTGCGATAAATACTGTTCACCCAATTGCGATAAGTACTGTTCACCCAATTGCGATAAACTCCAAATAGCGATAAGGAAAATAGAAATTGCGATAAAACTTAGAATTGCGATAAAAATGACAATTTGAATAAGTTATCTTAAATTGCGATAGAAAAGGCAATTTGCGATAATTTATCAGAATTGCGATATTTTATGGCAATTTCGATAATTTTATCTAAATTCCAATTTCGATAATTCTCAACTCTCCTACAAGAGATGAGAAGCAACCAAGTCGAAGTATTTTCACTTTCTTCTACAAGGAAGTAAAATACTGAGTCCCAATGCCGATAACTGAAGAACTGCCAATTGCGATGAAACCCTAACTTGTCGCTATTCGAATCGCGATAAACCCTAACTTGTCGCTATTCACCCAAAAGCCAAAATGCACTTTTCACCAACTTTTCCAATACGCGATTTTTCCGGATTTCACTAAAACGTCTAGAAAAACCAATAACAAACCGATTGTTTTTGATTGTTTAACGATTAGAAACCACAAAGTATGATGAAATTTACGATCAAGAGCGTTGTAAATGGAAATTTGATGAGATTTGTAAAACTTTTTGACGAGATGATGAATACATTCCAACAAAAAGAGTCTAACGATGAAACAAAAACACAAAAACCTTACTTAATCCTTAAAACCAACCTAAATACGATTAGATCTACTCAAACACAATCCTAACTATCCCTTTGGCGAATGATACCACTTGTAGGTCGAGTATATCTCAAACACACACACGTATAACCAAGGTAAACACGTACTACTACAATCATAATAAGCTACGACAAGAGATAAGCTAATAAGCAATAAGAGAAGAGAATAATAGAAGAGGAGAAGAGAGATTTGGAAGGGAATTCAATTCATACGATTAATGGACATGGCTTACGCAACTTACATGAATAACCAACACATAATGAGATGCCCCAAGCCTTCTATTTATAGGCACATGATTAGGGCATCATTACAAGATAGCTTCTAGAAGGTATTTCACTAAGGTAACCGGCCCATGGGCTACTAATGGACCGGACACATATTACAAACAATATAACCCATATTTAGCAACATATTATCGCAAATGGTCAAGACTTGAAATATTACAAAACGTGTTCCTAACATTACAAAAACTCAAATCCGGTAAAGCTCTTTCGTTTCAAGAGTTTAGTGTGACCACTTTAAAATTATTTGCACATGATAAGAGTTGAACTTAAAACCTCTTACGTTGCCACTAAATCACTATTATTTTTCCGAGTAAACTATAGAATAGTAAATGTTTGGTAAAACCTCGAGATCTAGTCAAATTTGCCTCACACTCCTCACTGTTTGATTAATTTCTTTTAGACACATGGCTACAATGATTTGCGATGCTAAGTAGACCTTGAAGCTTGGTAGACACTATGAGTATGACAGTTGCATGGGCAGGGTCGAGTTATTTAATTTTTTTAACAATAAAAAAGTAGACTATTGAGTTCCGTATGCTAAAATTCCAATGATTTAAAGTTTAAATAATCAAAACACCCACGATTTGATATTTTGACAAACTTAAATAACTGTATTTTGTTCTTATACTAGCTTCAAATAAAAACATTTTAAAAACATTTTATAACCTTGTTA
>CP139507.1:343587009-343663798 GCA_021014915.2 Artemisia tridentata subsp. tridentata | reverse complement strand
ATTGATTAAAAATAAGATACCTCTGGCATCTTTATGTTGAGATCTTCGGAAAGCTGGTCAATAGATGTGTTTGCATCCACATCATAAATTCCTTCAGCCCGCATTACGATGTACCCAGTCTTTTTCTCTATTTCCTCCTTTAATAACCAAAAATAGATGCTTTTTAATCAGAATTACAACCTAAACACCAACAAAGATTATAGTAATCCTTAGAAACAGCTTACTTTCGAATCATTTTCATCAAAAATTTCACCAACAATTTCTTCAACCACATCTTCCAGCGTTACAATCTGTAAATGCAAGCATCAGACAAATGTGTATCATAGTAAAGTAAAGACCATTAATAAACATGGGATTATCCAAAGCAAGGGCGCATACGTACTCCAACTGTTCCACCGTATTCGTTCAGGACAACAGCCATGTGTACCTTCCTGATGCGGAACTCTCTAAGAAGATTCCACACTGACATGGAATCTGCATTTTGTTTCCAAAAGTCATTATTACTAACCATCAAACCAATACTTAATCAAACACATCGTTCAATTGAATCAGTAAAAATACCAGGCACAAAGTAAGCCGGTTTATGAGCCATATCCCCCACAGTGGTAGTTTCTAGCAGATCTCCCTTCAAAACAGTACATAATTGAGCATTAAACAAGTCTCTCTAAGATACACAACAATAAGTTTAAAAATAAATTATAAAAAGCTAGCTTTTTGTAATTTCTAACCTTCTGAACATAGTCTAATAGATCCATTGCATATGCGATACCTACTATATTATCAACACGTTGCTCAAAAACTGGTACCCTGTGACATGTCAGCGTGTTTTTAGCACACCCTTAAATGCATCTTAGCTTAATACAAGTACAACATACCTTGAATACTGATGAGTCACCCATAAGGCATGGAAATCGATGAGTGTTGCACTAGAATCACTGGCCACAACATCAACTAATGGTGTCATAACCTCTCGAACGTAAGTGTCTTTTATTTCTAAAACATTTTCAATCATATCCTGCAAAAAAACTTTCACAAACTATTACTCTTTTATCGAACCAACATTTCTTGTTATTAGATAAATAAATCACATCTAGGATGGTACTGCACCACTGAGTGATAATGGGCTGTAATTTTTTTGCCTTAAGTTTAATAACAGCATAAGTCCAAAAGTAATAGTATATACCTGTTCTTCCTCTTCTATGGCCCCACTTAGTTCAGCTCCTCGTAGCATCAACTTTAGTTCATCCTCAGTAACATACGGCTCACTAGCAGAGATAAATTTGTAAGAAATGGAAAAACTTAAAATGACAATAAGTAGCATTATCTGCTTATATGACCAGGACAAGGCTGAAAAACATAATCGAAATATAATAAATGAACTTGATACACTAAATTCAAAAGGTTATTGCATCCAGAAATATCTAAGTGATTTTATCATCAATCTAGATTGATTTACAGAGTCAAAAAAGAGATTAGATATTTATACATCATCATCCAGCCTATGAAATTGATCAATGAGCAGTCTAGCAACAGAGGTTGCAAGTTACACTCATCTAGGTAATTGCTTCCACAGTTCCACTTTATTAGTTCCAACCGCTTTTTAATTTTAAACCAGTTTCAAATAGAAGGAAAACAAAATGTATAAACCTCCGTGCACAATAATAACTAGCTTCAAGTATTAAAAAAAAAAAAAAAGAAATATGAAAATCTTTAAGGCTTCAACACAGCACAGCACGATGTCACAAAATATATGTGTTTAAGCACAGCTGCAAAAAATCACTAAAAACCAAATGAACATCTTTATGTAGCTGTGAAACATACCTTCTTCCTTTAAGACCAAGCAGCTTGAGCATTCCCATTGAGAGATATGTTACAACTCTTCCAACAGGATACAAGACTAATGAAAGCCATGCAATCGGCCTGACCTAGAAGCAAATGACAGATAGTTTGTCAGGTAAAGTCCTTAAAACACCAAAACCAGTGAGAAATTCCCATTTTTATTATATTAAAATTTCAGTGTTGTCAGCGTACCACAACTCTTGCAACCTCTGTGGCATTATGAACAGCTATACTTTTTGGAGTTATTTCAGTGAGAAGCAAAACGGCAACCTGGTATATAGTTTATATAACGAAAAATGATTATTATCTTGGTTAAAAAAAATCCTATTGCGGTAAATAGCTTTTTGGTGGTTATTTGGACATACCGTCATTACTCCAGTGGCTGCACTGACACCTGCTTCCCCGAAAATTGTTGTTGCAGCTTCAGTGACTAGTGCTGTCGCTCCAATATTGACAACACTAAAGAGATGTGTAAAAACAGTATCAATCATAAACATAATAACAATTATCATTGCAGAAAAAAAGAGCGACTAAAAGTGACAGAAGAGAGAAAAGTACGTGGTGCCAATAAGTATGGTTGTCAAGAAGCGAGTAACATCATTGCGCAGCATTTTGAACACACCATTCTCAGACTCTTTCTCAGCCAACTCTCGAACCTGGATAAATATGAGTAGAATAAGAGTTTAAAACTTAAAGATTAAAAAAGAAATTTTCAGATACTACTAGATAACCGGGAGTATCCCACAACTTCATGAATACTGCCTTAGCTATTAAGGTAGGTGGAAAATTGTCAGAAAGGGGATCTACGATGGTGACTGGTCAGAGTGGCAAATATATTTTTTGATAATCTTTGATATCTATGCAATCTAAAAATTTTAAGTAGAGACTTTGGAGTGGATGTTTGGAGATAAATACTTTTGAGGAAAAAATATTTTGATGTGATGCTCTTTTTTTTTTCCATATTTGATGATTAAAAATTGGAGATGGCCTAAGGAGAGCTCGTGATAATGGTGAGAGAAAATTCATGCTGATGATTATTAATGACATGCTGGTCAAAACAAGTGGCTTTGAATACTACCTGGCTTTGATTATCAGATTAGCTACAAGAAGGGAGTCAAGAACGGAGGGGTTGATGTACTTTCAAAAGTCACCAATGGTGAGGTGTTACAGCTGGTCATTTCTACCTGTAGAACCTCACTGGGAAGAGTGGACACATGAAGTCATTAATGACTTGCTACTCATATAAAAAGCTTGAATGCATCTGAGTAAAAAGACTTTAGGCAATAGCTTGAACACCATGCGGTTGAGATAGAAAGTTTAGAGAGGATAAGCTTTTCACACCTTATTTTGCATTGGAGATGTTAGTAAAAAGACTTTAGGCAATAGCTCGAACACCATGCGGTTGAGATAGAAAGTTTAGAGAGGAATAAGCTTTTCACACCTTATTTTGCGTTGGAGATGTTTTTTAACCATAGCCCAGTAGTCCTAGCCGTAAATGATGGATACTAGGCGCTGTGCGTATCGACCCGTGCAGTGCTGTAGCTAACGCGTTAAGTATCCCGCCTGGGGAGTACGTTCGCAAGAATGAAACTCAAAGGAATTGACGGGCTTCCATTAATTAAATTACTAACAAAAAGATAAGACAAAGAGACTCTTATGCATTGGAGATGCTATAAGGAGGCAAGAAGTGAGTAAATACATTAAAGACTGTGTTGTTTGCATAAATTTGAAGCTGCTGTGGGTGCATGCATCACTGCAACTACCCATATCAGAGAATGTTTGGGAGGACATAGCTACGTATTACATTGAGAGACTTCTGAAATTAGGAGGCAAGGACGTCATTTCAGTTGTTTTTGACAGACCGACTAGGTGTGCACAATTGTTCCACTGAAACATACATGGATTGAAATACGTGTTCTTAGATCATATTGAAAACTACACGGGTTTCTAGAGTCGACTATTTTCAACTGAATTAAGGTGTTCATTAGCACCATCTAAAATAAATTACAAGCAATCTACGATTAATGAGCAGAATATGTGCAGGGATTTACTATCACCCTTAATTGGGTCAACCTACTGAGTGGCAGAAAAGGCTTCCCTTTAGCTTTTATAGAAACTAACATACAAGTAACGCATACCAAATAATATATGATCAAGCACCACCCACTCACATGCCTTATCTACCCAAACTCTCACAGCTAACGAGAATACAATTAAGGTCCCATACAGGGTGATACAATCATACAATTGGCGAGTAGCTATACGTCTGAGAGAAATTAGAGTCTATCTTAAACTACAGCCTTATAGACAATATTTAGTGGAAATTCAAGCCAACACAAACTTTTAGCAAAGTATTATGGTCCTTATCCTATAATAGTTAAGATTGGAAAAATTGCATGAATGCTGCAATTCATCCTAATGCACATACTCTCCTTGATTCATATCACTAAAAAACATAAGTTAATTGACTTTTGCAATTTGCTTACATATGTTATGGCGTTTGGAATTGCATTTTCAAAACAGATTATGCGTTTGCAAAAGTGCGCTTTGTGTCTGCGAAAAAACAAATATTCACTTTTCCCAAAAGCTTTGCTAAACACTGCTTTCGGATTATTTACATTTGCAAATGCAATATCAGATAGCTTCCTCAAAAAGTCAATCCAAAACACCCCCCTAAGTTATGATTGGATATCATCTTCACAGTCTTGGGATGCATGCTATTTATTCTATGGGCTTTTTGCGCAGATTCATATAGATTACTAGTCTCCTAAGTCGTAAGTCGTAACAATAAAGAGAATATTAAGAGACTTAAACATATAAATATGATAAGAAATAATACCTTCCAAGGCCAAAGGGTGGTAATGGAAGTCTCGGCCATAGAGAAGAACGCGGAAAGCCCAAAAAGAGCAGCCAAAATCAAACCTTGCTCTTTGAAAACCTTAAGTACCATCAAAATCTTTGGTAACGAATTAACAAACGAAACCTTAATCTGGTCTAAACCCGCAGTCACATAGCTTCCTCCTCCACCATTCAATACCCCTTCAGACGCAACCGCAACCGCAGCCTTATGATTACATCCCAACACTAAAAAAACACCACAACAAACAGCAGCCAAAACCAAACCTTTCTTTACCAATACCTCAACAAAATCAAAACCCCCCACAACAACAATATTTTGACTGCTGCTGCTGCTGCTTTTAACACAAACAGATGTTCTTAATCTAGGAATAATAATATTCTTGTTGTTGTGAGTTCCAACGAATCTTGTGGTACAATGTAAGATTTTACAAGGGTGTTGTCTTGTTCTTGTTGGTAATCTAAAAAGACAGGGCTTTGGTAGTGTTTTTGTTGATTTATCTAATGACCAAAATGAACATGCTTCAAGTGGTACAATATCCATATGTAAAACAATTAAGACAGAGAGATATAAAAGGATGTCGGGAAATGGGTTGTTGAATATTAATAAGAAGGTTTGTGTTGAAATGGTTGTGTTTGGTTCTTCTTCATCATCTCCGTCCCTGGTTCCAACCCAACCCACACCAAACCCTCCCCTTTTTCTTTTTGCTGTAACAAGTTAAATGCAAGTGGCACCTTCTCAAATGACCTTTATACCCCCGTAACAATCCATTTTCTATTCTTGGGTTTTCTGTACCACTTCCTTTATAAACAAAGTTTTAAAAATCTTACTAATGGTATATCTTTTCAATAAAACATTTTCTCATTGATTGAAATACAAATCAGACACTTATTTTACATCCTAAAATAGTACTAGTAATGTATACACCTCTCGTCTCGACCATAAAGCTTTTGATTTTAAACCCATATAGAAACTCCGTAAATCAAAACCCATGGTATCATCTAAATTTATTAATTAAATATATATTAATTTATTTATAAATCATTTAAAAAAAAATAGATGAATATATATATTACGAAAAACATTATGCACTATACAAACACTTTTAAGAGGAGTAGGACATTTCCAAAACACCCCTTAAAGAGCTACAAACAACAAATAGTATGCAACATACAAACTGCTATACAGGTTATTAAGCCAAACAGATACTAACACAAAAACATATCCTGTGAACATCTTAATTCACTTTTGTCACTAAGCATCTAAGAATATACTAGGGCTATGACTAAATTTCTTTTTGTAAGATTATCTTGAAAAAAATATTATAAATCAATGAATCAAGACCTAAAAAATATTATTTTACATTTATAGATTTTTATTGTAAATGTATATTTTAAAGATATAAATGTTACGTATTCCTAAATATCGTTCAACTGATCTTTCTACTTAGACATGTAACCATCTACTCATAAGTGAGAAAGTAGGTTCTTTCAACAAGTCAATACATAATTAGCGTATAAGATGTGCAAATATAAGTAAGAGGATGTTTGAAAGGATATATCATCTCTCTCTTGAAAATGGTTAAAAATAATTAAATAAATAAATAAATAAAATATATATATCACATGAACTAGAAAACCTGGTCGATCTATATCATATTCGTCAACTTATTTGTATTACAGGCCTTTTTCTTTTAGGACACATAATCTTTATAATTTTACAACCTTATAATTTACATAAATGAATTGAACCCTAATCCTAATATACGTGATTTTGTAGGTTTAAAGGAAGCTTTAAAATGTAATAACTAAATTTACATTTTTTATACCGCTTTTGTGTCAGTGTTTAGGAACAAAAGTTTTGCAAATTATGATATGTGTAATGAAAGTATATTCGATTTAATAAATTGTCAATCTTACCCATGCAATTATTACATTTTTTATTTTATTTTTTTGATAAAAAAGAAATTAAGGGTAAAATGGGTAAAGTGGTACATTGTTACTTTAAATATTTTATATTTTTTGAACAATAATGGTTTTTTACATTTTGACTAACTAAGTTTTAAGAGTTTAGTGTGACCACTTTAAAATTATTTGCACATAATAAGAGTTGAAATTAAAACCTCTTACGTTGCCACTAAATCACTATTATTTTTCCGAGTAAACTATAGAATAGTAAATGTTAGGTAAAACCTCGAGATCTAGTCAAATTTGCCTCACACTCCTCACTGTTTGATTAATTTCTTTTAGACACATGGCAACAATGATTTGCGATGGCAAGGGCCTGTTTGGTAGGGGCTTTTTGGAGGAGATGTTAGCTTTTTGTTAAAAAATAATCTCCTCTAAAATAAATAGCTCCGTTTGGATACATTAACTTCAACTTTATTTCAACTAATAGCTCCTGAATGAAAAATTGATTCATGAATCTTTTTAAACATCTTGGAGCAGTTAAAACTTTAAATTACTGATATACCCTTCAAACATTTGTTTACAATTATAAATATGTCCTTTTATGTCATTCTACATCTTATATTTACATTTAACAGCTAACTTACCAAACACTTTTATTGAAAAAAAGATACAGCTTGTAGCACATGTTAACAGCTTTACAGTTTACATCTTACAGCTTACAGTTTACAACTTACACCATACAGCTTACAGCTAATTTTGCCAAACATACCCTAAGTAGACCTTGAAGCTTGGTAGACACTATGAGTATGACAGTTGCATGGGCAGGGTCGAGTTATTTAATTTTTTTAACAATAAAAAAGTAGACTATTGAGTTCCGTATGCTAAAATTCCAATGATTTAAAGTTTAAATAATCAAAACACCCACGATTTGATATTTTGACAAACTTAAATAACTGTATTTTGTTCTTATACTAGCTTCAAATAAAAACATTTTAAAAACATTTTATAACCTTGTTACATTTGCAAAACTATTAAAAAAAAAAAAAAAGGATCAAGATTTATGCGTAGAAGGTAGTAAAACCAGAATCAATAACCATGTCACTACAAGTACAGAGGTGATACAAACCAACCTAAGATGACTGCTTGTAATCGACCATGCTCCCATTTCTCGGATGTCGTAAGTTTACTAATAAAACAAACCAACCTAAGCAACTACAATAACAACATTATTGGCAACGACCAAGAACACGACTTCATAATGAAGACCTGATGAGTCAAGCTTCTGTTTTTTGGTCCTAATTTCATCTCCAAGATGGCATTTACCAAGAGCCTACGTCAAACTTCACATGTAATACAGATTTATACAGAAAGATTCTAATATTTTGAAACAGCAGAAATATTCTTTTAAATGTAATACTGCCATTTTTGCTGTCAGTAAGCTTCCGTATCGCCAATCCTTGCAACAGGTTTAAAGTAAGATCATATGTAGCTGGTGAAAGCTCGAAATACCTTGAGAAGACAATGTATTATTTGATTTTATTTTCATACAAGAAATACATAAGCTCTACGCACTTGGATTTATGGTTCCGTTTGGAATGGAAATAAAGACGCAAACGTAACATAGGACTCAAAAGTCTAAACAGATGCTAGGGACTGCATAGCAGCTGCAGCGTGGAACCTTTGCCTTAAAAATTACCATAACTTTAATGTTTTGATAAACAAAGCTCCTGATGATCGTTGGTCCTCGTATTGTTTCTGCTGCAACTTTGAAAGATATTTAGGCAACTCAAACAAAAAAAAAGTAAAGTAAAGTAAAGTAACTCCCAATACCGTCTTCCACGGGTTATGGGTCCCAATACCGTCTTCCACGGTGTATGGGGGAGGTTGAGACGTAGACAGCCTTACCCCTACCTAAGGTAGAGAGGCTGCTTCTAATTCTACTAAAGGTAGAAAAGGACCTCCGGCCTTGCAAGGGGTGAGGATCGAACCCTTGACCTCTGTCTCCAGAGGCAAGAGTGGTAACCACTTGATCCAACCTTGCTCTTTTTATTTAGGCAACTCAAACAGATTCTGAAAAAAAAGGTCCATAAAGAGCTAAATATACTTGCTTTGGCATACGGCAACGAAATTTTGTCATTAATCCTAGTGTCACCAAAAGTGCCATAAGAGGACAAGTTGAAACTCTTAAGGATGCAACACTACACAAAACAGAAAGAAAGACATTTTAAGGATGCAATACCACATAAATTTGTACAGCATCAACATAAGAAATACAATAGAAGACAATAATAGTTTCTTTCTTCCCTACAATCAAACCTATCAAGCCCAGAGTCGTGTTATTCTATTGTTACAATGAGGGACGGGAAAAGGAGTTGAATCTAATACAGAAGGCAGTTTTTTTATAAGATAAAAAACAAGGCTTCTACCACAGAGCAAAACAAACAAGGAAAAAACACACACCATCTTACGGCATTTACTAAGCAGGCGTAGGAAAACGGACAGTTGGGATAAGTTTCAAGACATTTCTCCTTTTAACAGTTGCACCAAAAGATTCAATCATGTCAAGATCTTCATTCTTGATGGTGCTATCTGCTAGTTTCCAGTCAAAGTGGTAAAGTAAAGAAGCAAGTGGAAGCTCGAGATTGGCTAATCCAAACGATATTCCTGGACATATTCTCCTTCCAGCACCGAATGGGATGTATTCAAAGTCACCTCCTCTAAAATCCATCAAGCTATTCAAGAATCTTTCTGGATCAAATCTTTCAGGATCTTTCCAATACTTTGGATCTCTACCAATCGCCCAAACATTCACAATCATTTTAGTCTTTTCTGGAATATCATATCCATTGATCTCACATTTTTCCTTGTTCTCCATTGGAAGCATTAAAGGTGCCGGAGAGTGTAATCTTAATGTTTCTTTAATCACCGCCTTTAAGAAATCTAACGATTGGATGCCTGTTTCATCAACCGTCGCCTTTGTGTTGAAAACCCGTCTAACTTCAGTCTGTGCCTTTTCCATTATTCCTGGGTTCTTCAGCAGCTCTGACATCGCCCATTCTATGACTGTGGAAGATGTATCACTACCAGCAGATAATACATCCTGAGACATAAATAACGACAATTCAAAGAACTTTGAATTTAGAAATAAAATATATAACAATAAAAATACTTACCAAGATAATTGCTTTGATATTGTCCATGGTCAAGGGAATTTCAAGGCTGCCATGCTCCTTGACTTTCAGAAGAGTGTCCACCAATAGATGAGTATTCACATCTTCTTTTCCTACTTCATGTGCTTTGTGCTCGTGAATAATTTCGTCGAGCATTTGATCTAATCTATGATGAATCTTTTCAAGTTTGGGCCTAAGCCCACTAAGATAGGCGAGAAGTTTAGAAGAAGGATAGAGATCAGGAAGGGTAAATCCACCAGATAAGGCCATGGCTTCATCGATAAGTGATATCAGTGCTTCTTGATGTTTTAACTTCTTTCCAAAGACTGATCTTGTAGTGATCCCGTATGTAAGTGCATAAATATGTTCACTGAGATCCATCAGGGATCCAGACTGTTTAGAGATTGTGTGGATGAACTGAGATACTTCTTCTTTCCTTATTGGTTTAAGTGATTGAACATGTTTTGCACTTAAAAGTTCTGTATTGCAAATCCTTCTGAGTTGCCGCCAATAATCTCCATATGGTGAAAACATAATGTTTGTGGATTTGTAGGCTATGATATGTGCAGCAAGAAGAAAAGGGCGATTGGCAAAGTTTATATCATGGGTTTTCATAACCTCTTTTGCAGTTTCTGCTGACGAGGCAACGACTGTGGAATTCTCTCCAAGTTGTAGGTGCATCAGCGGTCCATATTTCTGGGCCAAGTTTTTCAAGGTACGGTGTGGGAGTGGGCCCGCAACATCAAGAAGGTTTCCTAGAATAGGCAGCTTTCTAGGTCCAGGAGGTAAATTTGGGGTTGAATGATTTGTTTTGGATCGCCTCGAGAATTTCATTATCATTAAACCAAAAAGAAATGTGATAAGGATTTGGAACGGATGAAAAGTGAACTCCATTGAGGATCTGAATCTGGGAGCGGTTCAGCTTTAGCTAATTATGATATAGCAAAAGGGCAAGCTAAGCCCTGAGTTATATGTGGTTTTTCTATCACTGAAAATAAGCAGCATCTTCGTTATATATTATAACTAATTTTTAGGGGAACAGTGTTCATAATTTGGCACTATCAAAGCAGACGTGTTTGTTTGAAAAGTTATTGATTAACACAATGTGGATGTCTCAGAAAGAACAAAAAATGCAACACAAGATCCTCTTGGGCATGTCAATACCAACGCTAAAAGACAAAAACGAAAACTATGATTAAGAATACAAATATAAGAAAGTCAGAGTGTATCTTTCAGTTTCATAGGAATATAGGATAATGCAGTAGTCTGTAAAAAATGAATTGCATGTATGTCTAGTGATGTGGCTATTTAAACCATGACAAGGGCTTAGGACAAGAAATAGATAAGATAAACAAGATGCAGCAAGAGTCTCGTAATTTCTAAAACCCACACCTGATAGATACATCCCAGAACCCCCAAAAACCATTCAGCCAATCAGAATAAGGGACTAACCTTTCTAGTAGCCGCCAGTCTGGAGAAAAACGTGTTACAGTTGCTGTACAAATCATCAGATGCTCAAATGCACGTTTTAGATTCGATTTCACTCAGCCAGAGTAGCAATGCTTAGATTGTTATATGTAAAAAGTAAGTGAAATACAGACTTGAGCCATATGGAATAAGAGTGCATTTTAAGAAACCAAGAACTGAAAAGAAAGCTTTATGGGGGCATGGGGTTAGACCTGCTGTGACTGCTTCAATAGTTTTAGACTAAAACTTTTAGTACCATGAATATGAAGAGTGTAGTTAACCATTTCAACCCATCTACTTATAAATGGGTCGATTTTGGTTGTGCTTTAATTAAAACAGGTGAAACTATAAAATGCAGCTAAAAGGGTAATGGGTCAAGTGGGGCAAACAGTTGAATGTCAGCCAGTCTATTTTTAACCGGATACAACCTCGTAAATCGTTTTAATGAACCATTCAGATTATTATTGCAAGAACATTACTGTTGTAAACAAAACTATAGCATTACTATCTGTACAAAACATGAACAAGAAATGTGTTTGCGGGCCAACTCAACCCAATCCAACTCACTTTGACCCGTTACCCAACCCACTCATCTTGCGACTTATTATTCGCAACCTGTGAGGTAAGTGTAGATCATTTTGGAATATCTAGCCTTTTATCACACTTTATTGTTTTTCTAGATGAGGAAAGGTCTTATTTGATATGCGGGGGTACAATAGGTGCGCGATGATAAAAGAGTGCTGTGATGAAATTGATTGCAGCATGAACTCAGTTCATTATCAAATGATACTGTAATAAAGCTATATTTATGCAGAAAGACATCATATAAGAACACTGGAACATAGATCAACTCTGAAAATAAAAACGTTCAGTTAATTTTATCAACAACGAAAATAAGAATTATTTCCATATGTGGAGAACCAGTGACATACTATTTACAAGATCAAAGTTTAGTACTAGTATCATATAGTATTCCTTAGGTGACTATAGTTTCTTTAGTCAATTAACACTCACCAAAATCACGCAGAAAGTCCACCTAAGCATATAGTCCAGAAGTATAGTAATATATGCAAAGAACAAAAAGGAAATCCAAACTGGAAACTAACAATTAATCTTCATAACCACAGTAGCTACTTTTTGTAGATATACTCCATTTTCTCTCAATACAATATAAATGCATGAGTATATATCTCAAGCGATATACAAATTAGTACAGAATTACTAGCACAAGAAACAAAATCACATAAGGGGACAAATACAAGGGAGAAAAGGCTCAACCAATTACGTATTAGCATAGCAGACAAAATCACACAAGAAGTTAGAACTACACGAAAATGACATTCATAAACATCGGAAATCCTCTTTTATTCATTATAATCTGCATTAAACTGATGGTACAACTAAGAGATAGTTCACATAATTAAACTCATATACATTGTAACAAATGAGAAGATCTTTTAACTCCAACCGAAACAACAAAAAACAAAAACAAAAACAAAAACAAAAACAAAACTGATATCTTCTGAGATCCAATCAAATAGTGAACCTTAAAAAAGACGATATAATTCTCAAATAACATAATCAGACCATTCACTTATATCTGAAGTATGATCCATAGTAAGACCAGGTATCTTATCAAGCTTAACAGGACCAATTAACTTAGCAGGATTCTCAACAGCAGTAGTCCTAGCCGGCACATCTCTCAACACAACCGACCCCGCCCCTATCTTCACCCCATCACCAATCCTAACATTACCCAAAACACACGTCCCCGCCCCAATCAAAACACCGTCACCAATCTTAGGATGCCTATCACCACTCATCTTCCCAGTACCACCCAACGTCACATTATGCAATATCGACACGTTATCACCAATAACAGCCGTCTCACCAATAACCAACCCCGTAGCATGATCAAACAATATCCCACTACCAATCCTCGCTCCTGGATGTATATCCAACGCAAAAACCTCGGAAACCCTATTCTGAACAATAAGCGCTAAAACCTTCCTATCTTGCAACCACAACCTATGCGCTATCCTATGAGCTTGACAAGCTAAAAAGCCCTTAAAATTCAAAAAACATTGCACATAACTTATACAAGCTGGGTCCCTTTCTTTAACAGCTTTTAAATCTTTTTCAACACATTTAACAATATCTTGATCTTCATTAAGCACATTTATAAAAAGATCATAAAGGGTCCCACTAGGAAGACTTAAATCACCCAACTTAACAGAAAGATGATAAGCTAAAGCAGTATCTAAAACATTATGAGACAAAATAGAGTTCAAATAATAGCTAGACAAAATAGGTTCTTGATCAACATCAGATTGTGCTTCTTGTTTCATTAAAAACCATATATCATCATCATGGTCAAGATTATTTTCATGATCATGTTTTGTGTGATTTTTTGAGATGGGTATGCTTGAAACATGTTTTTGTGAATTGGGTATTAAAAAATTTGAGTTATTTTCAAGTAGTTGTGAAGTTGAAGAATTTTGGACACAAAAACATGTTTTTTTTGGTGTTTTTTGGTGTGTTTTTTTGGGGGGATTAAGGTTGTTAAGTGAGAATGATCCGACAAAACAGAGAGACATGAGATGAGTTTGTAATATGGGATTGTTGTTATTATGGAAGATGTGTTTGCATATGTAGTAGTGTTTGTGTGCAGGTTTCTTGAGGCGTGGATAGGTCAAAAACCAGAATTTTCATAGGAGTAATAATGATTGGAAATTAGCTTCTTTTTTTATTGTTTGTAAAAAAAAAAAAAAAAAGTTTGTGGCTATATGATTTCGGCTGATGTGATTGGGTTTAGTGGATGATATCCCCCGGTCACAAGACATATCAGCTTTCTTTCTCCGATAATTAGACATTACCAAATTGCCACAGTGGTGACTATTTTTTTTTTTTTTTTTTTTTTAATTTCAAATATTTTAAACAACAAGTTTAAAATTCATTAAAAATAAAAACATTATAATACTAAATTAAAAACTTAAACATTACAATACTTATTAAAAACTTAAACTAGTAATCTAAGTTGTAACGTGCCTTAATTGCTACCTTAAGCTACAAAAGTTCATTTCGTTGTCGTTCGGGCAAATTTGGGTCGATTGCTGAATTGCAGAAAATCAGGTCTTGCTTCTGTTTTGTGATGTCCATGATTTCCACTTGCTTTTATTGGAGTTCAATTTTCTCTCTTTTAATCGCTAGCTCTTGTTCCTTGAACCTAACGTACGACTCTTCAATGTCCTTATTTTTTCCTGGTTTTGACGGCTTAAACTTGAAAAAGGTCTTGGCTAGCGAATTTGTCCATGATGATGGTGGATCACGAGAGGAGAAGGATGATTTCTTCCTGGTTGTGTCACGACTTTGTGGTCATGATTCTCTAGTCTCTTCCTCATCATCAGAATCATCCACGTCTTAGAAATTCAAGGGACCTTGTGTTGACCCCGAGGTAGTTGTAGAACCCTTTGTTTTCTTCCGACTATTCGATCTGAAAGCAGGCACCTCCTTCTTCCAAGCATCATGATGCCTCAAAGTTTTTCAACAATCCTCCAAATTAAAATCATGACCGTAAATCACACGGTATTCTCTAAGAGCTTTTTCTTTATCATCTGCATCATTCTCACCACTTCCATGATTATCCTTGATATTATCCATAATAGCACAAAAATTCTCAACCCTACTACGAATCCTATTCTTCCATTTGGTCGTCATCGAGTCGTACATTCTTTGTGAACCAGTTTCCTTTTCAAAGTACGCTATCACCTCCTCCCAAAAGCGGTGCCTGTTTATAGCGTTTCCTCTCTTGGAATTTTCCGAAATATAAATCCAAGCTCTACAAAGCGCGATCTCTTCCGCCTTTGTCCATGGTTCGTTCTTTTTGGCCGGTTCGGGCTTTTTGCCTTTGTCCTTCGCCTTTGTAGCACGTCGCGAAGGCTTCTTTGGTTTGATGGGTGACGTCTCTTCGACATCATCATCGTCTTCAACAGGCATGGAACCGTGGTACGAACCGTGACCCGAACCTTGCCCCATCGAAGCATCTTGACTCAGATAGTTTTTGGTCGAGTATTGTTGAGTCGGATAGTCTGCCATATAATCCTCCAAATCCATTTCAAGATTAGCACTACAAAGCGGGGAATAATCTTGATACGGTTGGGAAGAATGCAAGAAATCCATGTTAGGACGATACGACGACCCACTTGGTTCTTGGTGATAATCCATATTAGGACGAGATGGATTGACATATGGACGATTAACGTAAAACGGGTTTTGATTTTGATTCGGTTGTGGTAGTCATGATGTATATTCAAAAGCGGGTGCACAAAAGCGAATACCCCAATTTTGTGGTGGTGTTATGCCGGTTAATTCAAAGTTGTTTTCCGGCGAGAAATTCAAATTCGGGGCATTTTGGGGTAGTCGGGATCGTCGGTCTTTTGATGTGGGAGTATTTTTTTTTGACATGGTGAATATGGATGAGAAGTTGTTTGAATTGTGTGTTTAGAAGTGTGTTTGAGGTTGGTATTTATAGTGTTGTAAAGTGGTAAAGTTGTTTGTTTTTTGGTTTTTTTTTTTTTTTTTTTTTTTTTTTTTTAAATTATTAAACGGTTAGAATTTTTGAAAATATGTGTGTGTTTACAATCGGTCAAACTCGAACCGATAGTTGTTTTTTTCCCCTCGACCGATATTTGACCATTTTCCCACAGTGGGTCTGACCGACTTCAAAGTCGGTCGACCTCATCTCTTGACCGATATTTTCCAGCCCATTGTGAGTAGCCTTATTGTAACGGAGTTGATATGCACATCACTACAATTATACATATAGGTGTTGTATTATGTGCATCACTAGTGTGATTTTGTGGTGTGCACATCACTTTTGGTGGTGTGCATATCAACTCCCTTAGAGCATGCGGTATCATGCCCTCGAGTTAAACCTTAACTTAGTGCCACGTCAGCGCCACATCAGATTTAACATTTTAACCTTAACTCAAAAAAACACCCCTTATCATAACTCAACCATAACTCAACAACAATTTACAAAAACACCCCTCATTTAGGGGTCAGAAACGATTTTTTTTAATTGAATGTTGCCTTTAACGCACGTTAAAGGGTTAACTCAAGGGTTAACGCTTGACCTTAACTCATTAGGGCGGTATCATGTAACACCCCCTAAAATTTGAGTTAACAGCGGAAGACTTAATAGGGGTATTACTGGTAGGATCATAGTTATAATCATAGAAAACGACTCAAAAGAGGCGTTTTGAAAGTTATTGTCATTCATTTAGAGATTCAGGTACAAAAAGGAGATTTCAACGTTTAACATTTCACCAAAAGGTATTGTAAATTTGATATGAATGACAGAATTTATTTGACACCAAAACCATCCGTTAATGCCCACCCCGTGCCTTGAATGCTCCATTAATTACCTGAGATAAACATGCTTAAAAGTGTCAACACAAAGGTTGGTGAGTTCATAGAGTTTGTAAATAAACAGTTGATTTCAATTGTTTCGAGAGTGAGGTGATAAATTGTAATACCAATATTGATGAAACAAGTAGTGAGTTACGTTGAGTAAAAATCCATAAGTAATCTATATGTAATCAGTTGAACACTAGTTCAACTTTAAGTGGAAATGGGCTACGTTGTTATACGCCCGAAATGTAATAATGGGTCATATAATATTCCCTGATCTTATAACAGCGGGTCAAGTAATCTCCCCTGTACTAATAACAGTGGGTCAAGTAATCTTCCCTGAACCTATAACAGCGGGTTAAGTAATCTCCCCTGAACTTATAACAGCGGGTCAAGTAATCTCCCCTAAAAGTAATTCAAAACGTATAAAAGTAGGGGCTATGAATTCTTACAGTAATATGTAAAAGTTTAGAGTACTTGTGAAAGTAAAAGCAAGTAGTTGAGCATGTATCTCCCCCAAAGAGTTTATAAAGTAATTAAACGAGTAAAAGTGGGGCTACGACTCACCTTGAGTGTATCTGGCAAGGTGGAATTATGAAATTAAGTAAGATTACAGATGAGATTACGGAAACGGCTTCAACACACGACCTGAATACATAGGGAAGTCTAAGAATTTGACTTATACGAATAGTGAGTGTGAAAGTGAGAAAACGGATGATGATTTGATCGGTGATGTGAGTTTGATATGCTTAAAATGCCTAAAATTTAAAAATAATATTACATATAATATTATCTTGTTTTTATGTCATTTAAATCCAATAATATCGTTTCCTTGAAAATGGTGAAACGAATCGTTAAGTTAAATCGTTTAAAACTCGAAATATAACGTAACGTTATAAATTAAATAAATGAAACATAGACAAATGCACGTGACGTGACGGGAAATCGTAAAATGTAAAATAGAGATGAAAATGTCAAATACATTCTGTTGGTCCTTGTTCTTTTCCTGTTTTTACACTTTATACCCTAACAGCGTTAGCGTTGCACCGTTAGTCCTTAGTTACATATAACTTGCATTTTTAGTCCACTAATTGTCCAAAATGACATTCTGAGCTTGGAGTTTAATATAATATCAGTTTCTACCCAAAAGTTATGGTTTTGGCAGTTTCAGTCCTTGTTTTTAACAGTTGACAATTTTAGTCCTTCTAAGTGAAACTAGTTTGCAAATTTAGTCCAAAAGTACAAAAAAAGTGGGGAAGAATTATCCGAATTTTTTTGTGGCTTATTAAGGCTTATTAAAGCTTATTTCAACTGCTTGTTTGCCAAAAGGGCTTATTTTTCTATTAATGGGCCTTAACGAGTTAAAACAAAGGCCCATTAACGTTTTACAATCCATGGGCTTTAAGACAAGTTGGGCTTATCCTTAGGCCCATTTTTAATGTTATAAATTCATATCAAAAGTGCTTATATGCTTAGCTTATTCAGATTGCTTAATAATAGCTTAATGGGCTTCTTAGTCCAAACCGAAATATAATACAAGTTTTAACAGCGTGTGATTTGATTTACTTTGGCCATTTTTAAAGGCTTTCTAGTGCTTATCTTGGTAAACTATAAACATTAAATATTTAGCTTGTTGTATGGAGAAATAGGTCGTGTAAAAACATTGGTGTGTTGTTAAGTCGAATGTGACTTTAAGTGGCCATTTAGGAGGCGACTTGGGACAGTTTCAAAGTTAAAAAGACTTAGAAAAATATTGAGATTGCATGATTTATACGTGTGAGCATAGGTACAAATGAGGTTTGAATATGCATGTAGCCATAAAATAAATGTGACGTGAGTGTGTTTCATGGTTCCTAGGCCTTCCACAAGGGAGGCAAACCATGTTTTGTGTTCTAGTAATAAACGTGATACATAAAAATAAAGGTGAAACATGTGCGTTCGAAAACAATGAAGATACGTTGCATGATATATCAAAATGTAATGAAACGGACTTGAAATGAGATAAGAGGACTTACGACACCTCTAGGGTGGTGAGTGAACGTGTATAGGTGATTAGAACAAACGGAAAAATCCCACAACTCGCTAGAACGATTTAATATGCTTCAAAATTTAATCCTTGTGCTTCAAATGAACTCATATAAGAATGGGAATACTTCCTGGTCTTTTGTGGTTCGTTTAACTCACTGAAATGAGTTAGAGAATGGTTTAAATGGCTAGGTGTGAAAGGGAGTGAATAAAAATAGAAGTGTACGTGTATATATACACGTATGAAGTTTATATGTATATTTTTAATCACCACTTGTTCGAACAGTGTATTGGCAGGAAGAATGTAAGAGATATGGACTTTAAGAAGATTGTGTGCTATATTTTGTAGGATTTGATTTGGTTTTCGATTTGGTCACAAAATATATGTCGACATAATAGTTTTTATAGGTCTAAAAATGATTCAACGTGTAACATTGAGTTAGGGTAGGAGAAATACACTCAATAACATATTTATGAACTAAGAATATCATTTGAACTAGGTGGAAACAAGTTTGGGTCGAATTGGATAACTTGGTGAATTTTAATATGTCTGATGCGTGTCGTGTGTCGTTGCGGTTTAGCAGTTTTAATGCCTACTCAAGTCTTAAATTTATATTTAGCCGACTTATCAATAACACACACACTTAACGAGCAGTGTACCCGGTCAGTATGAATATAATGGTAAGTAGAGTGTCGATCACTAAGAGTGGAACGTATTATCTCGTTATTCTAATCAGTATTTTAATATATTAAGTTAGCTATACAACCTATTCTAACGCAAGGGGGTTCAGCCTGAGAGACTGGCACGATTTGGTTGCAATTAAATAATAAACTAAACCAATAGGCACGAATCAGCAAGTAGCACACACGTACACAGATAAATACTCGAGACAATAAGAGGGCTGTCTTTATGATAAGTAGTTTGTCACTTGTTTTATTGCTAGTGTTATATGAAGTGTATAGTTCGATGCAACGCACCGAGATTAAGTCCTTTCTCGTTGGTTCTAATCTTATCGGCGAGTAAACCCTTAATGATTACTTATGACTATCCCGTTTATCTTTCTCCTACTTTTCTACAGACCATAGAATGCATAGGCGATCTAATAAACAGGCGAGGGCAGAGGCATGGCGACCCGATCAACGCTCAGCTAGACACAGAGGTTATCAATGCACTAATAAAAGTCACCAATGACATCAACATATAAACTTTAATTAATGAGAAAGCAGTTTTAAGGGAGTGCAATCTTTCCGTTGTCACATTACACAAGCCACCAATCTTGATGAATTAAAGTTTACTAACACAATAAAACAAAACTACTTAATGAATTAAACACATGCAGCACCTTTCTTACAGCTCTTGTATCTTTGATTTGGGTGTGTCTTGTGCTGCTGCCTTGACTGAATTCGTCCTAGGTTTCTGGTCTTCGGTCTTCGGATATAATATGTGTCACCCGAAATTCGTCTGGTCTTGGGGTATTTATAGTTTCTGTCTGAGGGTAAGATGCGGCGCATCTAGTAAGTAGATGCGGCGCATTTACTTAACTTCGCGTGGGGTCCAAGATTATAATATTTAGGAATATTCGTACACCGCCAGAAGATGCGGCGTATCTTCATTTATAGATGCGGCGCATGTCCTCTTGTATCTTGGATCGTATCTGGTGAAATATCGATAGTGATGCGGCGCATGTCATAAGTGAGATGCGGCGCATCTGGAGCAGAATAGTCTTCATCTTGTACATTTCAGTAGACTCTTAACTTCTTGCATGTTTTGCTCCATAATTAGTCCAAAATCGCCAAGTTTCACCAAATGCTTGTTTTCAACTGAGAATTACAAAAGTAAACGATTAAGTATCAATCCTCATACATAATATAATAAAACAAGTCAAATTAATAGGATAAATGATAGTAATAATATGTACTTATTTGAGTTCATCAAATATCCCCCCACTTGAACTTTACTTGTCCCCAAGTAAACCTTAGAATTAGATCTTATGAAAATGTATCCTAAAAGATATTAGGATTTATTTTTATATTTAAGCATGTATTTGTTTTTGTCATAATCACACAACTAAACACTTAACGAATTAGAAGTAGAATAAAAATATTTTGATAAAAGCAAATCTAATCATTTAACTGTCCAGTCGCGACGAATATTCTATCATAAGCTTGGCAAGTATACACATCTCCTCCACTAAAGCCAAGGAATAACAAGTCTAAAGCGGTAAAAAGGGTTTTTAGGTCTAAGGGTTAATTATTCTTAATCACTATCGATCTCAAATTCCAGAAAAGGCGACAAAATCACAAATACATGATCGAATCCACGAACACGATACTTGCAATTGCTCAAATCCTTAACTCGAATAGGCTAAAGATAGGTCCAAACTTCACCAATAATAATATATCAAAAAGGGCGACAAAATCATAAATACATAGCCGAATCCACGACTACGATACTTAAGATTGCTCAAATCCCTAATCTAAATAAATCAAAGGTTTGGTTGGATAAAGAATAATATAGGGCATGGATAATATTTGGGATATAAATTGGTGTAAAACGAAAAATAAACAAAACAAATAAATTAAAATCCTAAGTGTGGTTAATCACTATCCCAACCATCCCATGAATAAGACTCATATCATTGAATAACTCACGCTTTAACACTTGAAACACACGCTTTAGGTAGACACGAATTATACTCAACAAGATCTTAATCAAAGAATAAACCTTAGTTGACGTTCCCATAACTGCCAACTCCCATTCAATCCATAGATATAATATACAACAAATAGTGGTGATATCGACCACTTACATAACTTTACATCGTTGGTTAAAACAAACATCCAACTTTCTTCTTTTTTTCTTTTTCTTTTCTCATTTTTTCGATTTTTTTTTTTTTTTTTTTTTTTTTTTTTTTTTTTTTTTTTGAACATAAACATAGGTGTGTAAAATTTCACTACATCACTGTAATGATAATTCTGGATAATTATTCCATACTTTTCATGACTTCAGAAATAACGGTAATAGTGAAAGTAGTAAACACACGAAAAATAAACTCAAAGATATACAATATTTACTTTCACTCCAATTGCATTGTGCAATTTCCCGACCTAACCATAGATAATGAATTACGCACGCGAACACAGGTAATGTAAGGAAACACACTTTGCCTATAGCAATTAACCAACCACGGACTTTAATCTACAGGGTAGGCTAAGGTGTAAGGTGTAACGAAACATTATAACAAAGGTGTAAGAAACGAAAGGAATGGCTCTGAGTGTTTTTCTAGGGGTATCTTACTCTAAAAGTGAGAGTAACAAAAGGTTTATACGGGGGTTAACTAACCAGTGTAGTTAGCTAATATCACATAACATATAAGGCTATTTGGGTGTAATCCTAGAATTTACCAATTTAGACAAGTCATTCCAATTATATAAATAATACTTATTTTGGTGGTCTCGAATAGTATACAAGCCAAGTTCTAAAGTTTACAAGTCACCGACACACTCATAGATTTGTGAATTTTGAAAAATCACAATTTTTGAAAATAACGTCATGTGTGCAGCTATGCAACTTAGACTTTAAACAAAAACATGCTAAAAATTTTAAAGTTTTGATATATTAAGCACATTTTAAGCATATTTTGAAAAGTTTAGGACAAGTAAGTGTTAAGTGTTCTAATTCTCCAATCCCCCCACTTAAGTTAAACAACGTCCTCGTTGTTTGTATAAAAGGTTAAAAACTGAAAAATAAAAGAATTAGAACAGAAAAACTCCCCTGAGATTTGCTCGGTATGATCCTCCATTTGTATAAGAGCAAAAATCATCTTTCTTGTGGATTAGAACGTTTAAGCTTCATATTCGATATATCCACAGGAAATGCAGGAATCTATAATACCACCAAGGCTTCAAAACACACCTAAGGTAAGAAAGGTTCAAACTTGCATAACACATTAGTAGTTAGGTAAAAATAAAGCATAAAAATTAAAAATGAAAATCATCAGGTCAGTCGATGCGCCGTATCTTATGGAAGAAGATACGCCGTATCGAGCCTGGAATAAATACGGATCAGAATAAAAGATGCGCCGCATCCTTAACCAGGGATGCGCCGCATTAAAATAAACTGATAAAAAGTTTTAAATTCGGAAATAAAAAATGCAGAAAAGTAAAATAAGATATGACCATTGCAGGAGATGCGCCGCATCTCAGGATTGAGATGCGCCGTATCCTCTGCGGCCTGAAACAAAAATAAATTAAAAAGAAATAAAAGATAGGATGCGTCGCATCTGTTTAGCAGATGCGGCGCATGTGTTCACCATCCAGACTGCAAACAGTCTGTTGTAAAATGGCTCGTTCCATGGTTTATCTCTCACGTCCTCTCGTACTCTCATGCTGAACTTAATGCCAGTCTTTGTCAAGCATGTTAAGAAATATAAACTGAAACATCAAATGCATAAATGAGAACAGCGATTAGTATAATCCAAAAAGAATAATAATAATGTGCATGGAACAATGTCAAATAACACGTGGAATCAAGAGATCAAGGGTCAGTCTGGTCGTGTGGGTGGGTCCCTGAGGTGCTGGCATCATCAGTCCTAGGCCGGACTCTGCGAGCGTATGCACGTGTCACTCCCGCAACATGAGTACCATCTGAACGGGTGTGGGTAATACCCTGCTGCTCCAAGAGTCTGCTCACACTCATAACCAGCCACTCTGAATCTCTCCTCATACCATCAACAATCCCTCTCAACGCTCTCAACTCCCCCTCGACTGCCTCGACCCTCTGACCCATGGTGCGTACAGGGACTGGTGGGGGTACTGGTGCCTGCGGCTCCTCCTGATGGGCTGGAGCAGCAGCCGGAGGTCCCTGAGGGCCTCCCTGCTCCGCCTCTGGTCCTGCAGCTCTGGCGGGCCCTAATGCTACCCAAACGTACTCTCCCATAGCCAGCTGGCATATCCCAAGCCTAACCAAGTAATCCTTGTCAATAACCGGGAGATGGGTCACCACAACCTCCAGCCCCGCTGGAATCTCTGCTCCAATGACTCCAAAATGGCGGGCCAGCCGAGAAACAAAATGCCCGCCCGTCATATGGCTCCTCCGATCTCTCCCTGCAACTGATCGGTGGAGGTAGTGTGCCAAAAAGTGGGGGATGTTCACTGACAACCCCTCATCCATGCTCCTAAGGAGGAAGAGGTCCAGAGTGGTCACCTTCTCAGGTGACTGACCCCTCCCAGCAATGGTAAGTGCTATCAAACGGTGGCACAACCTCCTCATCGGCTCCCTGATCAAAGTGTAAGAGGGGGTAGAAGTAAGGATGTCACCCCCCGAAGAAATCCTATCCCAGTAATCACTGAATAATGCTCTGTCAGGGACCGCTCGCAAACTATCATCCCAATATCTGTCAAACCCATCTGACTCAAGCTCCTCAACCGTATGCAAACCCATGGCCAGAATGAACTGTCTCATAGACATCTGCCTCGGCACCCCACCTAGTCTAAACACAAGGGTGTCCGCAATATCCAAACCAGTATCCGCCTCTCTGTAGTAAAATGTACTAAAAAACTCCATCATGAGCTCCCGTACCAAGGGCTCGTCAATCCTGAACAGTCTCTCCCAAGCACTAGATCTGAACACCACCTCCTCATCATCTCCAGTAACTATCATCTCCATCCTATGCTGTAAACTCTCAGCAGCATGCCCAGCCCCAATCAATCCCACATCATCAAAATCCAAAACCTGCACCCTGAATATCCTCCTAAAGTAAATCGACTCAAGTCTCCGTAAGTAATCCTCCAAGGTGCCAGGGGTTAGTCCCATATTCTCGAAGCGTAACCACTGGTGTCTTTGTGCAACTTCTGGTAGTTCCATCTGAAATAAATTTTCAAAGTTAATAAGCAGTCTGCAAGAAAGGTAGATGCGGCGCATCTGATTTAATCAGTGCGGCGTATCTGCACAAAGTATAAGAGATGCGGAGCAAAAGATGAGATACGGCGTATGTAGATGCGTCGTATCTAGATTAAGCAATACGGCGTATCTAGAGTTTTATTAATTTGGAAAAGGTCGTTACGCCGCATCAATCAACCTAGATGCGCCGCATCCAAAAGCATATCAGTTTAAATAAAGGGGGTCAGGCAGACTTTTCAAGAATCCGTATCCGTGACGTAAACTACCACTAAATATCACAGTAGCATATACCTCTTATATCAGTTCTAATAGCTCAATATATTTTCCTAATCCACCTTCCCGCTAAATATTCAAAATCGAATTCATTTTCCCAAATTTTCGTTCAAATCAAATTATGCTAGAAATTCGATGTTTTACGCAAGTTAGATACGGGAGAGATCATCTAATACAAGTCCTAATCATACCTCTATATCATTTAAGCACAAATCAATTTAATCATATAAACCCTAATTTTCGTATTAACCAAGATTAAATCGAAATTGAGTAATTACCTTAATTTTATGATTAGGAGAAAGATTATAGATCGGATTAAAGGTGGATTTAGGAAAAATGATCGGAATTAGAGTATAGTTTTACTGTGTGTGATTTCTTAACTGTGTGAGTTTTTGCGGTAAAGATTTTAGATACGGCGCATTCCCGTCGTATTTATAGGGCAAAAAGATGCGCCGTATTGGAAAATTGGATGCGCCGTATCTATTTAATTTCGTTGACTAGTCAATGAGTCCTAGTTGGTCAGAGATACGGCGCTTTGGATATTTAGATCCGCCGTATCGCTATGTTAGTGAACGAAATTTAAATAAGGAACGTACCTTGGCCTCCGCAACACGATTCTTTATATATCAAATTGGGGTTAAACGGTCATACCATATGATATAAATGAATTCAAAATATGAGCAATAAGCATAAACGTTTTATTAATGATTGTAATCTTATTGTTTAGTGGATAAGGATTTATTCCGAGGTTAGGAACAAATATCGTTTTAAAGCGTACAAAATTAAGATTACAATTTGAATCAGATGTATAATATGGATAATAAAATTGAGATCATAATGTAGAGAACTTCCCTTTGGGCTGGTTGAATAATCGAAGAGGTTACGTTTGATCACTCCAGCTAGCTTCTCTCGGTTTGGTTCAGAATGTAATCTTTTATGGTGATGCTTGAATCATCCTTTATCCTGAAAATAAACAACTTGCACACGAGAGTAGCGGACCGATCAAAGTAAATATCAAAAATCAACTATATTTATCAAATTATATTCGTCGTATTAACAAAAGTTAATGCGCCGTATTTTCGTTATGTTTCAAAATATAAGATTTTTGATTCAGAAGATACGCCGTATCGATAAAAATCGATACGCCGTATCTGTTTAATAATTCGAAAACTGTTTTTAATTAAGATAATAGATACGCCGTATCTGCTAAAGCAGATGCTACGTATGACGTTAATCGTTTAGAAATTTTTTTTTATCAAAAACAGATACGCCGTATCTTGGGGAAAAGATGCGTCGTATCGAATTATTTAAACGTGTTGTATTTTATAAAAAATTGAACGCAATACGCCGTATCTGAGAAATCAGATGTGCCGTATCGTTCGATTTAGCTCAGTACAACGATAGCAGAACACAAAAAATACTAAAAATTAAAACAAATAAAAACACACGAAAATAAACACAAACAAAAGCAAACAAATAACACACAAAAACAGAAAATATGCAAAATAGTACAATGAATGCAAATTAATCTAATACACAACAAAATTAGCGGTTAGAAGAAAAAAAATTAAAAACCTAATTAAAATACTAATCAAATTAACAGATAATAATAATTCACTCCCCGGCAGCGGCGCCAAAAACTTGATGCGTGTCGTGTGTCGTTGCGGTTTAGCAGTTTTAATGCCTACTCAAGTTTTAAATTTATATTTAGCCGACTTATCAATAACACACACACTTAACGAGCAGTGTACCCGGTCAGTATGAATATAATGGTAAGTAGAGTGTCGATCACTAAGAGTGGAACGTATTATCTCGTTATTCTAATCAGTATTTTAATATATTAAGTTAGCTATACAACCTATTCTAACGCAAGGGGGTTCAGCCTGAGAGACTGGCACGATTTGGTTGCAATTAAATAATAAACTAAACCAATAGGCACGAATCAGCAAGTAGCACACACGTACACAGATAAATACTCGAGACAATAAGAGGGCTGTCCTTATGATAAGTAGTTTGTCACTTGTTTTATTGCTAGTGTTATATGAAGTGTATAGTTCGATGCAACGCACCGAGATTAAGTCCTTTCTCGTTGGTTCTAATCTTATCGGCGAGTAAACCCTTAATGATTACTTATGACTATCCCGTTTATCTTTCTCCTACTTTTCTACAGACCATAGAATGCATAGGCGATCTAATAAACAGGCGAGGGCAGAGGCATGGCGACCCGATCAACGCTCAGCTAGACACAGAGGTTATCAATGCACTAATAAAAGTCACCAATGACATCAACATATAAACTTTAATTAATGAGAAAGCATTTTTAAGGGAGTGCAATCTTTCCGTTGTCACATTACACAAGCCACCAATCTTGATGAATTAAAGTTTACTAACACAATAAAACAAAACTACTTAATGAATTAAACACATGCAGCACCTTCTTACAGCTCTTGTATCTTTGATTTGGGTGTGTCTTGTGCTGCTGCCTTGACTGAATTCGTCCTAGGTTTCTGGTCTTCGGTCTTCGGATATAATATGTGTCACCCGAAATTCGTCTGGTCTTGGGGTATTTATAGTTTCTGTCTGAGGGTAAGATGCGGCGCATCTAGTAAGTAGATGCGGCGCATTTACTTAACTTCGCGTGGGGTCCAAGATTATAATATTCAGGAATATTCGTACACCGCCAGAAGATGCGGCGTATCTTCATTTATAGATGCGGCGCATGTCCTCTTGTATCTTGGATCGTATCTGGTGAAATATCGATAGTGATGCGGCGCATGTCATAAGTGAGATGTGGCGCATCTGGAGCAGAATAGTCTTCATCTTGTACATTTCAGTAGACTCTTAACTTCTTGCATGTTTTGCTCCATAATTAGTCCAAAATCGCCAAGTTTCACCAAATGCTTGTTTTCAACTGAGAATTACAAAAGTAAACGATTAAGTATCAATCCTCATACATAATATAATAAAACAAGTCAAATTAATAGGATAAATGATAGTAATAATATGTACTTATTTGAGTTCATCAATGTCGAATGGGTTGTCCAAGGGCAATTCACTTTGATTAATTTAAACGTATCAAATGTTGATATTAGAAGCTAATACTCGACACCTTAATTCTTTGGTGGGGGAAGAATTACGTGGTGCAAAAATCCGTATATGTTGTGTTTCAATATTGGGAGAAAACGGGGTGCATTTGGGGTGCATTGGGTCGATTAGAACATGTAATAATAAGGGAGTTGGGCCCTAGTTGGGCTGTCATGAACAGTAGCCGGAAAATAGAATTGGGCCGAGAATTTAATGGCCCATTTGGTATTGTTTTGTGTATATTTTGTTTTCGTGATTCGCGTGTGAGCTCGTCCCGTTATTTGGTAAATCACGTAATAATGTTTTCGTGTTATAATAATATAACAAACAAAATTTCAATTTTTCCCGTAAAAATGGTAAACAGAACAGTAACGATAATTAATATCTGATTAATTGTTACTAATTGTTGTGGAAATTTACAGGATGCTACATATCATGACTTCCCCCTTAACTCAAAAATGTTAAGCCTTGACTCACCTCAAATGTCATGATACCGCATGCTCTTATTGTAACCTATGAGTCCTATGAGTTCCACAAATATTTGAAGGGGCATGTTATAAGCACCCCCTTTTTCTACAAATGACACCCCCTATTTTTTCCTTTTTTTTTATATTTTTTATTATAATTTTGTTTATACTATAAAACTGTGAAACAGAAAGTGCGGAAAAAAAATATAAAGTTAAACAAGTCAAAAGTATTAAAATGGCAAAAAGTACGGACCATAAACTAATAATAAACTGTGTTGTACTGTAAATTGGGGGACAAAAATACGTACTTTTGTACTTTTTTTTGGGCTAGGGGGTTTTTATAACAAACCCACATTTGAGTCCAGGGACAGAATTATATGGGAGCTTGGTGTGGCACGGTCACACCTTATTTTGGCAACGAAATGTAACTTTTTTTTTTTTTTTAAAAGTGTTATCTTTTTAGTATGTTCAACATCTATTTTTTTTGGTTACTTCAGTTGAAGATTATTTATGATGCAAATTTTATTGTTTATGCTAAAGAAAATTATATGCAACACCCTTCCAAGTAGTTGTGCAACACCCGACGGAAAATCCTAGATTCGTCCCTGTTTGAGTTGAGTTTGGTTTCACTGATCTATGGATGAGCACTTGTTGACGACAGAGCGAAATAAAACTAAAACATGCATAAAACCAAAATTCCTATAAAATATGTTTAGGGTTAAGAAATCAATATATACTTGAGTAAGTAATTTGAAGTTTTTGATGTCAACACAAAGGCAAAATGATAAAACATCTAGTTGCTATCTTAGGTTTGACAAAAATTATTCAAACTTGATTATAGACATTGACTTACCAAAATCGAAATAACGGTAATAATAATAATACTAATAATAACAATAATAAGAGAATTGATAAATAGGTGGGTCAACAATGAGGTGAGATCCACTGCAAACCAGGGTTCTCTAAAGAACAAACCAGTGAATCATGTCCCTTTATTCTACTTTTTTCCAATGGCTCTGATCATCCCATACAATCACAAAGCAAGGGCAAAAACGTAAACATATAAAAACAAAAATTATCTCATTCCAGCTCATTTTCTTGTAAAAAGTTACGGTTTCTTCCCCAATTCTCTCTCATCAATAACACAAACAAACCAAATAAAGACACACAAAATCATCAAAACACACAAAAAATAAACCACCGTAAACAGTCGTCTTTGTCGAACCTCCATATCACGGTCGATTAGCTGCTGATCCATCGTTGATCCGCCGTTAATCACCCGTCGAGCCGCCATCAATCCGTTGTTCCACCGTCGATCCGCCGTCTAGATGTGGAACTAGTTGAATTCGAAGGTGAGGTCGGTGACGGTGGTTTTGTCACCAACAGCTGCAAGCCTGCAACCACAGTTAAAGATCCTCTTTTTGGGTTAATGTTTAGATGTTGGACTCTAGTTTGTGTAGATAACTTGTGACCATTGACGAATGCTTTGTTTGAGGTGATGTGGTAGGTGACAAAATATCTATGCACATCTTTTTTGTGTAGGTTGAGTTGAGACCAGCTGGATTATGGTTTGATATGCTTAGATATATGTGTTTGAGGATAAAGCTAAAATATACTAGTAACAAAATAGAAGGAATAGATTTGAAGCAATAAGGTGGACCTACATTGGCTGTCCAATTAGGACTTCACTTTAAGATCTGTGCATTGACTTTTTGAGGTTGAATAGTCTTTGTCATTAGACTTTAAATTTCATTGTATTTTAATCTTGAAAAGAATTAAATCACGTGAATTTGTTTTTGTTGTCTTTTGTTATAAAAAAAAATGTAAATTTAGTGTTTTTTTTTTTTTTTTTTTTTTTTTTTTTTTTTTTTTTTTTTTAATTGAATCAAATTTGATTGAATTTTGATCTAGAAATGAGTAAATCACAGTGCTTCTGGAGCAATGTATGATTCAAAGTATAAAGAAGCATGCTAAGTTCTTGTAAGTATTTACTTTTTGGTGTAAAGTGTTGTATACAGAATCCCATGTGATTCTTTGATGAAACCCTTGTGATTCACACAGAATCACATGTGATTCTAGATGAATCCTTTGTGAGTGAGACAAAATCCCATATGATTATGTTATTTATACAGAATCCCATGTGATTCTTTGATGAATCCCTTGTGATTCATACAAAATAACATGTGATTCTAGATAAATCCTTTGTGATTGTGACAGAATCCCATGTGATTCATGTTGAATCCAAATTGACATTTTCCCATAATTATAGTAATTTATGCTTTTTTTTTTTATATAATTTTGTAGAAAACGTTGTTTGCCCGTTATTTGAAGCTGTATGGTCACAAAAAACATGCTAACATTGGTAAAGTCAAGCCAAAAATCCCAAAGCTGAAGTGGAGGACCAAAAAAAAGTTCCGAGATTGCGGGATTTTTACTATGTTACATATGGAATCTTACATCGGTGAAGCTGCTCGAAAATGGGATTGTGGGCTTGTTGCTAAGTCGGAAGGCAAGTCTGACATGTTAAGGCTATTGATATTGTTACACGAGCTTAATGATCATGCGGAGAAGATGCTTGAATTAGCAAAGGAGTTTGATAAACTTGCTTCTCCTGAAAAGATGTCTATAATTGTTGAAGCAGTTAATAATAGGGAGGAACGTGAGCGTATCTAAGCATTCAAGAAGAAGATCGTCTTTTGTGAAGTTGAATGTATTTTTTCGAAGTCATTGAAAACATGTGAATGGTAGAACAGTTTATAATTATATAAGATGCATAAGTTTGTCCTTATGCTAGATCAGTTTGTCCATGATAGATCATTTTATGTCCATGGTAGAACATCAATACCATAACTAATCTTTTATGATTTTTTGTCAAGTAACATTAGTGTAGTTTCTTAGAAATATATCTTTTTATGATATTTTCTGGTCAAGTATCTTTATGTGATTCATACAGAATCCCATGGGATTCTTTGATGAATCACTTGTGATTCATCCCTAATCCCATATGATTCTATATGATCCCTTGTGATTCATATAGAATCCCATGTGATTCATACAAATTACCCATGTGATCAAGTTATTAACGTTATATCTTTTTGTTAATACAAATATCGTCCTAAAAACGTTATTTATATTTTACGATCTTTGCTTTATTTTGTTAATGATAATTATAAGGTTTATCTTTAGCAAAGCATAAGTATATGTTAAAGTCTTTTAGATTTTAGTAACAAGCTTTTTAAACTCATTTACATATCACATGATCACTAGGAATTACACATTACATACATATATACATTTACATGTTTATTTTTATTTCTTAAAAATAGAAATATACATGACATCATGGCATGCATCATTTAGATAGCTTAGTTGACTTTACAATATATTTTGAAAAGATCTTGAAGCAAAGGAGTTGACTTTGTAAGATCTTGACAAGACTTGACAAAATATGGAAAGATTTGTGAAGCTCTTAGCTGGCATGTTCCCGCGGAACCAAACCAGTACAAGGGCGGAACCCATAATTTGGGTCCGCCGGATCTGCTACTTGTCTGCTCAGTTTTGCCTATAAATAGCAAGCTGATCATTCAAGCCCTCTCATCACTTACATAGCATAAATTACATATTCATTCATTTATACATTACTAACCCATTCATTCATTCATTTCATTCTTAGTGATCTTTCTTTTGTAGCAAAGAGATCAAGCACCAAGGATCAATAAACTGTTGCAATCCTGTTAGTGTAGTTACTGTGTGATTTTTTAGTAGTTCACATATCATTGTTTCAGTAGAGTTCGGTTAGTGTTTTAGTCCTCAAAACACATAGAGTGTCGGGAGTGGTTGAACCCTTGTAAAGAACTCGACATCTAGCTTATTTTCGGAAATTGTATAGGCGACGTCAGGTTGGTTCTACTTTGAACTAGAACCCGGTATTTAGCTTAGTATCAGAAAAAGGTGTAAGCGACGTGTGTAAAGCTTTTCTCCACCAAAAAGGGAGCTTGTTTCTTAGTGAAGAAAAACTCTCAAGTTAGAGGCTCAAGGAGTGGAGTAGGGCAAGGAAGAGAGTCCTTGTAGCCGAACCACTATAAATCTTCGTGTTGTGGTTTGATTGTTCTTTTCCTTACTTGCATTACTTATATTGATTATTTGTGTGCATTAACTTGAAATCACGTTAATTCTCAAAGCGAATTAAATTTAAAACGGTAAAAACTATTCAATCCCCCTTCTAGTTTTCCACAATTGGCATCAGAGCTACGTTACTCAAGATTTTCAAAATATATTGTATTTTAAAACTTGAAACGATCAATGGAATTTAAAAACTTCAAAGAAGGGCAATCTATGCAAAGACCACCACTATTTGAACCAAATAGTTTTATATATTGGAAAAATCGCTTTGAAACTTATGTGAAGTCAAGGGATATAGATTTGTTGTATATTATTGTAGAAGGTGATAATAAACCTATATCAAATATATCAGGTGGTCAGGATGAGGGTACTTCTCTTACTCGTCATAGTGATGAGCAAAAGAAGTTGATTGCCAAAAATAATGAAGCCAAAATGATGCTTTATAATGCCTTACCTAAGAAAAAATATGAAAGAGTTTTTATGTGTAAAACAGCTAAGGATATTTGACAATCATTGATTATCACTCATCAAGGGAACTCACAAGTCAAAGATAACAAAATCGATCTTCTTGTTCAACAATATGAACAATTTGTTATCTCTGAAGATGAGACAATTGATAGTGCTTTTGCTAGGTTTAATACTATAATTACTTCTCTTAAAGCACTTGACGAATCTTTTTCTAGTAAGAACTTTTTCAGGAAATTTCTTAGAGCACTTCATCCGAAGTGGAGAGTAAAGGTGACGGCTATTAAAGAATCCAAGGATCTTTCAAGCATGACACTTGACGAGCTCATCGAAAATCTCAAAGTTCACGAGATGGTGATGGAGAAAGACTCAGAAATAGTTAAAGGCAAAAAGGAGAAGATTAAGTCCATTGCCTTAAAAGCTAGGGTAGAGTCAAGTGATGATGAAGAGTCTAGTTCAGGTAGCGAAGACGAAGAGTATGCCATGGCCGTTAGAGATTTCAAGAAGTTCTTTAGGAGACGAGGAAAGTTCGTAAGACAACCTCGTGAAGAAAAGAAATCCTTCCGGAAAGACCGTAATGATAGGAAAGGAAAAATTGATAGGAAGTGTTTTAGGTGCGGGGATTCCAGTCACCTAATAGGAGAATGTCCGAAGCCACCCAAGAACAAGACTCAACGAGCCTTTGTTAGTGGTGCTTGGAGTGACAGTGAAGATGATGACGAAGAGCCAAAGAATTATGAAGTTGCTCTTATGGCTAATGACTCTAACGAGGTACTATCTGACTCATCTTACTCCTCTATTGATGATGACACAGTAGAAATAGAATATAACAAACTATGTGAAATTACCCTTAAAATCATAAACAAAAACAAGTTCTTAAAAACCAAAAAGGAGTTTTTGGAAAACGAAGTATATTGGTTAAAAGAGAAAGCTTTAAGATTAGAAAAGGGTAAAGATGTTAAAGAAGCATGTGTTTCATGTCAGGAACTTAAACTAGAAATAGAAACACTTAAATCCACACAGGAAAAACTTATCAAACAAAATTCCAAATTTAAAAGGTTTGATAAACACATTAGTTGTATGGATGATATAATGAAAGCTCAAAAGTTGCATCATGATAAAACCAAACTAGATTTCATGAAACTAGGAAACTTAAGTGACTTTGAGAAACAAACAGTGAAAGTACAAGAAACTATTCCAACAAGTTCAGACGCCCACGGATCTGGCGGATCCAAAAATTTGGTTCCGCCAGTTATGGCCAAAGGGTCCGCAGGTACTGTTGATGAACAGAAGGTTTGTACTTCTAACCGTACTGAGTTCGTTAAAGTTACTAGAAAACCTAGCACTAGTACAACTGTTAACAAACAAAAACCAGCAGTTACTATAGGAAAATGACAAGTTAAAAATGAGTTTAGGACTAAAACGGTTCAACAGAGACCTAGAACCTCTATTCCCAAACACCCCTTTCCAAAGAGTAACTTTAACTCACAGCACCATCACCAAAATAATTGGAACCAAAACATGTCTAGGAACTATCAAGGTCCCAACTACATGCCATGGAACACTTGTTCACCATTTCCGTACATGAACCATGATAATGTAATGTTTAACCCAAATGGACCCATGAGATATTGGGGACCAAACGCTTGAGTTTTTCTTTAACTTAGGTGTGCTTAAAAGTCGGGTTAGAACCGGACGAGTGGATTGAAGATAGTGGGTGTTCAAGACACATGACGGGAAACAAAAGCCTTTTCTCAACCTACCAAGTGTATGACGGAGGTAATGTCACATTCGGTAGCAAACTTAAAAGTAAAATCATCAGAAAAGGTACAATATCTCATGACTCTCTCACTATTGATGATGTTGCTCATGTAGATAACTTAGGATTTAACTTGCTTAGTATTAGTCAATTATGCCGTAAAAAGTATAACGTCCTTTTCAGTGAAAATAGAAGTAAAATACTTAAAGACGGTATAACCGTAGGAAAAGGTGTTTTAAAGAATAACGTATACGTTATGAAATTAGACAAAACACCTAAAGACAAACTTTGTCTTACCTCTTTGGACGAAAACTCAACTCTATGGCATAGACGCTTAGGTCACGCCAATATGAGGTTAATCCAATCCTTATCATCTAAGGAACTCGTTAGGAACCTACCCAAGTTGAAATACGACCAACACTTTTGTGATGCTTGCAAAATTGGGAAACAAGTTCATAATAACCATAAGGCTAAAAACATGGTGTCCACATCTAGGTGTCTAGAATTACTACATATAGATTTGTTTGGTCCATCCACTATACAAAGTTATGAAGGAAACTTCTATACTTTGGTAATAGTCGATGATTACTCTTGGTATACTTGGACTAAGTTTTTGAAAACTAAAAATGAAGCATTTGATAAATTTGAAATTCTAAGTAAGAAAATTCAAAATCAAATAGGAAATAGTATAATGTCAATTAGAACCGACCACGGTCGTGAATTTGATAACGAAATCCAATTCGGAGCTTTCTGTGATGCTAATGGCATAACACATAATTTCTCGGCTCCTCGAACCCCTCAATCAAATGGTGTAGTAGAACGTAAGAATAGAACTCTTCAAGAAATGAGTCAAACAATGGTAAATGAGCAAAATATACCCCAAAAGTTTTGGTGTAATGCCATTGACACATCCGCATACATCCTAAATAGAGTCTTAATTAGACCATTCTTGAATAAAACAGCATATGAGCTTTATAGAGGCAAAAAGCCTACGTTAGGATATTTTAGAGTTTTTGGAGGCAAGTGCTTAATTTTAAACACTAAGGATTACCTCACCAAATTCGACCCAAAGTCTTATGAAGGTGTATTCCTAGGATATTCACAAAATAGTAAAGCATATATTGTCTTGAACAAAGAAACCTCAAGAGTCGAGGAATCGTTGAACGTAACATTCGACGAAAGTCCACCTCCCTCTAAGACATCACCTTTGGTAAATGATGACTTAGTTGAAAGTCAAATGGTTGAAAACCATGAAGATGTAGAAAATGACAAAGAAGATGAACCGGTAAAAAGAGAATTAGTCAACATCAAAGAATCTAGAAGTCATCCATTAGATAACGTTATAGGTGAAATTAATGAAAGAACATTAAGATCAAAAGTCCAAAACCAAAGTAATTTCTTTTGTTTTGTTTCAACTATTGAGCCTAAAAATATAAATGAGGCCATAAAAGATGAATCTTGGGTCGTAGCGATGCAAGAAGAATTAAATCAGTTTGTTAGGAATGACGTTTGGACATTGGTCCCTCAACCTAAAAATCAAACCATAATAGGAACAAAATGGGCGTTTAGGAACAAAATGGATGAAAATGGTGTAGTGTCTAAAAACAAAGCTAGGCTAGTAGCACAAGGCTACAATCAACAAGAAGGTATAGATTACGATGAAACATTTGCACCCGTCGCTAGGCTTGAGTCAATTAGAATACTTCTTGCATATGCATGTGCACATGACTTTAAACTATTCCAAATGGATGTTAAAAGTGTTTTTCTAAATGGTTTTATTAATGAGGAAGTGTACATAGCACAACCTCCCAGCTTTGCAAATTTTGAAAAACCAAATCACGTCTATAAACTTAAAAAGGCTTTATACGGACTTAAGCAAGCACCAAAAGCTTGGTATGATCGACTTAAGACTTTCCTAGTTGACCATAAGTATACCATGGGCCTAGTAGACAACACTCTTTTCACCAAGAAAAAGGGATAACATATTATCATAGTCCAGATATATGTGGATGACATTATATTCGGTTCAACTTGTCAAGAGTTATGCGATGATTTTTCAAAAATCATGCATGATGAGTTTGAAATGAGTATGATGGGGGAACTAAACTTTTTCTTAGGTCTCCAAATAAAACAATTAGAAGATGGGATATTCTTCAACCAATCTAAGTATATAAGGGATATGCTTAAGAAATTTGGTCTTGAAGACTCCAAACCTATGAAAACACCAATGTATTTCGAAACCAAAATCACCAAGGATGACGAAAGTGAATCCGTAGATAGCACTAAATATAGAGGAATGATTGGTAGTTTACTCTACCTCACGGCTAGTAGACCGGACATTATGTTTAGTGTTTGTCTATGTGCACGCTTTCAAGAAGATCCCAAAACATCCCATCTTGAAGCCGTTAAACGGATCTTTAGGTATATTAAAGGTACTACACATTTAGGATTATGGTATCCCAAAGGAACGGGAATGGAAACCATAGTGTATGCCGACTCAGACCATGCCGGTGACTATGTCGATAGAAAAAGTACAAGTGGTATTTGTACTTTTGTTGGGCTTTGTCTCACCTCATGGTTTGCCAAGAAACAAACGGCCCTAGCAATATCAACAACTGAAGTCGAGTACGTGTCTGCAGGAAAGGCGTGTCAACAAGCACTGTGGATGAAACAAGCTCTCATCGACTATGGAATTGAACTCAACGACATTCCCATTCTTTGCGACAACAAATGAGCTATCGACCTTAGCAAAAATCCAGTCCAACACGCTAGAACCAAACACATAGAAATACATCACCACTTCCTACGCGACAATGTTTAGAAGGGAAACATCTCAATCGAGAAAGTTTCCTCTGAGGACAACATTGCCAAAATCCTCACTAAACTTCTTAAGAGAGAACCTTTTAACTTTCTCAGACTTGGTTTAGGACTAACGGAACCTAGTGAGTAATTAGAACCTAAGCTTAAACTGTTGGTCCCTTCACACGCTTAGAGTTAATTAGAAAGTTAATCTATTTGTGTTTTTGACTAATACAATGTTATGATTAATTCTAACTGTTATAAAACGTGAATATAAAAACTCAAGGTAATTTTCAACGTTTAAATTCTTATTAGAAATGAATCAAAAAATCTATACCCAAGTGTTTTGCGGAACAAACACTTGGGATTGAATAGACAAGGTATGGTGGTATCTCCTATCTAAACTCAAGTTTTGCTTGAGTGGTAACAATGCGACCTCACTGAGCTATCTCAGGGATGCGTTACTCTTTGTAGGAGAGAAGTTGTTTTGCAAAAGTCTAAGCTTTAATTGTACAAAACACACTCAACTTCTCTCCTTCTCAATCTATTTATACACAAGTAAAATGAGTAAAAGTAATTAAAATATTACAAGTTGTTGAGCAAGTTGTTGAGCAAGCGTGTCTGACAATTACAACAGTAATTGTTATTTCCAAGAACCAATAGAAATGGCCTATTAAGTCTTTAGAAGTGGTTGGTCTGACACTCCAAGACTTTAAGCCGTCTTAGGAAGGATTTCTTCCTGACAAGATAAGATTTGATCTTATCTTAAATCCTTCCTAGATATTTCTGCCTTTCTTCTCAGGCACTTAGTTCAGGACACGCTTCTCAGTTATCATTCATAATTACTTCATTGTTGTTGAGGATACTAGGGTTCAGTGAGTTCTTGTCAAACACTCACTGAACCATCATCTTCTTCTTTGGCTTAAGTGCTACATCAGGGAGTACCGCCTTCCTGTGTAGTGAATCCTTCTTCTTGAATTCGCCTTAAGCATCCTGAAGATGACTCACTGAGAGGCTGTTCTCTCAGTGACTTGAATTGTTCTCGGTTTAAGTTAACACTTAGTTAATTTGTGTCCAAATCATGTTTTAAGTATTCTTGGGTTTTTCATGACCCAACAATCTCCCCCTATTTGGATATAAATTATTCCTAAGTGTTTTGATCAGTTATGAGTGAGCTAATGACTTCTACTCATACTGAATGTACTAGAATGTAAATAAGGACACTGAAATAATAAAAACATCATCTTATTGATATCATTACAAGTCCTAACAAACTAAGTACAAAAGGGATAGTGGGGGTATTCAGGCGGATTCATCAGTTCAACATAATACCAAGGGCTTCAAGCTTGGGCTTCTTTGACTGCAGCTCTTGTTGGTCAGGGTGCTCATGGATTTTCTTTTTCAGATCTTGACAAAACTTCACATTTTCAGGACTCTTGAGTGGAGAGGCCATCATTAGAAAACCAAGCATAGCTTTGATCCCTGACAAATCAATATCACTCCACCTTTGGAAGGCTTTGTCTCCGAACTCATCAATGAAGAACAAACCTCTTTCAGGTTGTTCAATGACCATATTGTTCCTGAAAGGAACACCTTCAGGGAGAGCCCTATTGCAGTCAAGACCAGGAACCTTGATCTCAGGCTGAGCTTCTATCTTCTTTCTTTTCCTTGAAGAAGACTGAGAGGGAGCTGGTTGTGCTGAATCAGGAAGAAGAGATGGAGTGCCAAGTTCCTGAGGTGCAGCTACCAGTCTTTCGTACCTCAGACTCAAGGACTTCATCAGACTAGGGACCACAACGTTTGATTTCTTTGCTATTAATGGACCCAACTCATCCAATTATGAGATCCCAAAGTTAGCAAATCTGAAGGGTTGATGAACCTGAAAGTCTCTTTTGTCAGCACCTCTATAGACAGTGACAATGGCAGGATTGGTGTTTCGATGAATATGAACATCAGTGATTGGTTCTGGCTTCAACATGTTAGTCATATACCACTGATATTTCTTAATCCTGTTCTGCCTGATCTCTTCAGCCCTTTTATTCCTTTCCTCCCTTTTCTTCCTGAGAGTGATCATCTCCTCAGTCTGAGCCTTTACAAAGGTCATACCACCTTCTCTTCCTGAGAGATCCTTAGCTTCAAGACCAATCTTCTCAGCCTCTTCATGAACAACCTTAATAATAGAAGGCTTGCTCACCTTTTCTTCTTCCTTTAACTTCTTCTTTGCTTCCTCTTCCTCTAGGTAAGCACTGAGTTCATCAGCTGAGAAGTGGTGAAGAACTCCATCAATGTCATACGGGATCCTGGGTGGTGATTCAGGATCCTTTGCTACCATGATTGGTGCTGGTTGAGGCTCAGGATCAGTGAGGATGCCTTTGCCTTTTTCTTGATGGGTGGAAGAAGCTTCAGGAATCTCCCCTTCAGTGTGAGAAGTAGGAGAAGGAGGTTGCTGGCTTGTGGAAGTTTCAGGGACTCCAGTATCTTTCTCCCCCTCAACTGTTGGTTGAGCCATGGTGATAGCAAGAGTTGGAGCCACTGGAGCAGCAGGACCCTTGAAAGCCTGATAGATCTCAGTCATCATTGATTTGATGTCCGAGGTGTCTTTCTGAAGAGTTGAGATCTGATCCGCCAGAGATGCCTGAGAAGCTTCGATGCCTGACATCCTTGACCCAAGAGACCATGCCAAAGATGTTGAAGATTGTGCCCAAGTATGCAGATGTTTTTCTTGAAGACCCAAGGAAGTCCTGATTGAGTCCAATGAAGAGGTAAGACCCTGAATCTTAGAATCCTTTAGTAAGCTGAGAAGATCACTGAATTCAGCTGATTGCTTCTGGTAAGTCTCAGCAGCCTGAAGGACCTTCTTGTTGAGTTCGGGGTCATCCTTGATAGCTGTTTGAATAGTTCCAAGGCTTTTGGTGATGCCTTCAAGAGTAAGATTGAACTTCTGGAAATGAAGATCAATAGCTGTCAGGGAGTTATTGGTGTCAGAATGTATCTCGATCATATCATCATGAAAACTTTCAACATCTGCCTTCAGGTTGGCATAGTGAACAACAACTTCAGTGTGATGATCGAACATCTCTTCAGTAAGACCAGTGTAAAGAGCTCTATTGGTCTTGAGTAGGAATTTGACCAATTTTCTTTCAGTGAGGGGAAGAGAGTCATCATACTTTTGGAGGATGTCCCCAGTATCAGAAGAATCAGAAGATTGAGAACCTAACTCTTCACTTTGGTGTGGAGATGACTGATGTGATTGTTCAGGTTGTTCAGATTGTACATCAGTTTCCATATCCTCACCTGCCTCAAACATTTCTTCTTCACTCTCTTCCCTGAGCTCTTCCTCAGACTCGATAAGAGCCTGAAAGTCCCCCATGGACTCAATACCCAAAAATTCAACCGGCTCCTCTTTATAAAAAGACTCGCCTTTGGTTTGGCCAGGTCCTGACCCCGTTGTCATAATAACTGAGTGGGTTTGCTCAGCCTGACTAGCCATAATAACTGGGGTAACACCAGCCTGACTTTTGGGGGCAGTTCCTGAGAGAATCGGACCGCCTGAGGGGTTTATGGGTTCCATATCAGCGGGTTGTTTCTTTCCCTCTGAGTCTTTGTCCCCCTTAGCACCTTCAACCACTGATGGGTGTTTTTCAGTGGTATCACTAGGTACTGATTGTGAAAGTTGGTGGACCCCCTTCCCATCAGGATTGTGCTGTCCTTTTGGGGATTTAGGGTCCTTTTCTCCCTGAGATCCTGAGGGTGATTGCTCAGGAACGTTAACGGGATGTGAATGTTTGTGGGTCCCCTTCTCAGTAAGGTAGTGCTGCCTTACCGAGGATTTAGAACCCTTTCCTCCCTTGGGAACTGATTGTTTTTTGACAGTTCCTTCATCAGGATGTGAGAGGGTGTGGGTCCTCTTCCCAGTAGGGTGGTGCTGCCCTACCGAGGATTCAGGACCCTTTCCTCCCTTGGGCACTGATTGTGATTTATCAGTACCTTCATCGGGATGTGAGGGGGGAATGCTTCCTGATCCCTCTGACTTGTTTATGTCAGTTGAACCATGTGGAAAGGGTGTGCCCGAGGTCACGGAGGATGATAGCTTAGTGACCTCCGTTGGCCTTTGTTTTGAGGTCAAGAGGGTCTCAGAAATGGGTGTCTTAGAGGTCTCGGCCTTTTTCAACATCTTTTTAAGGTTTAGTTGGTTTTGAGGATCAGTCTCAGTGGCGAGTGGCTTGGGTCTAACCACCTGGCTGGACTGACCCTTCTTTGTCTTCTTCACCTTTTTGGTCGGTGAAGGAACAGGTGAGACATCGTCGTTACCCTGAATGACTGATTGCATGTATTCAGTCAGGGCAATATTTGTAACCTCACTGATGCTACTAGTGAAGTTTGAATTGTGCAGGACGTCAGGCTTCGTACCTTCTGCATCAGGCCTCACGTAGTCAGAACCAAGTAGGTCCTGAAGCACACAGGAAACAAATCTAGGGTAGGACATATGCCTTTGCCTATGTTTTCCTGAGAGCTTGGCAACAAGGTCTCGGAAGATTATTCCTCCGATGTCAATTTTTGTACCCTCAAGGAGACTGAACAGCATTAATTGTTGTGATGAGTTCAATTGTTCCATAGAGGATTTATTTCCACCCATGACCTGAATGACAAATGTCATCAGTATCCTCCATATAGGATGGAACCATGTTTTGACTACTGGAGCCTTCTCCAATAAGCCTCCCGCAGACGTTGTAGGACGTCTGGGGTCATGGGGAGCTAAAAAGATCAGTTCATTCTTTATGTCCTGATCAGTAGGGTTGGGTGCAAACGCTTCAGCAAAGTCAAGGCCTGTGGCTTTGATGAAGGTTGAGTAGTCAAAAGAGAGGGTTCTGCTCCCATTCATCACTGTGAAGTTAATGATTGACTCTTTGGTGTCTTTGGGGCTGGTAGCCACAGCCGTGCACCATAATTCCCTCAAATAGTCATGGTAGATGACTGAGGGTGTGTGGGTGAAAGCCTTTACAAGAAAACAATTACGAAGAAATTTCATAACATTTTTGTAGGCTGGGTAGATTTGTGGATAAGAGAAATTTCCTACCACATTGTTCTTTGTTAGGTCAATGTCCCCAGTGAGGAATTCCACATTGGGGGCGTATGCTATAGCTTTAGAAGAAGCCATTTGTGGGTAAGTCTGGGTTTGATTAAGGTTTCTGGGTTTTTAAAGCTTAAGAATACACACACAATTTGTTTTTGAGAATTAAAATGGCAGAGTTTTGCTTAAGTTCTATAAAAATGTGTGTGTGTTTCTTTTGATTGGGTTATTTATAGGGAAGTGGAGATGGGGGTGTTTTAGACATTTGAGCGATCTTAATTTATTCAAAAAGAATTATTGGAAATTGTTTTGAATAATATGTTTTGGGATCCGCATTTAATGCCAACACTCCACTTTCCTGGTTTGGCGCAACAGTCGAGGTGAACAGTTGAGCAGTTCTGCAAAAGTGTAATTTGCAGAGATGAGTCATCATATATTTGTAATGTGATTGGAGAGGCATTTAATGCCAAGTGGGAATGTGGTGGCCCAGAGGTGGAAGCTAGAAAGGCAAAAAAGAACAAATATTCTTGAATTAAATATGAGTTCAGTTACCAACCTCGGACATTTACTAACTAGATACTTAGAGCATTTAAGTCAGTATTTAATGTCTCTTTTCAGGGCCCTGAATGACTTTTCATTCAGTGATGGTTTTTCAAGGACTTGGGATTAGTCACTGATGATTCAGGAATATGGAATGATTCCTGAGCTACAAGGATTCAGGAACTTGGGTTTATTTCACTGAGGTTGAGGATTCAGTGAGATGTTTTCACTGATGTACACATTGAGTCAGGGACCTGAGGTTTTAAGAATTTACACTTCAGTTGGAAGGATTCAATCAGTGGACTGATTCTCTATATCCAACATTCCTAATTCAGCTTTCATCCTTGTGAAAGTTGGTTCATCCAAAGGTTTGGTGAAGATATCAGCTAACTGATATTCAGTAGGGATGAAATGTAATTCAATGTCACCATTCATGACATGGTCCCTGATGAAATGATATCTGATATCAATGTGTTTTGTTCTCTGATGAAGAACAGGGTTGTTTGAGATTGCAATTGCACTTGTGTTATCACAAAAGATGGGTACCATCTTATACTGAATTCCATAGTCACTGAGTTGACTTTTCATCCAGAGTACATTCGCACAACAACTAGCTGTTGCAACATATTCAGCCTCAGCTGAGGACAAGGCAACTGATTGTTCCTTCTTAGCACTCCAACAGACTAGTTTTCCACCAAGTATTTGGCAAGAGCCTGAGGTGCTTTTTCTGTCCATGTTGCATCCAGCATAGTCAGAGTCTGAGTATCCTTTAAGATCAAGTCTTGAGTACTTTGGATAGTATAATCCAAGGTTAGGAGTGCCTTTCAGGTACCTGAATATCCTTTTCACAGCAGTGATATGAGATTCTCTTGGGTCAGATTGATATCTGGCACATAGACATACTGAGAATTGGATATCAGGCCTTGATGCATGTAGATACATCAGTGATCCTATCATTCCTCTAAAGAGAGTTTGATTTACTGGTTTACCAGTGAGATCAGGACCAAGGTTGTTTGGGGGGACCATGGGAGTTTTGACTGAGGCACAGTCACTGAGATCATACTTCTTTAGTAGATTCTTTACATACTTCTCTTGACTGATAGTGGTTCCTCTATCAGTCTGCTTGATCTGTAGACCAAGGAAGTATGTCAGTTCTCCCATCATGCTCATTTCAAACTTCTTTGCCATTAGTTTTTCAAATTGTTTGCAAAGTTTGAAACTTGTTGAGCCAAAGATGATGTCATCAACATACACTTGTACTAGTATGACATCATTATTTGTCTTATAGATAAACAATGTGTTGTCTATCTTGCCTCTGACAAATTTTTTTTGGATTAAGAAGGCTGAGAGAGTCTCATACCATGCTCTGGGAGCTTGCTTTAGTCCATAAAGGGCTTTGTTAAGCTTACAGACATGATCAGGAGACTCATGGCTTTCAAATCCAGGAGGTTGCTGAACATAAACTTCTTCTTTCAGTGAACCATTTAAGAATGCACTTTTAACATCCATTTGGTACACCTTGAAGTTCATGTATGTAGCAAAAGCAAGGAAGATCCTGATGGCTTCCATCCTTGCTACTGGTGCAAATGTTTCTTCATAGTCAATGCCTTCTTGTTGATTATAGCCTTTGGCTACAAGTCTGGCTTTGTTTTTAATGACTATGCCATTTTCATTAGTTTTGTTTTTGAATACCCATTTCATGCCAATGACTGAGACATTCTCAGGACATTTGACCAAGGTCATTACCTTATTTCTGTCAAATTGTTCCAGTTCATCATGCATGGCCTGAACCCAACTTGGATGTGTAAGTGCTTCTTTAACACTTTTGGTTTAATCGTGGAAATTAAGTCCACAAATAGGCATTCATTGGCTGAGGCTGCTCTTAGACTAGCAGCCATGCTCCTGGTGAGCATGCCTTCAGTAAGCTCTCCAATAATATTGACAAGTTCAATGTCCTGAGACCTAGTCCAACTTTCCTGAGGTCCTGGATATTGATTTGAACTTGTGGAGGCCTGATTGGGTAGAGGGGTTGGTTCTGGAGTAGACACATGATCATTGATTGGATCTTGAGTGTCTACCAGATCACTGAGATTGTTTGGTTCTTGAGCATTTTGAACAGACTGATTAATTTCATCAGTGTTTACATGTGCCTTAACAAACTCAGTGATTGTTGGGTTAGGTAGGTTGTGAGGGGTTATGTAATAGGAGAGGTTAGCATCATCTTGATACTGAGTAGAAGGATTGTTTTCAGGAAGATATTCATCAGGAGGATATCTTGAAGAGTTATCAATTCCTATCTCTTCTACTGAGGCAGTTGAGAACTTGATTGCATCAGTGCTCTCATCAAAGGTCATATGAAATGTTTCCTCAGTCTGCTATCTCCTTGTGTTGAACACTCTGAAGGCTTTTGAGACAAGTGAGTATCTGATGAAGCGAAAAGTGTACCACTTTTAGGGGGTCATTTAAGCCCTAAATCGTATTTATTTGATCAAATATTGCCCTAAATCGTTCCTTTTGTCATTTTAGGTACTTTGGAGAAGAAATCTGGAAAAGGAAGCATTTTGGACGTTTTTGGAGCATAAAAGTGAAGAAAACGACAAAGTCTCAAAATCGGCTGGAAAAGTACTTTTGACGGCGTCAAGTATTGCTCTTGACGGCGTCATGTCTTGGCAAAAGAGGTGGATATGAAAAATACACATGATAAGCCAGGGAATTTTACAAAGGAAAGTCTGATGGCGTCACCCTTTAAGATGATCAAGGCCATCACAGTTTAAGATAAAGAGAGATGGCGTCAAGCCTTATTCTGACGGCGTCAAGCCTTGATAAGCCAGGGAGGATTTTGGAGCATTAAAGAGGGACGGCGTCAGGAAGACCATCCGGGAACCCTAGACACGGCGAGGTGACGCGTCAAGATCTACAACGTGACGCCGTTCAGCCACTAAGTTCTATATATAGTTTTGCAATTTTTTGTCATTAGTGTGCAACTTTGTGAGGAGAAACCCTAAGACGAATTTCTGCCATTTTTAAGGGTTTTTATACCCTTGGATCTCCCATGTTTAATTGAAGATAAGTATTCATTTAATCAATCAATATGTCTATGTGTTGTTTGATTATATCTTCTTTCTTGTCTTTTGATTAACATGCTAGGCTAGATTTATCTTGTGTTTGCTTAGATCTAATGAAACCTAACTATTGATTATTAGTTGTTAGTGTGTTGTTAATTGTATTGGATGATTGTTTATCGATGTTAGGCTTAAGAAAACTGGCTAACCTCCTATACGGTAACTTGCTTGAACGTCTTAAGAAACATGAACCAATGCGTACTAAGGTTTTTATGGTTGTATTTAATGCATGAGCGAATTCTAGTGATCCCATGTTAGGAGCTTCCTAGCCGGCTCGACATAGGAGTGAAGTAGGAGCTTGTAGAGTTGGGGAAGTACCTATGCCACCCCACGATTGGTATTAAGGAATACACCCGTCATCCACGCAATTAATACACACTAATCAACCGGTAAAAGATAGTTAGGGAGTAAGGAAATCTAAGTAAACACATTTCTCTCCACATAAGTTTCACAACCTTTTCATTTCCAGTTATTTTATTTTATTTGCAATTGTAGTTATTTGGGTTAGTTGACTAGCAACTAATTCCGCCCACTCCTTCAAAACCCGAGATTTTACTTGCTTTCTAAAAAATATAAAAATACAAAAAGAATCTTCCCTCACCCTTAGACCTATTAGAGTAGTTTTTCAATCCTAACGACACTATTCCCTGTGGAGAACGATCAATCCCCCGGTACTTGCCACTTCACTATACTACATCGGTCAGGTACACTGCCTGGTGGGGATTGCAAGCCTCTTGAGATCCCTCGAGAGGTAAAACCTGTTGTAAGGTCGCAAAACCACGCATCAAGTTTTTGGCGCCGCTGCCGGGGAATAGTTATTGTTTAGGTTGAATTTTTATTTTATTAGGTCTACTCACTAGATTCCTTTCTAGTGAGATTTTTTTTATTTTATTTTTCTAGGTTTTCTTGTAGTCTATCTTTTTCTTTGTGCCCTTTGTTTGTAAAACCATTTTCATTTGTCACTATGATGGATGAAATTCCATTTAGATCATTGACAATAGAGGAACAATTATATTTCACCAATAGATTTGTTTCCTATCATTCCTATGAATTTTTGTGTGATCTTTGTGATTTCCAAAAGGAGTTAGGGGTAAGGTTAGATGGGTTTAATGAATTCTATGCATGTGAGATTTCTATTAGACGAGCATTATCTGGATCAATTCCTTTTAGTCAGGCCCTTTGGATGAATTTTGAGGAAAGCTTCCTAACCATGACCCATAAGTGGAACGAATTGGTGGATTCGTATGAGCAAAGAGACCTAGTTTCTAAGAACATGGACTTAGAATCAAACCAAGATTCTGAGATGGTTAGTTGCATGAGTGGGATAGATTTCACCAAAACATACGACACACATGAGGGTAGAGTTGAGCCACTTAGCTGCATGTCATGGTTAGGCCCTACCATAATACAAGATGAACACATTGGTGATCTTAATGTGATGGAGGATATAGTAGAGAACCCAAGCCCACCAAGTACCCCACAAGTCCCACCATTGTCTGAGGCACACACACCACCCATGACTTACCCGGAAGAAGTAGAAGAGACTATAGGAACCCCAATAGAGGTAGAGCCCTTGGACCAAACAAAACTAGAAGAAATAGGTTTGAATACTTGTAGTCATAACCTTTCTTTTAGTTCTATGGAAGTTCCTAGTTTTGATGAACCGGAGCCTAAACCAAAACCGTTACCTAATCTTCCATCCTTAGATGTGAACTTAGGAATTGAATTAGGTCCCGACCCACCCATCAAACCATATAGTCCGGGTAGTTTTATGTTGAAGGTAGTAGACTCTAAGCCTTGTAGAGAGGAAGCTAATATAGGAGTAAACCATGACCTTACATACTTACATCACCCATTCATGATTGATCACAAGAAACATTATGGGTTTAAACCGGGTTTATTAGGTCAAGATGGATTCCCAACTAGGAATCTCTCGAAGTTGTTAGAAAATGATCCCTTTTTAGGAGAACACTTTAATTCACCCATTGACCAAAGTGAACTAGGTAAGGTTATGATGAAAGGAGCACACCCCTTTGAGTATATAATTCATCCACCACTCTTTCCTCACGCGGCATACTTCCACCAAGATGGTGTGTATCGCTACTATCACCCGCACTTAATCCTAAGTGTAGGGAAAACCTCCCCTATTTCCGTTAAATAAGGGTAGAGTCAGGCTCGTGACTCGAACAAAAACAAGCACTTCTTGGGAGGCAACCCAAGCTTTATTTGCTTTGTGTGTTTATTTATTCGTTTGTTTGATTTTATTTGTTTCCGTATGTGTGTTTAATTTTTATTATTATTGATTCATGTTCAAAAACTAAATTGTGAAAATGCTTTATCTTGTTTTTAACTTCGTCTTAACTACATATAAAGGTATTTTGCAAAAGATAAGTGTAAGGGAAATCCAAATCGGTTTATTAGAACAAATGAACATGAATCGTAATAATATTACATTAACATACATATTAGTAATTATTTGAGTCAAATGCTTGTATCGAGTCATAATGATATTTTGCAGGATGTCCAGGAAGTAAGTGTCACACCCCCAAAATCGGGTCCAGCGGAAGCTTACACATCGCTGGGGTGCAACTCAATTGGTATCATAACACATGTGCAAAGAACGGTTTTCACATCAATCATTTAGAATATATTTGATAAGTCAAAATTGTTAAATTTACATTATGAAAAGTGGTGCGGAAGTTGGCCCATAAAATAAGTTAAGCGGTCCCAAATGTTTTATCAGAGTCTTCTATGACCATGCCATGCCCTGCCAAAAGCCTCCAGTAGCGTGCTATTGCTTAGTTCCTGAAAATACATGCTAAAGTGTCAACACGAGGTTGGTGAGTTCATAGAGTTTGTTATAAATAAGTTGAAAAGCGTTTAGAGAAAGTTTCCACAGCATAGGCATTGTAAATCCACTCAGTTCCAAGCCCCGCCCATTCAAGACTTGCAACCTGTGTGTTTACAACCCAATGCTAACATAGTATGTTAGAACAGATATATCAAAGCATATCATATCGTAAATGATCAGTGTACTTGCATACCAATGCAAAATGGGTTAGAGTACTTGCATACCAATGCAAAACAGTGTCAGAGTACTTGCATACCAATGCAAAATGTATTAGCGTAATTGCATACCAATGCAAAATGTATTAGAGAACTTGCATACCAATGCAAAACGTGTCAGAGTACTTGCATACCAATGCAAAATGTATTAGCGTAATTGCATACCAATGCAAAATAGAATTGATGACTTGCATACCAATGCAAAACGTATTTGATAAACGAGAAAAGTAATTTAAGCATGTATCTCCCCCAAAAGTTCAAAACGTATAAAAGTAGGGGCTATGAAACTCACCTGATGCGATAGCAACAATGATAATAATGGATAAGATGAAATGAGGCTCGATCTCTAACCGCGACCTATTATGAATGATATGATCTAGCGTAAGCAATGATACAATGCTACACATGCAAATACATATGTTAACGATACCACTCGTTAGTTTTGAAAATAACGTTTATCGTCGGAAACTAAATCTTTGACATCTCGCTAAGTCATGAACTACTTTTCGTGTAAATATGTTGAAATGATACTCTATGATCCTCGTTTGGTGTTCTATTGTCAAATATAATGGTTTCGTCGCAAATAACTCTTTTTATAACTTGTGAAAATGTGACCAAACGGCCTCGCAAAACTAGCCGCAAAATATTGCACGTTAAGAGTTAGGAATAGAACTTGACGTTTTTGAAAACCTTGTAACATAATCTCTCAGCCGTCTCCTATGAGTTTTGGTCATACGTGACTCGATCAACGGGAAAATAGCTCGCAATATGGTGACTTGAAAGGAAAACTGTTTTACACTTGGAATATATTTTGCTATTAGAAGCTGTCAAAATTAAATAAGTTTCGCCGGGTTTTCAAACGTGTATATCTTGGTCGTTATAAGTCCGTTTTCTATGTTCTTTATATCCACGGAATCGTCCTAGCATGAACTAACATAATTCCAGTAGCTTGGCCCTCCTAGATCATGTCTAACGCCTCGTTTTGTCCCTTGAAGTTCGGCAAACAGCAAGCTTATTTTCAGAAAATGGTTTTTGTGTTGTCTAACTTTAAAACTTCGTATCTCCTTCGTTATAACTCGGTTTTTATCCATTCTTTCGGCCATAGTTTCGTCTTGGAATGTATTTTCTAAATCTTTGATCCAAAGTTACACCCTAGCCCCTGAGTTTCCCACGTTTTGCAAAATGGGACAGCAACTATCTAATAGTGTCTAAAAATGAATTTTCTAGTTTATAACTTGTACAAAACTTAACCAAACTACTTCAAATCAACTCCACAAGTACTCAATCATACCATACACCTTCTTAGGGTGTCATGGGTACTAATCATCACCAAAAATGGTGGGTTTCATGAGGATGCTAATAAAACTAGTAGATCTAGTGTTTAGAGATAGTTTAAAAGAAAAGTGGTATCATAGACATAAGTAACTTGCATTTTAAACCAACATAACTTGAAAACTCATAACCACATGGATCAAATGAAAGTATAACATGATCAAAAAGATGTTCTTGAACTTACTTGGAGATTAGATGAGCTAGGATGAAAAATGACCACAACCTTGGAGTTTTTATTGCAAAACCCTAACAAGGAAGGTATTTGGGACTTGTATAACACTTTTGCTAGAAAAATTTACGGATCCTTGGGGTGTTCTTGGTTTGGCCGTGGACTAGGGAGAGAAAAAGGGAGAGTTTGTGATTTTTTTATGAAAAATGAGCTAGTTTAGTCTTTATATAGTCCAAGGGTAGTTTGGTAATTTCAACGAAAGGGTATAATGGTAATTTCACTAGGTTTTTGAAATATCTAGATATTTTTGAGAAAATATCTAGATATTATAGGTTGGATACTTATCTTGACTTACGGAGTGAGTTTTGGTCCCGTTAATTGCTAACTGTAAGTCGTAAAGTCACGAAACTTAAAACCGGGTATCCTAAAATCTCAAAATCCATGAAAATGTCACGGAAGGTGGAAAACATATATTTCTCTTGTTGGTAATGTTGTTTGGACATATCGGGATGCCTAAATGACGTTTAAACCTTAAAGTAAGTCTCGGACACGGTTTCGTGATTCTTGCAGAAATTATCCGACGAGTGCCAAAATCTCGGGTTATCATTAAAATAGTTTAAATTACGAGAATATGAAATAAAAATTTTGGAATGAATAGTGCCAGTAAATAGTAAAAATGAATAGTAACTCGTGAATAGTAATTTGTCGAGGTTCAGAAAAATGGCCTGAAATTACGAGTTGTGACAGTCTCCACCCGTTAGAGAAATTCAGCCCCTGAATTCAGCTCACTCGTTCTACGTACGTACGTTCTCATGGTCGGGTTTGATGGGGGTAAACTTTCCCATGATTGAGCATAGCCTTCAAAAGACCTCTAGGTAACCGATTTTTACTTAATCCCACAACTCATCAAACAAGAACTGTCATGAGATTAGGGTAAATCGGTTTGAGGTTGTCGATTCAAATTTAATCTCACAACTCATCAAACAAGAACTGTCATGAGATTAAACTGAATCGGCTCGGGTAACAACTTGATTCCAGTTCGATCCTCGCAACTCATCAAACAAGAACTGTCACTTAGATCAAACTGGGAACAAGTGGTTTGAAGGAGGTCTTTTGAAAATTTGGCTCGATTATGGAATTGCTTACACCGATCAAATCAATCCGGACATAATTCCATTATAACTACCCTCAGTATTGCAAAATTCATCTATGAGTCGAACATAGGTGGTCAGGCTATGTCCCACTGTCCCGGGTCGAATATAGATGACCAGTCTATATTCCAACGAGGTTCAATGAATTTTGGAATACTCAGCTTAGTTATAATAATACTATGTCCTTCACATGTAAAGGGGGTTCAAAAGACTAAGGCAGGTGATCAGGCTTGAGGTCGAAAGATGAAACTACGTAAGGAAAAGGTGTAACGCTGCGACTTGCATGATATGTAAGCATACTTATATGGAATACAATTATAGTAATCAACGAGGGTAAGTGAGTATAATCTATCTGGCAATAAGATATAAATCTCATTAAATATGTCAGCAACAAACCACAAATGAGGCATCAGCTTGGCAGGCAGGCACGTGGCGGTCATAGGGTTAAGTTTTCGTAAAAGTAGCTATAGTTTAGGTTTCAAAATTACCCAATTCTCTATAGCCTAGGCTCTGATACCAATCTGTCACACCCCCAAAATCGGGTCCAGCGGAAGCTTACACATCGCTGGGGTGCAACTCAATTGGTATCATAACACATGTGCAAAGAACGGTTTTCACATCAATCATTTAGAATATATTTGATAAGTCAAAATTGTTAAATTTACATTATGAAAAGTGGTGCGGAAGTTGGCCCATAAAATAAGTTAAGCGGTCCCAAATGTTTTATCAGAGTCTTCTATGACCATGCCATGCCCTGCCAAAAGCCTCCAGTAGCGTGCTATTGCTTAGTTCCTGAAAATACATGCTAAAGTGTCAACACGAGGTTGGTGAGTTCATAGAGTTTGTTATAAATAAGTTGAAAAGCCTTTAGAGAAAGTTTCCACAGCATAGGCATTGTAAATCCACTCAGTTCCAAGCCCTGCCCATTCAAGACTTGCAACCTGTGTGTTTACAACCCAATGCTAACATAGTATGTCTAGAACAGATATATCAAAGCATATCATATCGTAAATGATCAGTGTACTTGCATACCAATGCAAAATGGGTTAGAGTACTTGCATACCAATGCAAAACGTGTCAGAGTACTTGCATACCAATGCAAAATGTATTAGCGTAATTGCATACCAATGCAAATGTATTAGAGAACTTGCATACCAATGCAAAACGTGTCAGAGTACTTGCATACCAATGCAAAATGTATTAGCGTAATTGCATACCAATGCAAAATAGAATTGATGACTTGCATACCAATGCAAAACGTATTTGATAAACGAGAAAAGTAATTTAAGCATGTATCTCCCCCAAAAGTTCAAAACGTATAAAAGTAGGGGCTATGAAACTCACCTGATGCGATAGCAACAATGATAATAATGGATAAGATGAAATGAGGCTCGATCTCTAACCGCGACCTATTATGAATGATATGATCTAGCGTAAGCAATGATACAATGCTACACATGCAAATACATATGTTAACGATACCACTCGTTAGTTTTGAAAATAACGTTTATCGTCGGAAACTAAATCTTTGACATCTCGCTAAGTCATGAACTACTTTTCGTGTAAATATGTTGAAATGATACTCTATGATCCTCGTTTGGTGTTCTATTGTCAAATATAATGGTTTCGTCGCAAATAACTCTTTTTATAACTTGTGAAAATGTGACCAAACGGCCTCGCAAAACTAGCCACAAAATATTGCACGTTAAGAGTTAGGAATAGAACTTGACTTTTTTGAAAACCTTGTAACATAATCTCTCAGCCGTCTCCTATGAGTTTTGGTCATACGTGACTCGATCAACGGGAAAATAGCTCGCAATATGGTGACTTGAAAGGAAAACTGTTTTACACTTGGAATATATTTTGCTATTAGAAGCTGTCAAAATTAAATAAGTTTCGCCGGGTTTTCAAACGTGTATATCTTGGTCGTTATAAGTCCGTTTTCTATGTTCTTTATATCCACGGAATCGTCCTAGCATGAACTATCATAATTCCAGTAGCTCGGCCCTCCTAGATCATATCTAACGCCTCGTTTTGTCCCTTGAAGTTCGGCAAACAGCAAGCTTATTTTCAGAAAATGGTTTTTGTGTTGTCTAACTTTAAAACTTCGTATCTCCTTCGTTATAACTCGGTTTTTATCCATTCTTTCGGCCATAGTTTCGTCTTGGAATGTATTTTCTAAATCTTTGGTCCAAAGTTACACCCTAGCCCCTGAGTTTCCCACGTTTTGCAAAATGGGACAGCAACTATCTAATAGTGTCTAAAAATGAATTTTCTAGTTTATAACTTGTACAAAACTTAACCAAACTACTTCAAATCAACTCCACAAGTACTCAATCCTACCATACACCTTCTTAGGGTGTCATGGGTACTAATCATCACCAAAAATGGTGGGTTTCATGAGGATGCTAATAAAACTAGTAGATCTAGTGTTTAGAGATAGTTTAAAAGAAAAGTGGTATCATAGACATAAGTAACTTGCATTTTAAACCAACATAACTTGAAAACTCATAACCACATGGATCAAATGAAAGTATAACATGATCAAAAAGATGTTCTTGAACTTACTTGGAGATTAGATGAGCTAGGATGAAAAATGACCACAACCTTGGAGTTTTTATTGCAAAACCCTAACAAGGAAGGTATTTGGGACTTGTATAACACTTTTGCTAGAAAAATTTACGGATCCTTGGGGTGTTCTTGGTTTGGCCGTGGACTAGGGAGAGAAAAAGGGAGAGTTTGTGATTTTTTTATGAAAAATGAGCTAGTTTAGTCTTTATATAGTCCAAGGGTAGTTTGGTAATTTCAACGAAAGGGTATAATGGTAATTTCACTAGGTTTTTGAAATATCTAGATATTTTTGAGAAAATATCTAGATATTATAGGTTGGATACTTATCTTGACTTACGGAGTGAGTTTTGGTCCCGTTAATTGCTAACTGTAAGTCGTAAAGTCACGAAACTTAAAACCGGGTATCCTAAAATCTCAAAATCCATGAAAATGTCACGGAAGGTGGAAAACATATATTTCTCTTGTTGGTAATGTTGTTTGGACATATCGGGATGCCTAAATGACGTTTAAACCTTAAAGTAAGTCTCGGACACGGTTTCGTGATTCTTGCAGAAATTATCCGACGAGTGCCAAAATCTCGGGTTATCATTAAAATAGTTTAACTTACGAGAATATGAAATAAAAATTTTGGAATGAATAGTGCCAGTGAATAGTAAAAATGAATAGTAACTCGTGAATAGTAATTTTTCGAGGTTCGGAAAAATGGCCTGAAATTACGAGTTGTGACAGTAAGGTATAGGTTTTTCCAGAAATTTTCCGGAAACTTAACATGAGAATTCTGTCAGATCATTTCTGACGGCGTCAGGCCTTACAACTTGACGGCGTCAGGTTTTAATTTTCTGAAATTTTTGAAAGTTTTGTTTTCATAAAAAGTTTTTATTAAATCTCTAACTTATAATCTCCAAGAATCTGCAAAATTATCATTCCACAAGCATTATATCCTTATATAGAATTTATCCCGCCGATGTTATGCAGGTTTTCGTGTTTGTTTTCTCAGGTTTAACAGGTTATTTTGGACAAGGAGATGTATGTGGAATCAAGCTTTTGGCGATGCTTTAGTCTTGAAGCTTCTACATTCTCTTGGAAGAAGATCTAACCATGTAACCTCTTTATCCACCAAACGAATCAGGGGAGTATTTGATTTCATTCTTTTACCTTATTTACTTTTACATCTTGTTATTTGAACATTGGGGACAACGTTCATCTTAAGTGTAAGGGGGGGGGGGGGTAAAGTACGATACTTTAGAGAATGCTATTACGCTTGATTTTTCGTTTGCTTGATGGTAGATGTGTAATAAAACTGAGAGAAATACCTGTTAGGGCAATTTTAGTGCCAAATTAAATTTTTTTTTACAACATATAGGAGTGAAACTTTGGTCTTAATGAGCGTCTCACGGATAGGAGTTATATGACTAGCACAAAACCGTACCACTAAAAAATTTTCCACCCCCAAATATGTGAGGTTCGCCCCTAGAATTGGTAGGAAAAGCATTTATGCTATGATGTGTGTACCGGTAGCACTTAGATTCTAGAACTTGCGTTAGGACCATTCCGAGGCCACAAGTGAGACTACATTCGTGTAGTTAGATTTAGTACATGATGAGAGGCATTAGGATTAACCCATTGTTTTACACCTGTGTTTTTGTTATAATTACTTTGGCTACATTGGTCAAGTAATTCTCCCACACCCTTTGCGTTGTACTCATTTTTAGTACACGATACCCCTAGTACACTCCTCAGAGCCTATCTTTTCGTTTCGACCTTTAAGCATTTTACTTAAAGGAAGAATTTGTTACACCCCACTTAAATTTACACCCAAATCGCCTTAGCCTACCTAGTATGCACTCATTTTTAGTGCATTATTGTGACAACATTTGTTTAAACCCCAAGTTAATTATCTAATTGATTACATGGTTGCTAAGTCGAGTCATATCCTTGTACATATTGTTTTGGGACGATTGGGACTCATGGGTAAAGTACTAGTGTAATGGAGTAATGGGGAAGAACAACATTATTACCCCCATATGTGCTAAATATTTTAAAAGTACTCCAAGTGTTTCGATTATCTTAATTCGAGTCATTAGAATAGCTATTTGTAAAGTTATGTAAAAGTTCAAGTGTAAGGGGATGCAACGCCCCTATGATGTATTATTTTGGATGGTAGGGCAAGAGTGTATGAAAAAAAAAAAAAATCGAAAAAATCAAGAAAAATACAAAAAAAAAAAAAAAAAATGAGAAAAAGAAAATTAGAAAAAACATACGGACTACCATCCCGTTTCATTTTATGTTTATTTCATGTTTTTGTTATTTTTTTTTTAGCTTAAGTCGAGTCTAGTCTTGGCTTAGCAACGCCATATTGTACATGTAATTAATCAAGATCTTTAACTCGCCACCAGTAAAATATCCCTTATCCAACAAATCCGTGTTTATCATATCCCTACACCTCACGTTATAACCCATGTAAAAGCCCTCTTTGATAGTTTATCTTAGGTGCTTACGCCTAGTGGAGGAGGTTTTCGATCCTTTCCCAAGCCTATGGTAATCTATTTGCTATGACAGGTAGTGAGAGATATTATCCGTTTTCATTTATGAGATTTATTTTGATGACACCTGAGAGATGTGAGTATCTAAACACTACTTGTGAGGTGCTAGTTTGTAATCTCCGTGCTTATTATGATTAAAGTGGAACGACTATTTATTGTAATTACTTTTATATTAGCATTAAATGACCCCTAACTTGTATTTTGATTAGAATAAAAGCGCATTTGCTTGAGGACAAGCAAATCTCAAGTGTAAGGGTATTTGATGAAGCGAAAAGTGTACCGCTTTTAGGGGGTCATTTAAGCCCTAAATCGTATTTATTTGATCAAATATTGCCCTAAATCGTTCCTTTTGTCATTTTAGGTACTTTGGAGAAGAAATCTGGAAAAGGAAGCATTTTGGACGTTTTTGGAGCATAAAAGTGAAGAAAACGACAAAGTCTCAAAATCGGCTGGAAAAGTACTTTTGACGGCGTCAAGTATTGCTCTTGACGGCGTCATGTCTTGGCAAAAGAGGTGGATATGAAAAATACACATGATAAGCCAGGGAATTTTACAAAGGAAAGTCTGACGGCGTCACCCTTTAAGATGATCAAGGCCATCACGGTTTAAGCTAAAGAGAGACGGCGTCAAGCCTTATTCTGACGGCGTCAAGCCTTGATAAGCCAGGGAGGATTTTGGAGCATTAAAGAGGGACGGCGTCAGGAAGACCATCCGGGAACCCTAGACACGGCGAGGTGACGGCGTCAAGATCTACAACGTGACGCCGTCAGCCACTAAGTTCTATATATAGTTTTGCAATTTTTTGTCATTAGTGTGCAATTTTGTGAGGAGAAACCCTAAGACGAATTTCTGCCATTTTTAAGGGTTTTCATACCCTTGGATCTCCCATGTTTAATTGAAGATAAGTATTCATTTAATCAATCAATATGTCTATGTTTTATTTGATTATATCTTGTTCTTGTCTTTTGATTAACATGCTAGGCTAGATTTATCTTGTGTTTGCTTAGATCTAATGAAACCTAACTATTGATTATTAGTTGTTAGTGTGTTGTTAATTGTATTGGATGATTGTTTATCGATGTTAGGCTTAAGAAAACTGGCTAACCTCCTATACGGTAACTTGCTTGAACGTCTTAAGAAACATGAACCAATGCGTACTAAGGTTTTTATGGTTGTATTTAATGCATGAGCGAATTCTAGTGATCCCATGTTAGGAGCTTCCTAGCCGGCTCGACATAGGAGTGAAGTAGGAGCTTGTAGAGTTGGGGAAGTACGTACGCTACCCCACGATTGGTATTAAGGAATACACCCGTCATCCACGCAATTAATACACACTAATCAACCGATAAAAGATAGTTAGGGAGTAAGGAAATCTAAGTAAACACATTTCTCTCCACATAAGTTTCACAACCTTTTCATTTCCAGTTATTTTATTTTATTTGCAATTGTAGTTATTTGGGTTAGTTGACTAGCAACTAATTCCGCCCACTCCTTCAAAACCCGAGATTTTACTTGCTTTCTAAAAAATATAAAAATACAAAAAGAATCTTCCCTCACCCTTAGACCTATTAGAGTAGTTTTTCAATCCTAACGACACTATTCCCTGTGGAGAACGATCAATCCCCCGGTACTTGCCACTTCACTATACTACATCGGTCAGGTACACTGCCTGGTGGGGATTGCAAGCCTCTTGAGATCCCTCGAGAGGTAAAACCTATTGTAAGGTCGCAAAACCACGCATCAGTATCCTAGGAAGTATCCATCATCAGCTTTTGCATCAAATTTCCCTAAGTGATCCTTGTGATTATGAATAAACACAGGACACCCAAAGACATGAAAGTAGCTGATGTCAGGGATTCTTCCTTTGAATAACTCATATGGGGTTTTCCCATGTCTCTTGACAATGATGGATCTGTTTTGTGTATAACAGGCAGTTTTGACTGCATCAGTCCAAAAATGGTTGGAAAGGACTGATCCACATAGAATTATCCTAGCAGCTTCAATGAGTGTTCTATTTTTCCTTTCAGCAACACCATTTTGTTCAGGTGTGTATGGAGAGGAAAAGTTTTGGGAAATACCTTTCTCATCACATAAACATTCAAGTTCATAATTTTTGAACTCAGTCCCATTGTCAGTTCTAATCTGTTTGACCTTGATGTCATTTTGATTTTCAATGTTCCTGACAAAGGACATGATTGTTTCAGCTGCCTGACTCGTTTTGATCAGGAAGAATACCCAAGTGTATCTAGAGTATTCATCCACTATGACCAGAGTATACTTCTCATGGTTAGTAGATCTTGGACTGATAGGTCCAAATAGATCCATATGGAGAAGATGTAGGCAGTTCCTGATGGAAAAGTTGGTTTTGGTTTTAAAGGATGCTCGGTGATGTTTACCTTTTTCACAAGCTGAGCATGGTTTATCCTTTGAAAACACAAGTGATGGTAAGCCAAGGACCTTGTTTTGTTTTACAAGATTGTTTATGTTTTTAAAGTTCAGGTGGGTGAGTCTCTTATGCCAAAGCCAGTTGAGTGTATCAGTGGCCTTAGTAAAGAGACAAGTTCCATCCTGAGTTAGACTGGACATGTCTAGTACATAAACATCTTGTCTTCTTGGTGCAATTAGGACAATTTCTTTATTTGCGTTGAAGATGGTTCCTTGCTTATCATCAAACTGAACTATGCATTTTGCATCACATAGTTGACTGACACTGATCAGATTGTACTTAAGACCATTTACATAAGCTATCCTAGTAAAGACAATACCATTGCTGTTTACTGAACCATAACCCTCAGTGAGACATGATGAATTATCTGTAAATATCACTTTGGGTCCTGGTTCTTCCACATATTTGTGCAGACACTCCTTAACACCAGTCATGCTCCTTGAACATCCACTGTCTAGATGCCAAATAGGATCCCTGGCATGCTTCTGCACAAATAGTAAACTGGGTCAGTTCTTTCTAGGACTCCATTTCATGGAGGGTTTGGTATTGTAGGTCTTTATGAAAGTATTAATTGATTCATGGTCAGTGGTTGAGTGGACTGAGCTACCACATGTTTTGCATTTAGTCGCCGGGGTAGCCTCAGTAGTCTGAGAGGATTGTTTATTCATTCCTTTTCTTGACTGAATGACCTTCTCTTTTCCTGAGGATTTCTGAGTGGAACTTCCACTAGATTCACAGTATTTGTCTTTTTGGCAATCCTCAGGAAGATGGTCATTGAATCCACATAAAGGGCAAGGTGGAAAAGGATTGGCCTTTTGCTTCTGTTTTTGCTTAGAATCAGAAGGGTAGTTCAGGCACTGAGCCTTAAGTCCTGAAAAGTTTGACATGACTGAGCATTGTTTATGATCAGAGGTCCTGTGATCTTCCTTTTTGCAAATCATGCAATAAAGGACTCTATAGCAATCATCAGTGAGATTATTTGTATAGTTGCATAGTTCACATCTTTTCAGGGGTTTTGTGGGTTTGGGTTTGGTTTTTGAGGAAGTTGGATTTTGTTCCTTCTTGGATTGAGAAGGTTTCTCAGAAGATGCAATCTTCTCTCCCAGCTTCCTGACCATTTCAGCCAACTGATCAAATTTTGAATCAGGGCTTTGGGTTGATACTTCAGAGGGGACTGAAGTTGATGAGTCATCAGTATTTAATGAGACATCAAGGGTTGGTCTTTTCAGGATGGTTATTCCCTTTCCTGATCTCTCCTTTGGAGAGTGTGGTTAGAAGACCATTGGTGGGAGGCCTAAGTTAGGTGCAGCACCCTGAAGGGTATTCAGTGGAGGAAGTGGTGGGTATGATTCTGATTCAGACTCATTCACAGACTCAGTATTGAGTTGTTCAGTGAGTTCGAGCTTACTGAGTTGTTCAGTAAGTCCAAGCATATTTTTCAAGGCCTGACTTTCAGGAAGCAAGATCTTTCCAGTCTCAAAGTTTGGTAACTTACTGACTGGTTGTCCCTGACAATCCAGTCTTTAGACTTGGGAAGCATTTCTTGCTCAAAAGATATGCCAGCTGGAACAAAGTTTAGTTCATTGTGACACACATTTGGATCAACCATAAGAGGGTCAATACCAATAGTTTTCTGAGAGATTAATCCCACAGTGTCAAAAACCTTAGGGTTCTTCTTGGTCCAGCTTTGGATGACAGCCTTTTCTTTGTTAAGTTCAGTTTGAAGGGCTTGATTTTGTTTCAAAATCTCAGTGTTCTGAATTTGTAGAGTTATTGTTTCTAGTTTGGCTTGCTTTAGTACAAGCAGTTCATCTCTACATTTATTTAATTCTGACACAATATTGTTATATTTTGAAAACAGGTTAAGCCTTTGTTGCTCAACAAACTTTAGATCAACACAAATATAATTCATGTAAGACTGCCAATCAGAATCATCATCCATAGAAAGTAAAGTATTTACCTTCTTCATGGTGATGTTGACCCACTCTCCATTCCTAGCATGACTTTTTCCCACAGCCACCTGATCTTCTTCAGAAAGTGCCATCAATGCACTAACTCTTATTTCCTCATCTGAGGAAGCCTCTTCTTCATCCCAATCATATGCTTCAGCTACTAATACCTTGTTCTTTGTCTGAATAGGTTTAGATGTTTGAGCAGCCTGAGGCAATATGGGGTTAGTTTCAAGAAGTGCAAGTTTAGCTTTGATTTTCTGTATTTTGTTTCAAAATCCTTTTGACCCTTGTTTTGAAATTGTTGGGTGGACTGAAACATTTTAGGTTGAAACTTGCTGGTTCCTGAGAATTTGTAAGAGGGTTCTGAGATAGTTTTAGAATAACAGTCCCTAGCAAAATGACCCTTTTTACCACATTTAAAGCATTCAGTGGTCTCATTTGCTTTTGGTTTTGTAAAGTTGGACCGATTTCTTTTGATGAAACGTCTAGAACTAGCAAGGAGTGCCCTTTCTTGGAATTCCAAGTTCAGGTCGTTCAAGTACTCCTCACCAGTCCTTTCATCAATTTCTTCTTCAGAATCCTCTTGAGTATCCTGCACAACACCATTAGAATAGAAAGCAGTTGATATGGGTGTGGAGGTTAAGGCCTTTTTGGACTCAAGAGCTTTTGAGTCAGGGTATCTCCTTGAGATCAAGTTGTCTTCATAGAAAAACTTCCCATAAATTTCAGGGAGCTCAAGGGTCTGAATGTGGTTAGCATTCCTCAGGCCTTGTGAGAAGTTGAGCCACTTCTCAAGGAGACTGTTGACAAAGCCAACATTTGTCTCATGCTTAGACAGTACAACACCATCATTTGATAATTCATTTATCAAAGTCTTGTATCTGGTGTAGGTCTGTGAGAGACTTTCAAAGTCTTTTGCCCTGAAAGTATTATACTCAAGTTTAAGGTCCAAGACCCTATTTTCCTTGGTATCTGAGGGACCCTCAAAGCTGTTTACCAAGTCATCCCAAGTTTGCTTGGCTGTTAGATAGTTGATGACTGATTCCATTATATCGTCAGGAAGACATGATATAAGGATGCTGTTCAGGCGTTGGTCTTGATTGACCACCCTCCTCTCATCAATGGTCCATTGGGCCTCAGGCTTGTTTAGCCCTGCGGTTGTCCTAGGGACAAATGGGCCAACCCTGATACAGGTGATGTAGTAGGGTTCCATACCGGTAAGATAGCAAATCATACGCTTCTTCCATTTGCTAAATTTCCCAGCTTCAAGTCTGGGTGCAACAGCGGAGTAGCTGCCACCCTTTTTGTCGACTAGCTGGGGTACATTGATATCAGCCATAGTAGGATCTTGGTTTTTAAAAACCTAGAGCACTCATGATTAGTTTAAAAATATTTTATAAACCAGAGGCTCTGATACCACTTGTTGGTCCCTTCACACGCTTAGAGTTAACTAGAAAGTTAATCTATTTGTGTTTATGACTAATACAATGTTATGATTAATTCTAACAGTTATAAAACGTGAATATAAAAACTCAAGGTAATTTTCAACGTTTAAATTCTTATTAGAAATGAATCAAAGAATCTATACCCAAGTGTTTTGCGGAACAAACACTTGGGATTGAATAGACAAGGTATGGTGGTGTCTCCTATCTAAACTCAAGTTTTGCTTGAGTGGTAATAATGCGACCTCATTGAGCTATCTCAGGGATGCGTTACTCTTTGTAGGAGAGAAGTTGTTTTGCAAAAGTCTAAGCTTTAATTGTACAAAAAACACTCAACTTCTCTCCTTCTCAATCTATTTATACACAAGTAAAATGAGTAAAAGTAATTAAAATATTACAAGTTGTTGAGCAAGCGTGTCTGACAATTACAACAGTAATTGTTATTTCCAAGAACCAATAGAAATGGCCTATTAAGTCTTTAGAAGTGGTTGGTCTGACACTCCAAGACTTTAAGCCGTCTTAGGAAGGATTTCTTCCTGACAAGATAAGATTTGATCTTATCTTAAATCCTTCCTAGATATTTCTGCCTTTCTTCTCAGGCACTTAGTTCAGGACACGCTTCTCAGTTATCATTCATAATTACTTCATTGTTGTTGAGGAGACTGGGGTTCAGTGAGTTCTTGTCAAACACTCACTGAACCATCATCTTCTTCTTTGGCTTAAGTGCTACATCAGGGAGTACCGCCTTCCTGTGTAGTGAATCCTTCTTCTTGAATTCGCCTTAAGCATCCTGAAGATGACTCACTGAGAGGCTGTTCTCTCAGTGACTTGAATTATTCTCGGTTTAAGTTAACACTTAGTTAATTTGTGTCCAAATCATGTTTTAAGTATTCTTGGGTTTTTCATGACCCAACATAAACCTTAGATTAACCAAACACAACAATGACCAAAAATCTAGTATGATCCTACGGAACCAAACGACAACAAGGACGGACCCCATGTTTTGGTTCCGCCAGATCCATGAGTCTCCCAGCCAGTTTTTCTAGTATATTAAACAAACACCCTGTACTGTGCATCACATTCCCCAAAAACATACCAACTACTGGAACTCGACTCAACATCAGCCAAACTCACAATTTAGGTCATTCCCCACAACCAATTTGTGCTTAAATAATCTTTGTAAGTATTCTAATCATATCTAAATTCCTGATCTGAGTCTAGGATTTCTATTTCATACACAAAATCAAAACTTGGGGTTTATGCATTTTTTTTTTTGAAATCATGAATAATATTTATTAAATTGCATAACAAATCATATTTTCCTTAGTTATGAATTGCATCTTGTAGGACATTATCAAAATTCATCGAAAACCCCATGAGAAATTTTCTTTTTACAAAAATCTTCTCACGACTAGGAAAAATGGTTTTTGCGCATTGTTCATACAAATACAAAAACTTTATGTTTTAAACATCACTTGCATAATGTCTCTTGAATGCTAAAGAAAATACATAACTTGTTAGGAATATAAATATTCAAATGAAGACTCGGTCACCCCGTGTACTCAGTAGCATTGAATAGCTCGTAGGATTATATTAGTAAGTTAATATAGTTTAGTTAATATAGAACTTGTGGAGTGGGTCGGGTCTTTACCCACTGTCAGCTCGCTCCACAGCCCACTCAGGGCACAACTACTAGTACTATAAATACCCCTCTCCACCTAGGGAGAGGGTTGGAACTTCTCATACATTCAACTAATATATTCTCTCATTTCTCTCTCTAGTTCCCAACTCACTTTCTCTCTCTAAAACCTCTAATACATTCGGCCAAATTATCAACCATACGTGTGTTTGAATGTTATGAATATGCTACAATTAGTATCAAGAGCCATGGTTAGGTTCGTGTGAGTGCATATTCAGATTCGTGGTGTGGTTTTTGGTTGCTTTTTGGTTCGTACTAAGTAGTGAAGAAAAACCCTAGTTTGATCTTTGTTAGTGGTTCAATTCGTTTAAGACTTGTACTTTTATGTTCAAAAAGTTGTTTCACATCTTCCTTGATAATATACAACAGTGTTTGTGTTAGTTTGTGGAAGATTTGAGGTTTTTCTTGGCAGCGGTTTGACATTCGGTTGAGTTTTCCTCGTAGCGGTTTGGACTTCGATAAAGGATTCATCGCAGCGGTTTGAGCTTTTTGGGAAATTCTTAGTAGCGGTTTGGTGTGAAAATCTGACAGCGATTTATCGGGTAACCAAAACGGGAAAGACGACAAAAAGTACGGATAGTGACGTGTTGTCCTTTTGCAACAACGGTTTGTGTTCTTTGTCGGCTTGCGGTTTGTCATTTTGTCCAGCGGTTTGACTTTTGTGTGTAGCGGTTTGACTCACTGCGGTTCAGGTCTTAGCGGTTTGAATTCTAGCGGTTTGGTATTCTGATACAGCGGTTTGATCGTAGCGGTTTGTCTGGTATTTCTGCGGTTTGAGTATAGCGGTTTGGTATTCTGGTACAGCGGTTTGATCGTAGCGGTTTGTCTGGTATTTCTGCAGTTTGAATATAGCGGTTATGCCTTCATATTCTACGGTTTGACTTAGCGGTTTGTTGTGTGTGTCTGCGGTTTAGATATAGCGGTTTGGTCTTCATATCTTGCGATTTAATATTTGCGGTTTGTCTAGTGTGTTTGCGGTTTGATACTGGCGGTTTGACTAGTACCCCTGCGGTTTGGGAATTGCGGTTTGGTACTTTTTGTGATTGAAGTGTGGTTACTGTGATTTGAATCAAGTAATCAAATAACGGTTTGTTCTTGAATTTTTTAAAATCCCGCAAAAGAACTTATTTCTCGGTTTAAATCTCAAGAATTGTAAAATCCTGTATAAAGTATACAATATGGCAAGCATACCAAGCACTGCATCAGATGACATTCAAGTAGCTGGGTCTGATACCCGTCCTCCTATTCTTGATAGGACTGACTACGAGTCGTGGGCACAACGAATACGGCTTTACTGCTTGGGCAAAGAAAATGGATTTAACATTCTTAAATCCATTGATGAAGGACCATTTCAGATGGGCACCACCAGAGACGTTGTTACTACTGGTGAAGACGGAACTGTCACTTTGGGAATCGACAGGCCTTGAACCTACAATGATCTTATTGAGGAAGAAAAGAAGAGGTATGATGCCGACATTAGAGCCTCCAACATTGTCATTCAAGGTTTGCCCAAAGATGTTTACAAACTCATCAATTTCAACACTGAAGCAAAAGCAGTGTGGGACAATGTCAAAATGCTTCTGGCTGGATCAGAACTCACAAAGGAAGATTGTGAGTCACAGTTGTATGACAAGTTTGAACATTTTAAGATGAACCCGGGTGAGAACATTACAGACTACTATGTGAGATTTCATAAGTTGGTAAATGACATGAGGATCATCAGAATGACTATGCCCAACATCCAACTTAACTCAAAGTTTGTAAACAACATGACTCCAGAATGGGACAGATTTGTTACTGCAGTGAAACTCAACAAAGGTCTGAGAAAAACAAATTATGAACAGTTGTATGCCTATTTACAACAACAAGAGAAACATGCTGCTTATGATCGTCTGTTGAGAGAAAAACTCAATCCAACTGCATCAAATGATCTACTGGCATTTGTTGCAAGTGCTCAACCAATCAACCAGTTGTCATCTGACCAAGCTTATCATCATCCCTATTCATCACCATCTGCTATGAGTCCACAACTGGATTCAGGTTACACTCACACCGAAAAAATGATTGATAACCTTACCAACCAAGTGTCCTTACTTGTTCAACAATTTAAAGCAACACTTCCTCAGACTAACAATCAACTCAGAACCTCATCAAACCTACACAATCTGGAAATGGTGGAGGATGGAATTGTAGTTCAAAATGTTCAGGGGAGGCAAAACTTGAATCAAAGGAACATGGGTCGAGGTAATGTGCAGATTAGAGTAGGGAATGCAAATCAGGGGCAGGGGAAACAGCCCAAGTGTTATAACTGTGGTGGACTTGGACACATTGCCAGAAACTGCAATCAACCAAAACGTCCTCAGAACTCAGACTATTTCAAGGACAAGATGTTGTTGATGCAGGCTCAAGAGAATGGAGCTGTGTTGGACGAAGAAGAAATGTTGTTTCTTGCTGGCGATGGGGGAAATACTTTTGATGCCGATGTGGACGAACAGCCAGTTCAGGACCTTGCACTTAATGATCCCAACATATTCAAAGCTGATGATTGTGATGCTTTTGACTCTGATGTGGCTGATGAACCAACAGCTCAAACAATCTTCATGGCTAATTTGTCCTCTGTTGTCTCATCACCTCAACAAGCTGGTTCCTCCAATGCATCTGTGATTTCTGAGGTACTAAAGCTTTATGACACATATAACGTGGTTGATAAACAAAAGATTCCCAACGAAGTACAACAGACAGATGGGGTTGATTAAGATACTGTTGACATGGGAAATAGTAATATATTATTCCATATGAACAATATGTGAATCACAACAACGTGTCTGATGTACAAAGAGGTGCATCTTTTGTTGAAAATATTGCATGCATTGTAGATAATGCCTGTGTGGTAGATAATGCTTGTGAGTGGCATGAAAACACTGAGTTTGTCCCTGATGACCCCTTGACCACTAGACTAAACATATATAAAGATCAGGTGGCAATTTATGAACAACGTGCTAAATTTGAACTAACTGAACATGATCAGAAAATGGATAGTCAAATGCGTACACTTATAACTGAGCGTAATTTAAGGGAGGAAACATTAAAACAAGAGTTGAATTCTTTACAAAAACAGCTGGATCAGACTATTAAACAAAAACAGGAGGCCCTAGAGCACGTAAATACACTAAAACAAGATTTCAAGGAAAAAGAAACACAACTCTTAAATGATTTCTCAAGACTTAAAATCTTAAAGAATAAGCTCGAAAATAAGTTGTACACGCAAGACCAATCTAGACAAATGGTTCAAATGCTTCAAAAGCACAAAAAGTTGTGTGATAAGCATAGTGTAAGTAATGTAGGTGAACCTAAATTAGCTCTCCTTAGGAAAGCTAAAGTGACCCAACCTGCCTTATATGATGCCAATGTGATGATTATGCCTGGTCATGCCCCACCTGATGTTTCATCTTTAGAGGAGAGTAATGAGATAGATGTGAGAAATAGAGAAAGAATGAATGAGAAAATGAAGGATCCCAAATGCATAGCCAATCGAATAATAGTCAAACCCCATGATTATTATGAGGAGAATTGATTGACTGTGTTTGCACCTCAAAAGAAGTTAACGCCTGAAAAAAATATTTTGGTCTTTAGATATGGAAAAGAGAAAAGCCGATGAGCTTGAAGCCAAAACTCCATCCCTTAGGAAAATCGCAGTTGCGACGGTGTATCCTCCCAATACACCTAGGCATTTGGTTCCTTTGACTCTTCCTACTAAATGTAAAACCTTAATTAGCATATATGTACTTTGTCAACTATTTGTTGATTTTGATAAAACATGTAAGAAGAGAATTACACCAATCGGAATTACTGAGGGGGAAAGGGGTTTTGAACAGACAAAAAGGTGTTACTTAACTGAGGTCATTCCATTCTTTAAATTACTCAAGGAACAGTTTGAAGGATTTCAAAATGCCCTTGAAACTGAAGTAAATGAAATGAAAGTAGTGTTTAAAGATATGAAAAATGAGGTAGCTAATAATGCGATAGAACTTAAGAGCCGTGAGATCGAGAGAAAGAACATTCTCATCACCAATGAGAATTTGATTGCTAGATGTATTGCACATGATATATTTTATACTGCCACTGATTCTGCTTTAACTGCCTGTCAATTTCATGAGTATTCTATTGCATTGAATGTTACCCAGAATCGTGTTGTTGAGCTTGAGGGGGAGAATTTGATATTGCAAGAGAAAATTCAAAAAGATGACCATGATAACATGGTCAAGCGTTTTTCAAAACTAGAAGTTGATCATCTTAACTTACAATTAAAATATCAACATTTAGAAGAAAAATGTAAAATATCAAATGTCAAGACATCTCTGGATGCTCCTGAATTTGATACATATTTTGAATTAAGTAAACGTAATGAAAAAATTCAAGCTCACACTAACACGATTCGACAGTTGAGGGCTCAAATTGCTCAATTAAAGTCAAATAAGAGTGAAGCAAATGGCACCAATAGACCATCGTCTTTGGATTCTCAGAATTTTCACTATCAGGACACTATCAATAAGTTACATGGTGAAAATGAGTGTTTTCGAGCTGAAAATTCAAAAATCAAACAGCATTACAAAGAGTTATATGACTCAATTAAAGTCACACGAAACAGTCATAATGAAAAGATAACTTCTTTGTTAAATGAAATTGAGAATCTTAAGACTCAGGTGAAAGGAAAAATGCTAATTGGCACTTGTGATAATGTTGCTCCAAAGGTTTCTGTTGTTAGAAAGTATGATGTTGATGTTGTGCCTATTCCAATTCCCCTTAGGAACAATAGGTCTACCCATCAAATTTATCTCAATCACCTTAAGGATAGCCTGGATATACTTTGTGAGATTGTAGAGGAGGATAGGATTGGAAAACCACTTGATAAAGCAGTTGCGGATGCCTACTTCCTCACTAAAATGTCTCAGGAATTTTTAGAGTACGTCATTGGTACTGGCCCTAAGATTGATAACAAAAGAGATAGATTTGTTGCATCATCATCTACGACTAAAAACAAGCACGTAACCTTTGATCTACCACTGAGAACATCAGAACCCAGCACATCAAAGTCAGGAAAGCAAATGACAGTAAAACAAACTAATGTTCCCATCATTACTTCTACAGGAGTAAAATGTGACACCAAAGCTAGCGGGTCAAAGCCTAGAGGAAATGCAAGGAAAGATAGGACTGCGCCGGCTAAGAGTGGTCACGAGAAGAATGTAGAAGCCCAACTTAGGAACAATAAGTTTGCAATGAGTAGAATGAATCGTGTTGATTCTAGTATCAAAAGTACTGTAATTAATTCGAATTCTAATGCTGTCTGTAAAACATGTAACGAATGTTTAATTTCTGCTAATCATGATGATTGTGTTGTATCATTTTTGATGTCTCCTGTACAACCCCATGTTAAGAATGTTAGGAAAACTGAAACAAGTAAGAAAGTTTGGAAGGCAACAGGAAAAACGTTTGCTAATGTCGGGTATCAATGGAGACCCACTGGAAGGAAGCTCACTTTAGGAGATCAGTGCCCCTTAACTAAATTGAATAACCATAAAGTAGTGAAGGTTAAGGAATGGAGACCAACTGGTCGAATGTTTCCTTTAGTGACAGAATGCCCTACTATTAGGTCAATTGCTTCTTCTAGTGTAATTTCCACTGTAAATACAGTTGCATCTATGAAACCTGTAGTTCTAGAATTTGTGTGTGCTAACCAAACGGACCCCAGCTGTACGTGGGGATCCACATTTTTCAGTTATCCATCGTCGTCTGTTTTCAAATGCAGGTCGTACAAATCGTCCTTTGGTATTTGGACTCAGGCTGCTCAAAACATATGACTGGGGATCGCTCAAGGCTCAAGAATTTCATGAAAAAGTTTATTGGGACAGTTAGATTTGGGAACGACCATTTTGGGGCAATTATGGGTTATGGAGATTATGTGTTTGGCGACAGCGTGATTTCCCGGGTATACTATGTGGAAGGACTAGGACATAACTTGTTTTCTGTTGGTCAATTTTGTGACTCCGATCTTGAAGTTGCTTTCAGAAAACACACTTGTTTCGTCAGAGAGTTGGATGGTGTTGATCTTCTTAAAGGCAGTCGTGGCACCAATTTATACACCATCTCAATTGAAGAAATGATGAGGTCCTCTCCTATATGCTTGCTTTCAAAGGCCTCGAAGACTAAATCATGGCTTTGGCACCGTCATTTGAATCACTTGAACTTCGGCACCATAAATGACTTGTCTCGCAAGGATCTTGTACGAGGCATGCCCAGATTAAAGTTTGAGAAAGATCATCTTTGTTCTGCATGTCAATTGGGCAAAAGCAAGAAACATACTTACAAACCCAAAACCATCAATACCATCATGGAAGTTCTTCACACCCTTCACATGGATCTGTGCGGACCAATGAGAGTGCAGAGTATCAATGGAAAGAAATATGTTCTTGTGGTGGTCGACGACTACTCTCGGTTTACATGGGTAAAGTTTTTGAGAACCAAGGATGAAACTCCAGAGGTTATCATTAAACTAATCAAGCAGTTACAAGTAAGGCTGAACAAAACGGTCAGAATCATCCGGAGGGACAATGGAACTGAGTTTGTTAACCGACACCTCAGTCAATTTTATGAAGACATTGGCATAACTCATCAGAAAAGTGTTGCACGCACTCCTCAGCAAAACGGTGTAGTTGAAAGATGAAATCGTACTCTAGTGGAAGCTGCAAGAACTATGCTAATATATTCTAAGGCTCCAATGTTTCTTTGGGCAGAAGCAATTGCTACTGCGTGTTACACCCAAAACCGTTCCTTGATACACACTCTTCACAACAAAACTCCTTACGAGCCGTTACATGGGAAGAAACCAGATCTTTCCTTTCTTCGAGTGTTCGGTGCTTTGTGCTATCCGACAAATGATGGTTAAGATTTGGGAAAGCTAAAAGCTAAAGAAGACGTAGGTGTCTTCGTTGGGTATGCACTAGATCGCAAGGGATATAGAATCTACAACAAGAGAACCCGACAAATCATGGAAACTATTCACGTTACATTCGATGAGCTGACTGAGCAAACGGCTCCTGGACAAACCTGTAATACCTGAAATTCAGATAACCTGTAAAATTACCAAGTTACCCCTGATAACATAAAACCTTATTAAATAACTTATAAAATTCCGAAATAATTCTAAAACATCTGAAATCGAATTATATCTGAAACAAAATAATTTCTGGGACAATGTTCATCATTTTACATGTTCAAAAATAATCTTACATATTTAGTGCAAATCGAATTATATCTGAAATCGAATTATATCTGAAACAAAATAATTTCTGGGACAATGTTCATCATTTTACATGTTCAAAAATAATCTTACATATTTATATATATAATTCCAAAAATGTTACAAATTAAATAAATAAAATGTTTTAATTCTTATAATTAGATTATATGTAAAATAAATTTGGAAAAGGTCTAATAAAATCAAACCAATATTTATCTTGATATCATGGGCCAAAATTCTGGTTCTTGCCCCCCCCCCCCCCATAAGTCGGTTTCATAATATTAAAACATATCTCTTTCTTTTTATTTTCCAAAACACAAAACTGACTAAAACAAATAAACCCTAGCGATCTAAGAAATTCATCCAAGGCCTCTCCACGAATTCTGGGATTGAACAAGCATTTTTCTGGTGTTATTGGAGGTGCAAGGGAGCTAGGAAAATTAAGAGTTGCTGCGTTTTCTCCTTGGTTTATTCTTGTTCTTGTTTTCTTGTCGATTTGCACTAAATCAAGGTAATAATTCTTGCGACTAAACCAAACGTGTTAAAATTAATATGGCATTTTTCCAGTGATATTTAGATGTTATATAACTCATATAAAATATCAAAATCGATCCATGCATGCTAATTCTATGCGTATGAAAATATTATGGCTAAAGAACACGTAAATTGCAAATATATGAAATCCGAATTTCTGGGCATAATGGCTATTTTATTTAGACCTCTTATGATGTATTAGACCTGGGAAAAATGATAGATCGAATTATAATGGCCTAAATCAAGTCGTTGTAATTTTAGTGTCTAAAACATACGTAAATATGCAATATATGTTAAACGAATTTTCTGGGCATGTTCACTATTTTTCGTGGGTTCCTTATGAGTCATATGATCTGGGAAAAATATGGTTTTGATTTTTAGAGGCCTAAAATTTACGTGGTTAATTATTGATAAAACCGGATTTTAGAAAAATAAAGAAACAAATAAAATAAAAATCATGGCCTCTAGGGTTTGGTTTCTTGGATGAATATTCGATCATTTAAGGTGTTTTAATGATGAATTAATGATAGTTCAATGATTGGTGAAAAGTAGGGTTTGTAATTGTTTATAAAAAGTCTAGGCGATTTGAACTAAAAAGTAAAAGGACCTATTTTGCCAACTTTGAAACTTCTGGGATATTTTTGTAAGATCATATAAATCTGTAAGAATGTGGGAAAAATATAACTTTGGGGTCCTAAGTGTAAATATTGCATAATAATGAATTAATGGGAAATTAGGGTTTCGAATTGGAATTAATTAAAAGTGAGGGACCAAAAGTGTAAATCTGGAATTCTGAAGTTGTTTTGTGTTAATACTGATATAAAAAGGTTTTTGGGTAATTTTGAGGATTTTTGGGCTAATTATGTAATTGTTATGGAATTATGACTTAATATATATGTTTTGTAAAGTTAAAGGACTAAATATGTAAATTCTGAATTCTGAGGGGTCAAATATGTAAAGTACTAACTTCTGATGATATATTCTGTAAATATGAAATATAATATGCTCGGTTGGTAATTATGGATATTGTAGGGTTTAAATTGTAAAATATGTAATTATAAGGTTGGTTTTGTAAATTATGAAATTAAAGGGGTGTAATCTGTAAATTATGAAACTTAAGGGAATAAATGTAATTCTGAATAAAATGAGTGTATAATTCTGTAACTTAAAGTATTTTCACTGATGACCTTGGAAATTAATGAAGTTACATTTAAAACCCTAAACTTTGTATAATTGTCATTTAAAACCCTAAACTTCTGTAACTTGATAAAATATACTGATATCACATAATAATCTCTGAATAAGGGTTAAACCTAATCTGAAATGATAATATCTGTTAATTCTGGAAACCTGCTAATTATGGGAACTTACTAAATCTGGAAAGTTACTAAAAGTAGAAAGTACATAAAATGAAGAGATAAACAAAAAGGAATAATCTGAATAAGAAACTTTAGTAATTCTGTCTTCCTCTTCCTTAGGTGTGAAGAAGGAGAAGTCCTGGTCTTATTTCTGTGTTTGTTTGATTTTCTGCTGTGCTAATAAGGTACAGATATTCTGCCCTATTTCAGTAAGGGTGTTTCTTTCCCTTTTCTCTCAGTATTTCATTTTCCTTATTAGGATTCCCTATACCATTGCTATGTTCCCCTCTGTTTGTGAATCTCTGTTGTGATCTGTTTATCTTGAATCTTTGTTTGAACCTCTGCTATGATTCTTGTATTCTGAACCTTTTTCCTGAACTTTGATTGATCTCTTGTTCTGAACCCTGAATTTGTGAATCTTGATTGAATCTGATCTGTGAACCTTGTTCTGAACCTTAACCTGATATATCTGTTGTAAACTTTGATTTGATTTTGGTATAAACCTTAACCTGTTAAATCCTTATCTGAACCTAATGGATTTTGAACCTTTATTAAAAGCTATTTTAAAAAGAAGCTATACCACTTGAAATGGAAGTTACTAAAAGTTGGAAGACCATTTTATGAAAACTATTTTGAAGGATCATTTCAATGAGAACCATTATTAAAGGATTGATTTAAATGAACTTTTGACAGGAACTTCTGAAATGGACTATTGCTATAAACTTGTAATTATTAACCTTTGATTACTCTTTTGGACTTTTGGAAATAAACCTTTTAATCTGAACTTAAGCTTTGATATTAAACTTAATCTGATAAACTCTGATTTAAACCTTATTATCTTAATCTGAATTGTTGACATGACCTTCTGCCATGAACCCTTAGATATGACTCTGTTTATTATATGACGTCTGACCTTAACCACAGTCTGATATCCGAGCCAATCACTAGGCATGAGGGTTTCATGTCCATGTCATTGATGCACCGATGGCATGACTCTAGGGCAGGAGAGTGATGACCTGTCCCGTCCCTGATTTTATCTGTTATGTAGGAGAAGAATCTGGCCTACTGGGGCGCATGGATGCATCCTAGTTCTGATCTGATTTCTGTTATCTGTTATTATGTTATTGTGTTATCTGTTATATATGTCTCTGGTGACTGATGGTGTGTGCGATACACGTCTTTCACATATATCTGGGAGCTGATCACTCCGATTTGATACATGAGGTCACCCCTCATATTATCTGTTACTTGAGAGGTATCCCCTCTGGATTATTATATGATTAATCTGTTATGATATTATCTGTTATCTCTGGGCTCGTGATGGATTTCTGTATTTCCCTAAACCTGTTTTGTACATTATCTCTTTCTCATTCTTTTCTTTTACCCTTATTCCTTTCCTATTCTTTCACTTTAATTCAGTATCTGTATAATCTGTATTTCGGATTTGTTTCTGTATTGTTATCTGTTATTGTTTCTGTCATCTATATATCTGTTCACTGAGCTCTCGTAGCTCAGCCGCAATTCTTTTCCTGCGGCAGGTTTTAGTAGGAAGCTGGGAATGAGTGAAGAGTGTACCTCTGGACTTAGAAGGCTTGGTAGCTATTCTGGATTAGAGTTGGACTGAAATTATTATGTTTAGAATTAGTTTTGAAAGTTTCATTGTAACCTTGTAGGTTCAGTATTTCCTTTGTAATCCTTTGAGATTTTTGTATTACTGTAAAATGTATGCTCTGTATGTTCTGATATGAATCCATTATTGTGATATCTTTACCCTTGTCGGGTTGGGGTGTTACAAAACCAGTTCTGGACCCACACCTAATCTATTGTCACCTGGACCAATTAGTTCAGGTATTGTACAGAATCCCACGCCTACAGTTCCTTATGTACCTCCCACTAGTGAAGAGTTGAAGAAGTTATTTGATTCGATGTTTGACGAATATTTTGAGCCACCAACAGTAAATACCACAACGAAAGTTCCACCTGTACCTCCTGTTGCTGATGCTCAAATTCCACTTAACTCAGAAGGTCCATCTGTATCTGTATCAATCAGTCAAGATGCTCCACCTGCCAGTCAATCTCCATCATCATCAAATATTCAGTCTTCTTCGGTACAACAAGGTTCTGCAGAAGACAATTCTTTTGATGTGAATCCTTTTGCTCCTGTTGATGATGTTCCATTTGAAAATGTATTTGCTCCTGAGTCTTCCACTGATACATCTTCAGGAGATCACAACACTGCAACATTAGTTCAAAACCCTCAACCACATGGTCATCTCAGAAAATGGACCAATGATCATCCAATTGACAACATCATTGGTAATCCGTCTTGTCCGGTATCCACTCGAAAGCAACTTGCCACCGATGCACTGTGGTGCTTCTTTAATTTCGTACTCTCTAGAGTCGAGCCAAAAGACGTCAAAGAAGCCATGTCTAAAGATAGTTGGTATACTGCTATGCAAGATGAAATTCATGAGTTTGATCGACTTGAAGTTTGGGAATTAGTGCCTCCTCCAGAGTGTGCAATGGTTATCACTCTAAAGTGGATCTTTAAAGTGAAACTCGATGAGCACGGTGATGTTTTAAAGAATAAGGCACGGATTGTTGCGAAGGGTTTCCGAAAAGAAGAGGGCATCGACTTTGAAGAATCATTTGCTCCGGTTGCTAGAATTGAAGCCATCAGAATCTTTCTAGCTAATGCTGCCAGTCAGAATATGATTGTCTACCAAATGGATGTAAAGACAGCATTTCTAAACGGTGATCTGAAGGAAGAAGTCTATGTCAGTCAACCAGAAGGTTTTGTGGATTCTGATCATCCTACTCACGTCTACCGTTTGAAGAAGGCTTTATATGGGCTAAAGCAAGCACCCAGGGCGTGGTATGATACTTTATCAAAGTTTCTTCTGGGTAATGGTTTTTCCAAAGGTGTTGTTGATCATACACTATTC